>JAPXFY010000012.1:34553409-34558409 GCA_030674185.1 Monoplex corrugatus | reverse complement strand
ACGACACTCTTTGACACAACGAGTTTGCTATTCCTGTAGATGTATTTTTTTTAACGTGTACATACAAACGAAATCTATATCCTGTAACGTATGGCTAAAAACTGGGTACAGTATGTAGGAACGACTGCGTAACTTATAAGCTGTAATGATTGGAGGGGATGAGTCACAGTCGAGCCATACAAATACTTATTCATTTAACACTGAAACATTTTATTTTTCTGAGCCCCGTGATCCAGAAATTAAACCATACCTATTCACACGTGCAACAGGAACACGGACCTCATGGCAACCATCTTTCAAGAAAAAACAGTGGCAAAAAGGAAGGAAGGCAGACCGCCAATCTCACACATCGAGAACATAACCAACATCAGTGGCCTAAATATTCAAGAAATGGTCCACAAAAAGTCAAGACAGAGCGCCTGGAGGGAGATGGTGGTGTCCAGATATGCAGCGGCGAACACGGAACTCCGTGACGCCGACAGGTGAGACAGGTGAGACCCATTCACATATTCACACTAATGAATAATCGTTTTGTTTACTTAGCAAAAAACAAAACAAAAAAACAAACAAACAAAAATATTGGTTCAAGTTCATACGGTAACAGCAAAAGAATTTTTTTCTGTATGACTTTCTGTTCTGTTCCTGTATCAGTCACCTCCCCAAGACGCTCATTGCGGCTCTCCAGCATACCTCCAAAATCCATGGAAACTTAGGTCACCATTAAAGCAAGGAATGAAGTGCCACTGAATTTGGGACAATTTTTCACAACAGTATATTGATGAGAATGGGGATGATAGTGATGATACCACAGAGTTTCCAACAAGATTGAGGCAGCCGAGATGTGGTTTCTAAGAAGAATGTTGAGAGTTCCATGGACAGCAAAGAAAACAAACGAGACAGTTTTGATGGAGGCAGACACAAGAAGATCATTCATAAGGAAGATTAGGTCATTTTATGAGGAGGGGGGAATTAGAGCACCTGGTCACAACGGGAAAGCTGGAGGGGAAGAGAGCACCAGGTTGACCCAGGGAGAAGATACTAGACGGACTTGCAGAATGGCTGAGGACAAAGAATGTGGAAGAGATGCTTGAGGCAACAAGAGACAGAGACAGATGGAAGTCTATAATCGTTAACGCCATGCGGCAAGGCACCTGATGATGATGATGATGATGATGATGATGATGATGATCCTGTAATATACCAGACCTAAGAGATACAGACGCTTGTGGCGATGTTCAAGAGATTTGAATAAAGCCTCCAATAACCTAATAACCGCTTCCGTAAATGAATCAGACTCTAGTGTGTGTTCCCAGTCTTTCGAACAAGGCCATAGCATACTCAAATCTGGGTAGGGAAAGTTGGTACAGAAAAATCCATCATCATCATCATCATCATCATCATCATCATCATCATCATCAGCATCAGCATCAGCATCAGCATCAGCATCAGCATCAGCATCAGCATCAGCATCAGCATCAGCATCATCATCATCATCATCATTGATCGATTGATTGATAGGGGGTCCGAACCCTCCATCTCCCAGTCAGTACTCTGTTGCTCTGACCGTTTCTCCACGTGGACTAGTCAGCCATGAAAACCTGGGTGGTCCATTTCCATGACAGTATCCTCCTTAATTAAATCAAATGGAACTTAATGATCTGGTTCGTACAGCAAACTGTAAGAGAAGACCATCGCACGTGCACAATCAACTCAACAAACTTAGGGTCAGTACATTTCAACACAAGTCAACACAACACATGTCAATACATGTCAACACGTGTCAACACAACACATTTCAACACACGTCAACACAACACATGTCAACACATGTCAACATAACAACAACAACAACAATGTTTTATTTACATAGCGCAAAATCTTGATAAAATCAAATCTAAGCGCTAAAACAGATACACACGCACGCACGCACACACACGCACGCACGCACGCACGCACGCACGCTCACAAACACACACACACACACACACACACGCACACGGCTATAAATGGGGAGAAAGAATAAAAGCGATGGAAAATTATAGAGAGCATATTATATACAATTATACATTACAATGTGATTCCCCTCCGAGTGGAGACAGGCTGCAGAGGGGATTGAGTGAGGTCAGGATTTTATGCAGAGAAGAAAAAGGTGAGTTTTGAGAGCGGACTTGAAGGAGATAAAAGTAGGTTGCTGACGGACTGAGAGAGGAAGTTTGTTCCAGGAAAGTGGACCAGAAACAGAGAAGGCTCGTGGACCATAGGTATTGAGCTTAGTGCGTGGAAAGCGAAAAGTCAGAGGATCGGAGGCAGAGCGGAGGGTACGTGAGGGAACATAGATCTCAAGTAGGCTTGACAGGTAATCGGGGGCTGCGTTATTGAGGCTCTTGTAGCACATGGTGTCTAGTTTGTACTGTATGCGCTTTGATACAGGGAGCCAGTGAAGTTGTGCCAGGAGAGGAAATATGTGGTCAGCTTTTTTCTTTTTCAGTACAAGGCGTGCAGCATTGTTTTGAATGCGCTGTAGGATGTGAATGGTGGAGGCAGGAAGACCAGACAGGAGTGAATTGCAATAGTCAATGCGAGACATTATGAAGGAGAGAACGAGTTTTGCAGTTGTTTCCTGATCAGGCTTATACGATGGAGGTGATAGTAGCAAGATCTGGCAGTTTGAGAAACAAAGTTGTTCATGGAGAGGGTAGAGTCAATGCAGACACCAAGGTTTTTAGCTGAATCAGAAATTGGGACTGATGTGTTACATAATGGGAGAGAAAGAGGAGGCAGCTGAGAAAGTTTCTGACGGGTGCCAATGAGGATAGCTTCTGTCTTGTCGTCATTAAGCTAAAGTTTATTGTATGTCATCCAGTTCTTAATGTCCGAGTAACACTCAGTGGTGCGAGTCAACAGGCGCTGTATATTATCAGGTGAGTCACTGTCTTGAAGTTGGGTGTCATCAGCACAGAAGTGGTGTTTTATAGAGTGGGAGTTGATGATGATGGACGGGGGGAGGTATAAAGAGTGAAAAGAACAGGGCCAAGGACAGATCCTTGTGGAACACCACAGGTCAGGTATACAGGTTGAGAGTAAGTGCCATTAATGAGAACAGTTTGTTTTCTGTTTGATAGATATGAAGTGAACCAGGAGAGAGCAATGTCAGAGATGCCAAAAGTATGATGAAGTCTAGAAAGGAGAATACCATGGTCAATGGTATCAAAGGTTGCAGACAGATCAAGGAGTGTGAGGAGAGAGACTTTGCCAGTATCAGTTGCAAGGAGGAGATTGTTGAGAATGTGTAGCAGGGCAGTTTCAGTGCTATGGCACTGGCGGTAGGCTGACTGGAAAGGATTGAGGAGATTGTTGGCAGACAGGTGAGAGTTCAGCTGGTTGAGGACAACTTTTTCGAGGAGTTTTGACAAGAAAGAGAGATTAGAGATAGACCGGTAATTTTTCAGTTCATTTGGGTCTAAATTGTATTTCTTGAGGAGAGGGTGAACAATAGCAGACTTGAAAGAATCTGGGACAGTTCCAGTTTGAAGAAAAGTGTTGATGATGTCAGTGATCAATGGGAGGAGAGTAGGGAGACAGTCAGAGTAGAGAGAACCTGGAAGAGGATCCAATTCGCAGGTTTTGAACGACATGGATCTGATTGTGTTGAGAATTTCTTCTTGTGAGACTGGGGTAAAAGTAGTAAGAGGTGTGCCAGAGAAGGAAGGGTCAGGTGGGCATGGTTGACAGGGTGTCCTGTCAAGCCTGTCACGAAGAGTTTGTATTTTGGTGGTGAAATACTTGGAGAATACGGATGGGAATTCTTCATTAGTGTGTTTTGTAGGGAGAGGTAAATCTTTTCGTGTGCCAAGGAGATGATTCATGGTTGTAAAGAGTTCTTTTGAAGAAGAGGCATAACACATGTCAAGACACGTCAACACAACACATGTCAACACATGTCAACATAACACATGTCAACACACGTCAACACAACACATGTCAACACAACACATGTCAACACAACACATGTCAACACAACACATGTCAACACAACACATGTCAACACACGTCAACACAACACGTCAACACACGTCAACACAACACACGTCAACACATATCACCACAACACATCTCAACACATGTGGACACATCACATGTCAATACATGTCAACACATTATCACTGAGGGCCAACAGGAACCACACATGGTAACAGTGAAAAAACATCAGCTTGGTTGGCTGGTCACGTCATCCACCATGACACAGTATCAAAGATTGGCCTCTTGGGTACCCTGAAAAAGCCCCTGTGGGAATGCCGGGGGGGGGGGGGGGGGGGCTCTTCCAGTATAAACAATATCCCCACACTCTGGAAATTCTGTTCGAGAAATTTCAATTCTTTTCTGTTACTTTCTTTGTTTCTGCCTTGTTCCTTTGGTTTCTGTCATTTCTTCCTATCATTTTCTACCTTGCTGGTCCATTCACCTGTATGTGTTCTTACTTACTTTCTCTTAGTATTGATTAATTGGGTACATGAATTACATATACTTTTGGCTCTAGGGAAATGTGATAAGCAGAAGCAGTGTTAGGTAACTTAGGCCCGTTTCTATGTATGTTTTAGTGTCCTTAAGTATGGTTAAGTTGTATTCAGGTATGTTTTTTTAAAATCCCCTGTTTGATAAATTGGACGGAGTGGTAAAAGGAGAAACCTAGACTCATATGCATCTGTAGTGTATGTCTAGGACCAAAGGCTCTTATCCTAAAGAAGGCGCCTAAGTGAATGCTGCCTCACTGACTGTTTTAAACTGAGAGAATCGACTAGAATATACTTCTTCCTACAAGAAAAGTCAGGATCTAGAATATTCTCTATTTTTCGGTTGGTTGCCTACACATGCGTAGAGAAACTGTTTGCAGATACCCAGGCTTTGGCACACAACCGGTGTAGCTGGAGGAATCTGGTGAAGTTTTTAAATGTAGCGCCTCAATGGCTCTTCGTGGATCTAAGGGAGGAAGAAGAAGAATA
>JAPXFY010000012.1:34530909-34548409 GCA_030674185.1 Monoplex corrugatus | reverse complement strand
TCTGAAAAATCCTTAAACTTTTTACCTACCAGGTGGTACCCGAGCAGGTTCAAACCTTCCTAATGAATGTCTGGTGCCCTGACCACTTGGCTACGGCACTTTTCGTTAAGAAATGAATTGAGTCATGTCAGTCCATGAAAACTGATTTTATGTTTGAAGTAAACTTTACTCACTGACACCAACCATCAGACTACAATGTACTGTACATGTAGTTTTGAAAGTCAGCCTTGTCAAGTTCCATGTACCTTCAATGCCCATGACTGTAGGCTACATTTAGCCTTCTCCTATGACTTAAAACCAGATAATGATTATTATCCCACTTTGTGTTTCCAAACCAGATTAACCCTTTGACTCCTGCACCCTATCCAGCCACTGCAAACACTTAATAACCCTTTGATTCCCTCACCCTATCCACCAGCTTCCTGCTGGTGGATAGGGTGAGGGAATCAAAGGTTTAAGTTTTTGCTTTGCTAGCATGGTTGACAATGCAGGATGCTGGTGGACAGGGTGCGGGAGCCAAAGGGTTAAGTAAATGCATGTGGATGTGACACATAAACGGATTTTGAGCAACCCGATTTTTCTTGAATGCTTGTAAGCATGTTATTTTTGCCCACACTATGACGGAGTGATGTATGTTGCTGCGCAGTCTGCATACGCTGGCCTGGATGAGTGCACATATCCTGGGCGTTTTTTATCATCATCATCAAGTGCCCTGCCGCATGGCGTTGGCGATCATAGCCTTCCATATGCATCTATCCCTTGTTGCCGCAAGCACATCTTCCACCTCTTTTGTCCTCAGCCACCCTGCAAGTCCGTCCAATTTTTTCACCCTGGGCCTACCTGGTGCTCTCATTGTTACCAACAAATGCCTATCAATTAACGTCAGGGTGAGAGTTCTTGAATGTTGTATAGAACCGACAATGTTATACGGTTGTGATGCGTGGACAGTCAACAAGCAAAACCAGAACAAGATTGAGGCAGCCAAGATGTGGTTTCTAAGAAGAATGTTGAGAGTTCCATGGACAGCAAAGAAAACAAACGAGACAGTCTTGATGGAGGCAGACACAAGAAGATCATTGGTAAAGCAGATTAGGAAAAGACAGGCAACATTTACAGGCCATTTTATGAGGAAGGGGGAATTAGAGCACATGGTCACAACAGGAAAGCTGGGCGTTTTTATGTTCCGATAAACCGTGAGGTGTCTTACATGATCTTTAATATGCTTATTTGATGTTCTGCATATGACGGAAGGCACCTGAAGAAGGTCTAGGCACTTATGAACAGGTTAGCACACATGCTGACTTTGGAGAGTGGAAAAATCTTCACCCTTTATCGATCAGGTAGGAGTTACCCAGGCAGGATCGAACCCCAGACCCTCCGATTGGAAGTCTTGACGTCTTATCCACTTGACTATAGCACCAAACCAAACCAAACCAGTAACAATTTCAAATTCAATGTTGTATAAATTGCCCTACATCCTAAACGATAGTAAAGCAATGAAACTATCATGGTACAGCCTACTCGTACAGCACGCCAACAAAAATGTTCATAGGTTTTCATTTAAATTTAAATGCTGAAAATAACATATGTCTATATAATACCAAGTTTAAAACATTAACACGTATGGGTAATCATACATGAACTCGGTTGATTCATAACACTACAACAGAAACAAACCCTTTGGTGAAACATAGAAGTGCTATGATAACCACAACTAATCAATAAAACGACAGAATACGAGAGAAATATCTCTATCTATCTATTACCAAAATATATTACTTATGTGAAATTATTAAGAAAAAAACACAAAATTGAAGAGGGGAAAAAAAAAAAAGTAGAAAAAAAAAAAGAAAACTATCAGTTAAGTTTAAATGACAACAAATTTTGATTCTAACATACTTGGTAACAAGATCAATAATAATAATAATAATAATAATAATAATAATAATAGTAGTAGGCCTGCTTCGGTCATGACTGACCATGGACAAAGTACATCCGTTCTAATGTCTAGATAGGCTGTCTGCTTGGTCCAAGCAGCGTCGCCTGTGACTGTACAGACCAATGCGAGAGAGGCAGTCTCTGTCGCAGCGGTCGCATGTGTATGCTGATGCTGGTCTGTTGGCTGTCATCCCTTTTCTGCGAACTCGCTTTTCTGCTGCAGCAGCTGACAGTTTGTCCTCACCAAACCGCAGCTGTTTCTTGAGAGTAGTTCTCCAGCTGTTGCGGTCGTCTGCGAGGTCCTCCCAGGACTCAGTGTTGATCTCAAGCGCCTTCATGTCACGCTTGCAAACGTCTTTGTATCTCAGCTGTGGGCGGCCATGTTTCTCTGCCCTGTGGCAAGCTCACCATAAAGGATGTCTTTTGGGATGCGACCATCTTCCATGCGGCGAACGTGGCCCAACCAGCGCAGCCGACGCTGTCTCAGCATGGTATGCATGGTTGGGAGGCCAGCGCAGGTTAGGACTTCGGTGTTGGTCACTTTGTCTTGCCAGGAAATGCCAAGTATGCGCCGTAGGCTTCTCAGGTGGAAGGTATTGAGCCTTTTCTCCTGGTGAGCATGCGTGGTCCACGCCTCGCTGCCATACAGCAAGGTGCTGAGGACACAGGCATTGTATACAGCCATCTTTGTCTTTGTGGTCAGCTTGGGATTTGTCCACACCCTTTGTGTGAGGCGGGCTAGTGTTGTGGCTGCCTTCCCGATCCTCTTGTCGACCTCTGTGTCAAGGGAGAGGTTATCGGTGATGGTGGACCCAAGATATGTGAATTGATGGATGGCTTCAAGCTCGTAGTCATCAATGGTGATGGCTGGTGGAGATGGCGTGTCTTGGCCCAGGACGTTTGTCTTCTTAAGACTGATGGTCAAACCAAAATCTTTGCAAGCCTGGGAGAAGCGGTCCATTAGTGACTGCAAGTCCCGCTGAGTATGGGTCACAACTGCGGCATCGTCGGCAAATAGCATGTCTCTGATGAGGGCTTCACGGACCTTTGTCCTTGCTCTGAGGCGGGCGAGGTTGAAGAGCCTGCCATCTGATCTGGTCCGCAGGTGGATCCCTTCTTGCACTGTGCTGAACGCATGCCTCAGGAGGAGAGCGAAGAAGATTCCAAAGAGAGTTGGGTCCAGGACGCAGCCTTGTTTCACACCGCTGCGTACGTCGAAGGGCTTGGAGAGGTTTCCGTTGAACTGCACCATCCCTTTCATGTTTGAGTGGAAGGACTCAATTAAGCTGTGCAGTTTGGGGGGGCAGCCGATTTTTCGGAGAGCCCTGAAAAGGCCATCTCTGCTGACTAGATCAAAGGCCTTGGTGAGGTCAATGAATGCCACATACAGGGGCATCCGCTGCTCTCTGCACTTCTCCTGGATTTGGCGAAGGGAGAAGACCATGTCTACCATGGATCTCTCTGCTCGAAAACCACACTGTGATTCCGGGTAGACGCGTTCAGCCAGTTTCTGCAGGCGGATTAGGAGGACCCGAGCATAGACTTTGCCAACAATGCTGAGGAGCGAGATACCTCTGTAGTTGTTGCAGTTGCTCCTTTCGCCCTTGTTTTTGTACAGGGTGACGATCTTGACGTCCCTCATGTCCTGTGGTACAGCTCCCTCATTCCAAAACTGACAGAGAACTGCGTGCAAAGGGTGCAGAAGAGAAGTCTTGCAGTGCTTGATGAGGTCTGGGGGAATTCCGTCGTTGCCAGGTGCCTTCCCTGATCCGTTTCTTGAATTTGAATTTTTCTTTTTGTTTGGTGCGGTAATTAACGACCTGCTTGTCAGATTTTCTCCTAATCTTCATGCACCCAATGAAGAAGGCAGGTCGTGGCGGGACAGCACCTAACTGGCTGGGGGCTGCCCAGCTTAGGTGGGCGGTAGCTGTCCAGTAAGACACGAAGGTCTCTCCCACCGTCAAAAGCAACCCCTGGCGTCAGCTCTACGCCAGTTGAGCAATGACTTATCACCGGTATCTGTTGCTTCCCGTGTTGTGCCGACACTAGTTTTAGTAGCGAGGCTGGAGTGTCCTCTCCAGGTCGTAGGTGCAGAGTGTTTGTGGATGAATGGACGGATGTAAGCCTGGGCACTGTAATATGGAAGACAGGCTGTTGCCCATGCAATTTGTCCCCCCTCTCCAACTCGCTGACAGATCCAAAGGAACAGCAGGGCTGTTACGTTTTGGTGCCAACGCGGCCGCAGGAGCTGCCGGAAAGTGACAAAGTTTGCCATCCAACCGCCTTAGGGGCCCCACACCGGATTTACTGTCAGGGTTTACTCCCTTAGCTAGATGGCCGCGGGTAGCTCTCCAGAGCTGGCGCCCTTTGATGGATCTAATTTATTTCCACCAGGGTTTCTAGCCACCCTCCTCACCATCCTCCTGAGAGGACTAGTGGGGTTGCTGGTTTAGTCGCCAGCAATTCGACCCTGTGACAGGTAGTACTGGGTTCCAAGTTACCAGTAGCGGATACATCTATCCGACCTGACAATAATAATAATAATAATAATAATAATAATAATAATAATAATAATAATAATAATAATAATTTAGATTTCTTTTTCTTTCTCTTTTTAAAATTTTTTTGATTTCCTTTTCTTTCTTGGGAAAAAAAATCTCAATGATCTGGACCGACAAATCAGAAGAGGGACGGAATCCATGCCAATACCGTTCATATTGTTTTTCGGGAGTGATCTACCCTGCCATTGACGACATAGGTGACGGGGAGGACAGTCATTCTCGTTGGAAACAGAATGCTAACTGGTGCCTGCTTCACCTGCTGACAGCAGTATTCTGATCTCAGGGACCAGCACGAATTGATACCTTTGGAACATGGATATACCATTTAATATAGACCTTCCGCCGGTACCTCATTGTTTCTCAAGGCTTTTGGTGGACGAAAGCGAGATGTCTGCTCAGCCCAGCCAACCATGGAAGGAGGCAGAAAGACTGAGAGAATTGAAAGATGTCATGTTGAAATCGCTTGCTTTGGAATCAGCGCCGGACACAACACTAGTGATGGAGAAGGAGATGGACGCTTCAGACATCACCATAGTAAATGTGCCCTTGCAGGAAACGGCAGAGGAGAACAATAACGAGCCTGGCGAGTGTACGTGTGAAGAAAAACAGGAAAAACTCGCGACTTTTGCAACTGAATCAGAACTAGATCTAGAACTGACAAGCTGTGGTTCTCCTATTTCCAACTCAAGTCGTCTCAACGCAGCTATAACACGACTGAAACAAGAAATGGTGAGGAAGTTTGTATTTTACAGTAATAATATTATTAGGATTAGAAACTGCACACATATACACACACACATACATGCATGCATCCACACATTCATGCATGTATGTACGCATGCATGCACACTCTCTTTCAGTAATATGCATTACACACACACATCTATACATACGTAGGAACACATTGTCATACGCAAACACATACACACGCTCTGATAAACACTTGGCACTCGCATACACATACAGTGACACACTTTACACATTTGTACACACACAATGCTCACCTATACATCAACACATGTTTGTAATGCATACTTACAGTGACACACACACACACACACACACACACACACACACACACACACACACACATACACAAAACAGACACACACACACATACACACACATACATATACAACACACACACTTATACAACACACACATAATTATACAACACACACATGTATACACATACACACACATACACACATACACATACACACATACACACAAACATACACATACACACACACACACACACACATACACACACACACACACACACACACACACACACACACACACATACACGCACACAAACACACATATTGACATACCAAAACACATATACACAGGCAGACAGACACATGCACAACTCAAAGAATAGTTGTTAACAAAAAACCTGCTCTCTATAATTTTCCATTGTTTTTATTCTTTCTCCCCATTTATAGCCGTGTGTGTGTGTGTGTGTGCGTGTGTGTGTGTGTGTGCGCATGGGTGCGTGTGTGTGCGTGCATGCATGCGTGTGTGTGCGTGCGTGCGTGTGTGTGTGTTTCAGCGCTTAGATTTGATTTTATCAAGATTTTGCGCTATATAAATATTGTAATTATTATTATTATTATTACCTACACCGTAGAACCCAGTGTATGGTAATTTTTGGTATGCATTCATCAGCCCGCTTCATAAACAAGAAGTATCATCGATACGCAAGTGTCCAACAAATGATCAGGGAACTAGGTTGGGCACTATTACAGAGCCATAGGAAGATTGCACGGCTCGCCATGCTATATAAGATCCGCATGGGTTGGCGAATGTGGATTTTGGAAAGGCTCTTGTGTCTGATGAAAAACCAAAACTTAGGGCTGCAACATCATGAGACAGAAATCTCACTCCCAACAGCTCAACTGCATACAGTGTGTTCGGGACTACCGACAGAACTCATTCCCACCACGTACCATCTAGGAGTGGAATGAAAACTTGACAGAGGCTGCTGTGTCATCAGAAACTCTTGACCTATTCAGGGCAAGAGCTTGCAGCCTCCTACAATAACTTTTTGTTTTTTTTGTTTTTTGTTTTGTCTGCTCCCATAAGTGTCACTGTCAGAATAATCAACTGGATGATTGTGGACACTCAACGGATGAAGATGAAGACACACACTACATACACACCCATAAGGGCCATATACAACACACACATACGTATACAAAACACACAGATACACACACACACGCACACACACACGTACACATACACATACACATACACACACGCACATAGACACACATACCACACACAAACACACACACACACACACACACACACACATACACATACACACACACATAGACACACACACACAAACACACACACACACACACACACACACACACATACATATATTAACATACCAAAACACATATACCCAGGCAGACAGACACATGCACAACTCAACAGTTGTTAACAAAAAAATTAAGTAGACTGTAAACATGGTACAAATTTAGATAAAACCTGTACCTACACTATAGAACCCAGTGTATGGTATGCATTCATCATCATCATCATGTGCCCTGCTGCATGGCATTGCGATCATGGCCCTCCATACATGAGATCTATCCTTTGTCGCTGCAGGCACATCTTCCACCCTCTGTCCTCAGCCACCCTGCAAGTCTGTCCAGTATTTTCTCCCTAGGTCTAATGGTATGCATTGCTGTTTCAAAATCAGTTATGCTCTGCTGAAAAATTGCATTGTAGGATGTGTGTGTGTGTGTGTGTGTGTGTGTGTGTGTGTGTGTGTGTGTGTGTGTGTGTGTGTGTGTGTGTGTGTGAGTGAGTGAATGATGTGGTGTATATGTATTTACTTATGTGTGTGTGTCACATTGTGTATGTATGTGTGTGTGTGTGTGTGTGTGTGTATGTATATTTAACATGTCCATGTCTTTATTTCAAATATTTGTAAACAAATATTCTCTTGCTGTCACAGTATCACTGTCATTCAGAGTGTCAGTACGAACACGAGTCTTTAGTAGTTTTTTCTTTCTTTTTTTAAAAAGTGTAAAATTCTTAGTGAGCCAAAATATTCACCTTAGTTGTTATTGGTGTCATCTTTTCTTATTAATTCCTTTCCTGATTTGTTTATTTGTACTTAATTTTTTTGTTGTATGTATGTTTTTTTTTTCTTTCTTTTTTACTGTGTGAAATTTGGGCAGCTCTCTCTTGGGAGAATGCATTGCTGCAGTACAGTGCTATCATCTTTTCTTTTTAATTCTTTTTTGAAGATCTGTTTTTGTTGATCTGTGAAAGTGGATTTTTCTACAGAATTTTGCCAGGGACAACTGGTTTGTTGCCATGGGATCTTTTACATGTGCTGAGTGTGTGCAGAAAAATCTGTGCCCCACATGTTTATTATTATGCATATAATATTTGTTTATTTGATAATTATTTGATCTGCTATTTTGTATTCACAACATATGATGGTTTAAGTGATGCATTATGAACTTTTAAACTATGCGATCTTGATTCTTTCCCCTTTTGTATGTGTGCAGACAGATCTACGGCATCTTGATATGTCCTTGTTTTGTCAATTGCTGACACTGAACGAAGCCATCCAGGATTTCAAGACATCCTTCAGTGATCGTTACTCTGAGTACACCGGCTCAGAATACACCTGCTCAGAGTATTCATTTGGAGGCATGGGAAGTCGTGTGGAATCCTTTTCTAGTCTAAGTGATGAAGACGACAAAGGTGGAGACTTCACAGGGGGTGTTGAGGATCGAAATAATTCTGGACAGGTGGCTGAAGAGCATGGTGATGCTGATGAAATAGCAGCAAGCACATCCAGTCTTCTGCTACAGATTAAGGCTCTGACACAACGGGCTGAAGCTGAGTTTTGAAGACTTTCGCGAATTATACACTGTTTGTGTTTGATAGGTAATCAATACTCTTGTTTATGTTTTAAACAAACTTATTTACTGGACAGAGCTAGTCATCTTGTTTTTGACAATCTGGAGTATATATATTATATAGCACACTTACGTTTGCTTGGGAATTGGAGCATATGCTGTAACAGGGCTTAAGCTAATGTTGCATTTATTAGGCTTAAGACTTCAGACTTCAGTTGATTTATTCATGTAATACGGGTCTTAGATCACATAAAGGATACTAGCTCACAACAATTACAAGACATGATAAATGGATGTGAGAGTGGTGCACCTCCCCAGGAACTGTGCATTAGGATGTTGCAATAGATTGGAACTGAAATTCTTTATATAACTTCCACACAATACTTTCTTGTTTGGATGCCAGGAGCAAACTAACCTGAAAGTGATTTGGAAATTTGTGGAACTTAAAACAGGGTGTATTGTACTCTTAATGCACTTAAAACAGGACAGCACAGAATGTAATGCATTTCATCTTCTTTCCTATTTGTATATGGACAAATCAAGTCAGTGTCAGTATGTCATATGTATCAGTGATGATCTTTCAGTGATTTCTGAGATTCCAAGTCTAAAGCTTGACATTTTGAATTGTTGCATTTGTTACAGAGGCTGTGGCTATTCAGTTTTGTTCATTTCCTCTTTCACACCAGATTTAATGTTTTAATACTGTTTTCAATGACATAGATCATTGATAAATATCACAATGTTCTCAGAAACTGTGAAAGTCAAGACTGCCCAGAGAGATAAGTGATTGTAAAATGTTTAAAGTTAAACTAACAGTACAGCTGTAAATTGTATGCTGTGAAAAGAATTTCATTCCCTTGGTGTTGGAGAAAATTCCGTGTTTACTTAAAAGACAATCCAACCGATCTGTCATTTGCTAGTCAGGATGGAATATGAGATCCTATCAAGTCATTTCATTGGTTGTTCTTAAGTTTTTGGGAATGTGAGCTTTATTGTGATAATGGTTATTATTATTTTTATCATTACTATTATTGTATGAAAGAAATTTTCTCACTAGAGTTCGTAGGTTGTTGGGAAGGTGATGTTTTGGTCTCCTTTCGAGACCTTGGCCAGGCAAAGTGATCAGCTCAGCAACTGGTTGTGTTGTTAGTGGTCTGAGCTAGTGGTGAGGCAGAATTGCTGTGGGTCCCAGCCAGCATCTGCGGATGTTTCTTGTTAACTTTGAACTGCTGCTTGGTGCTGGCCTTAAAGAATCAGACGTGATGATGCAGGGAAAATCCTGGTGACAGCTTGGAAAGACAGCAAACTGGGGGCATGTCAGACCTAGCTGAAAAGCAAAATAGGCTGTGTCTGGAGCATCATGATCATATCTGGCCATTTTGGTGATTGAATGAACAACCCCTGTGGTTGTGCTGTGTTTATAGGGAGCTTCCGACTGGTAAGTGTTGAGACTATGGTAAGGAGAGGAGAGGGGAGGAGCTAGCAGCTATGCTAGCGGGCTGTTCAGTGGAGAGATGAAGGCCTGGAGTAAGCCAAGGGAAGGCTTTTTCATTCTTTTGTTTTGGTTTGGTTGCAAGGCTGGACCTTGCTGGTGTTTGTTGTGTGGCTGTGTCCTGGGGTTTGTCATCTCCCCACTTTGCCATTTGGTTTGTGACCAAGATAACTCATGACTGAGTCTAAAATGGGTCATGCAAAACGTGGACAGCCCTCCTTTGCTTGGCGACATGGCTACCATGTGGCATTGGGAGGTGGGAGGTGATTCTTTGGCTGGTGGTGAGGCATTAGTGCTCTGGTCTCAAGAACATACTGAAACATCACCTCCCTGCCAATCTACAAACTCAAGTTAGAAAATGTCTTTCATTGTAAAGCCTAGAATAGTTTAGAAGTAATCTGCATTCTCAAAATTATTAGTTTATGATAATAATGATGATGGTGATTATGATTGTTATTATCATTATTATCACGGACCTTCATAAGAGGCTGTTCACATATTTTGGGTTTGAACTAAAAAATTTTAACGCATTATGATCCTAGGTTTGAAAATAGCCATAATCAGTGTCCTGTAAAATACGTTTGTGTATATGATGCCACTTGTTTTTGGTGGGAAGTTGAGGGTAAATTTGATTTTTAAAGAAGTGAGTGGAGACACCTTTTTGTTATAAGCAAAACTTCAGACAGGGTAGTTTAATAGTTGTTACATTGCTATTGAATGTTTGTTCGGGTGTTTGTTTAGCCATTCATTGGTGAATTTTGCAGTTTTGCTTAAAACAGAATGGAATTGGTGTAAGACATATCAGCTTTGCTCTGTTGAAAAATAAAATGATAAGACATATCAGCTTTGCTTTGTTGATAATAAAATGAAGGATATTGATCAATTCTTATACATTTCATGGTTATAATACTTATACTACATGTAACATTGTTATTTCAAAGGAAAAGAGAAGAACAGAAAGGATGCTTGCAGATTTCACACCAACATTAGAAGCATTTAGTCTCTTTATGAGACTTTTGTCATGGTCTTTTTTTAAATGATTTTTCATTGTCATGGATTGTGTTTGGTACTTTCACCATACTGCAAACCGGTGAATTGGTCTGACATAGGGGACTGAAAGCTTGCTAACCAGCATATCACCACCAGTCCTGTGAATATGTAGCCTTTTTTGATGAGGGGAAAAACTGGATAACAGTGTACAGTCTAACAACTGAATTGTTATCATTATTGATGCCACAACTTGCTTTTTGTTAAAAGGTCTTGTCAAGTGTTGTATGATCTGAATAGGAAATCAGACTGTTTTCATATTGTCCTTGATCAAAATGGTGCATAGTTTAGTGATAAAAATGACCGCTGCGTGACTGAGATGTGAAAACCATAGAGTTTCCTGTCGCTGAATGCATCTTGTGATATGCTATTTATATATTTTTGATAATTTGTTTTCAGAAAATCAACAGTTCGTAGTCAAACTATTGATTAATTTAACATCAAACTGACAACAATTGGTCATCAGCAAAAGGGGTACAACTTGTGTGTTTGATGATAGTCTGCCAAAGAGATTTATTGTCTCCCTTTATTCATAACAGCTTGTGATTACTGGACAGAGAGTAGATTGTGATTACTTGATAGAGCTGCACTCTTTACTTTTTGTTATTTGAACCAATAATGATTATGTACCAGCATCAGACAGGCTGAGAAAGGACAGACAGTTGTGTTGATCAATCAGGGTAAGCAGGGTACCTACTGACATCCCAACAGTTGATGAATATTGTGTGTTTGTGCGTATGTGTTCTTATTCACTGTCTTCTTAGAAGCTTGGGTATTTCTTCATGGTAACTTGCGCTATGAATGATAAAAGCTGAAGGGGTGTGTGTGTGTGTGTGTGTGTGTGTGTGTGTGTGTGTGTGGTGCAATTTTTTTCACTGATGCTGTTTTGTTTTGGCAACTTGGAGCTCTGGATTATACTGTTTAGAGTTACCATGTTCTTGTTCTTCTTTTTTGTTCTCTTGTTTTTCCTCTTGTTGTTGCTCTTCTTCATTTCTTGTAGAAGATGCTTTATTGGAACACAAAACTTGGGCCCAGTATGCTGTACATATTTGTTATCTATCTTGGTATTCATGCACTTTTTTTTTTGTTTGGTATGCTATTCTGTATATTAACACTTACATCTGGTAATCGTTATTATCCTGTGATGCTATGATTGTAGTTTTTTTTTTTGGTGAAAGTTCCAGCACATCCATGTTAGTTTTGGTTGCTGGCTGCACCTAATTATTACTGTTGATTCTCATTTTTATGCATAAATTTCCAGTGTGTATCATACCTTTCTTGTAAGAATTACTATTAAGATGTAGGGTAAGATAAAGCAATTATTTTCCTCTTTCTTTTTTTCTGTCATTTTAAGTGCTTTCAATTGTTGAAATCTACATTTTGACATGTAGTCTGTGTGTTTGCAATTATACTATATTGACCTGAGAGTTGTGTTGTAATTGCAAAATGTAATGTATTATTGTCATTATATAAATACAACATTACTGTGATCCGACTGTTGTGGCTTGTAAGCCATGTTGTCGCACTGCTGTGGCAAGATGTGGGTTGTTTACAGGCTTCTGATGTTTTTCCTCATACAACACAAGGATGTCATGTGATATTTTTGGAAGATGCGGGCTGGCTGTCTTTTTAGGCGATCTTGCCTTCTGATTGTTGTATCTCGCATATAATTATTGTTAACATGGGATGTTAACTCTTCATTGACTGACTCGGTTATTGAGACACCTGCAACCTCATGAGACTTAAGTTAGAATGTGAATATTAGATATCAAATGCTGTGAATTATCATAGCATACGTACATACGGGACATAGGACATGAACTTAATTTTCCACTGATTTATGCCCAATATATAGATATGTTAAACCCCCACTGAGTGATGCATCAGGACATAGATCATATACAGACCAAGTCTGTAACAATATATGTATACATGAAAATTCAAGCGTTTAACCCTTAGACTCCTGCACGCTATCCACCAACTGCAGAAAACATAATCCTTTGATTCCCCCACCCTATCCTCCACCTTCCTGCAGGAAGCTGTTGGATAGGCTGAGGGAGTCAAATGGTTAAAGTTTTGCTTTGCTAGCATGATTGACAATACAGGATGCTGGCAGACAGGGTGCTGGAGTCAAAGGGTTAACTTTTCCTACTGTGGCAGTGCTGCTCATGGATGTGGTGTGATGGTTTTTTTTTTTTATGTATGTGAATTTTGTGGGGGAAGACTTGTTGTGTACAGCTCTAAAAGGGGGATTGGGTTTTTGATAGGTGGAGCAGAATAGTGAACCATGGAGGCAGCAGAGGACTGGCAAAGATTGATTCTGGCCATAGTTAAGAGATATGACTTTTGGCAGTGGTTGCAGTGGATTGCAGGGTCTGCTGTTGATGGAAGTGGAAGTGTTGGATTGACTTAAAGAATCTTTTCCTCTTTATTAATCGTAACATTTATAATTCATACAAGCATGCAGTTTCTGTATCATGAAAGTGTATGACACAGTGTGCTGAATGCAGAGTAGGCATGGCTTTGGAAATTTCAAATTGAAAAATTTCAAACTGAACACAGCAAGACAGACTCGAAGGATTGTGTCATGACCGTCATACAAAGCTATTGTTTTAGAAGTATGACCATCATACAAATTTGTCTACTACTTTCGAAGTATGACTGACATACAAAGCTGCTTACTACTTTCGAAGTATGACCATCATACAAAGCTGTCTACTACTCTAGAAGTATGACAATCATACATAGCTGTCTACTTCTTTCGAAGTATGACAATCATACAAAGCTGTCTACTACTTTCGAAGTATGACAATCATACATAGCTGTCTACTACTCTAGAAGTATGACCATCATACATAGCTGTCTACTACTCTAGAAGTATGACCATCATACATAGCTGTCTACTACTCTAGAAGTATGACAATCATACATAGCTGTCTACTACTCTAGAAGTATGACCATCATACATAGCTGTCTACTACTCTAGAAGTATGACCATCATTCATAGCTGTCTACTACTCTAGAAGTATGACCATCATACAAAGCTGTCTACTACTCTAGAAGTATGACCATTATATAAAGCTGTCTACTACTTTCGAAGTATGACCATCATACAAAGCTGTGTACTACTCTAGAAGTATGACCATCATACAAAGCTGTCTACTACTTTCGAAGTATGACCATCTTACAAAGCTGTGTACTACTTTAGAAATATGACTGTTATACATAGCTGTCTACTACTTAGAAGTATGACCATCATACAAAGCTGTCTACTACTCTAGAAGTATGACCATCATACTAAGCTATCTACTACTCTAGAAGTATGACCATCATACTAAGCTGTCTACTACTCTAGAAGTATGACAGTTATACAAAGCTGCCTACTACTTTCGAAGTATGACCATCATACAAAGCTGTCTACTACTTTCGAAGTATGACCATCATACAAAGCTGTCTACTACTTTCGAAGTATGACCATCATACAAAGCTGTCTAGTACTTTCGAAGTATGACCATTATAAAAAAAGCTGTCTACTACTTTAGAAGTATGACTGTTATACATAGCTGTCCAGTGCATTCCAAGTATGACCATCATACAAAGCTATCTACTACTTTCGAAGTATGACCATTATAAAAAAAGCTGTCTACTGCTTCAGAAATATGACTGTCATACAGAGCTATCAACTACTTTAGAAGTATGACAGTAGCTGGTTCCGAAAGACCATCTTTAAACTTTTGTGTAGAAAGTTCATTTGATTGAATGAACTCACATGTGTGTGTGTGTGTGTGTGTGTGTGTGTGTGTGTGTGTGCTGGCGATAAAGGCAACTTTTGGTGGTAGAAATGGTGCTGGTGGTGCATGCAAAAAGAAACAGTGTAGTCATGTGTGACTAAATGGGTAAATGTGTTAAGTCATGTGACATCTGTTATCATGTTTACCACACATCTATCCATTGCCAGCCATGAAAGGAACTTAATTTGCAAAATACAGGCTTGATGGGCTTGATGGTAAGTTGGACTTTGAACTGTTAAAGGACATTGGAAGTTTGGCAATTGTTTTATGGGACCATGGTTAGACTTGAGCCATCTGTGACCCCAGCCAATGGATAACACACATTTACATGCATGAAGATAAAATACATGATAACTACCTGATATAGCAATGGACATGGATATTAACCCTCTGTTGACTGATACTAGAAGTAATGCTAATATATACAAGTACATGAACATGAGAAATGTGACATTGAATCTTGAGTGGCAATTGTGCACTTACACATGGAGTGTTAATCCTCTTAATGACTCACTGGCGTGCATTTACATGTGCATAGACATGAGGCATAGAATATTCACATTCCATTGACTAATATGCTTGTAGTAATTGACACACATGCTCATAATTATATAGTTCTGTGTAGTCTTGTTAGTATGCTGTGCATGCCATTAAGGTGTAGATTTCTTGTTATATGTAGTCATAGTATTTGTCGTTGTAATATAATCTATTATGGATCTGTACTTTAGAGAAAAAGTGAATTATTAAAAAAAAAAAAGTGATACTACTACTGCTGCTATTGCTACTGCCTCTGATGATGATGATGATGACAATGCTGGTTGTAATAATGGTGATGATGTTGATGGTGATGATGATGATGATGATGATGATGTTTTATAAACAAAACGTGTGAAATGTTAAATGTCTGAAAGAGGTACACTTGGTGCTTTACATCAACCAAAGATTGTGTGATGCCTACACTGAAGTGCCCATACTAGTGATGTGATGAATAAACAAAATAAAGTAAAATAAAATGAATGAATATATGATTAACCAAGCAAACAGAAATCTCTGACTGAATGAAAAAATAGAAAATACATAAAGAATTGTCAAGTAAAAATCATCCAGGTAAATAATGAATATAGAAGAAAAATGGGACCATTTCAAGTAGATTATCTCTGTACCTATAAAATGACTTTTTCTCCACATTTATGCACTTCATGCACATGCTAAAGCTTGTGGGTCCATTTCATTAGATTTGATGAACACAGTATGATAGCATAGAAAGGGGTGAGTAGAACTGAGCAGTTCATCAGTTTTCATTAAAATCTATCTGTGAAATTGTCCAGTTATTAGTTTATATTGAAATTGCTGTTATTGTTTTATATCTTTTCCGACTGGTTGTGTGTTTTTGAATGTTGAAGTTGTGATTGACTGTGAATACTGTCTTTGTTGATTTATGTCCAGCTTCTTGTCTTTGCCAGATAATACGTCTTTGTCGGCAGTTATTTGGAATTTAAAAGAAATTCCTCGATTATTGTTATTTGCCTTTGCATAAGTTTAATATTCTGATTCCATATTGGGTTGTGTATATCGTGGGTTGTGAAAAATTTATCTCTTACATTAATTTTGAAATTGAAAATAATCTTTGAATGTGTTAATCAGTTTAGAAAAGAGAGAGAGAGAGAGAGAGAGAGAGAGAGATGCTTTTCTTGAATGGTAAGATTTGTTGGCAGAAAGCCTTATTCTGTTCAAAAACATTTACTGGATTATTAATATTGAGGTTGAGAGAGAGAGAGAGAAAAGAGAGAGAGAGAGAGAGAGAGAGGTTTAAAACATTTTCATGTTCTAAGTCAATTTTTTGTGTTGTAATAAGTTAATGTAATCGACATTAACCCTGACCTTATTTTTATTTGCAGGACATATGCTTTTTTCTTTATCATTGTCACATTGTCATTGAAATCATATGCAGATACTGTTCTTATGATTTTTTTTATAATACAAAATAGCTCATTTGAACAGACTTTAATATCAACATTTTTGTTGTAAAGTCTGCACGCACGCACGCACACACACACACACACACACACACACACACACACACACACACACACACACACACACACACACACACACACACACACACACACACACACACACACACACACATACACACACACACACACACACACACACATATATATATATACACACACACACACACACACACACACACACTATATATAACACACACACACACACACCACACACACACACACACACACACACACACACACACACACACACACACACACACACACACACACACACACACACACACACACACACACACACACACACACACACACACACAACATCTTACGGATTTAGAACAAAGATCATAAAAATCATTTGTGAAAATTATTAAAGTCATTTCAGTAAGGTCATTTCCATTTCAAAATATGTATGTATTTAAGAACTATTAAGTCAAACAAATACTCAGCATAATAAAGTATACCCAGACGGTGACTCATTTTAGTAAAGTCATTTCGGTTTCAATGTATCATATATATATAAAAATTTACACATGTATATATATATTAGAAGTATTGAAGTCAAACAAATACTCACACACTAAAGTATACCCAGATGATGACTCATTTTAGTAGTCATTCCAGTTTCAAAGTATCATGTATATATTTTAGAACTATTAAAATCAAATAAATACAAATGGTGATCAGGTTTCTTCTTCAGTTGGCTTGTCAGATTTATGTTACTGAATATGTTTTCCAA
>JAPXFY010000012.1:34513409-34525909 GCA_030674185.1 Monoplex corrugatus | reverse complement strand
TGTCAGAGAAGACTGCACTGTTGCTGGATCACCAGGAGGCAACCTCCCGTGGGGATGCCGGGGGCTCTTTCAGTATAAATAGTATTCCCACCTTCTGGAAATTCTGTGCTAGAAATTTCCTCTTTTCTTCACTCTCTTTGTTCCTTTGCTTTCTGTCATTTCTTTCTATCATTTTCTGCCTTGCTGGTCCGTTCGCCTGTATGTGTTCGGTAAAGTCTTACGTACTTTCTCTTTGGATTGATAATTGGGTGTGTGTATCAAGTGCATTTTTGGCTCTAGGGAAGTGAGATATGCCAAAGCAATTTCAGGTAATTTATGTCCGTTTTTATATGTTTTAGGTGTCCTTAGTCATGCTTAAAATTTTATTCAGGTGTTTTTTTTTAAAATCTCCTGTGCGATAAATTGGACGGAGTGGTCAACGCCAGGGGCATGTGCTTAGATTTTGTGCGCGAATGCATTGATATGTGTTCTTAATTTTCTTTATTTTTTTCCTGTTGAAGTTTTGTACGTTTTGAAGCTGTTATAGCCCTGATATGGCTGTAGGCAATCGGCTGTGCTTTAAAAAACAATAACAATAACAATAACAATAACATTAATAAGGTTACTACCCACTAAGCCCCTTCTTGACAACGAAATCGCCGTCTTGGACCAGATAGTCCTATAAACATTGATACCGAAGACTCCAACCTAAGTTGTTTTTTTTCACTGAGCATTTGCAAAGGTGTTCGCTTGCATGACGGCATGTGTTTTTGTTTTTGTTTTTTTTTGTTTTTGTTTTGTCTTGGAAGCTGTCTTTTCTCGGGATTTTTACACCAGTATATTTTCACATAGGCGCATGGGGGCCATTAAGGAACGTTAGTATCTTTAATATAGCTGATTATGTGCTGAGGAAAGCAGTGGATAAGAACAAAAAACTCGGCTTTACCCTCACTGAACAGAAGAGTAGACGCTACCCTGCGATTAAGATAACAGATGCAGATTACGCTGATGACCTGACTGTTCTCGCAGACCTCCTAAAGGATGCAACATCTCTCCTTCACAATGTCGAAAGAACAGCAATGGAGATCGGGCTCCACCTCGATGAGAACAAAAAAGAGTTCATCTGTCTGAATCAAGACGCATCAGAAGGTATGAGAAGTCTCAATGGAGATGCGATCAAATAAGTTCAAGACTTTAATTACTTAGCAGCTACATTGACTCCACAGAACAAGACGTCAACACCAGACTCGGAAATGCCTGGGGCGCGCTAAATCAACTGGACAAAATCTGGAAATCCAATCTACCAGACAACCTGAAAAGGAACTTCTTCCGAGCAGCAGTAGAGTCTGTTCTTACATATGGCTCAATCTCTTGGACCCTAACAACGACATTGGAGAAGAAGATTGATGGAGCATACACAGGAATGCTGCGTGCAGCCCCGAACAAATCCTGGAGAGAACATCCAACTAACAAAGAGTTATTATGGTAAGATCCCACCAATCAGTAAATCAATACGTCAACAAAGACTGCACTTCGCGGACACTGCTGGCGTAGCAATGAAGAACTGGTGGGGGATGTTCTACTATGGAGACCCAGTCACGGCAAACAAAGACCAGGACGTCAAAAGAAGACCTTCATCGACCAACTTATCGATGAAACGGGCTGTCAGTATGATGAACTACCTACTGACAGAGAAGGATGGAAGAAACGTGTCATGGATAGCCGAACAAGCTCGACATGATGAATGAATAAAGCTGAACACAGGCCGAGCGTCGATTTCAGCTGATGCAAACGCAAAAATCTTGACTAGACCTGGGCTCAGCACTGAAAACAATCACCCCATCCCCTATTTTCCCTACTCCTAAACGTGTGATCAGGTGAAACTCCAACAGAAAGTGTAGAGGACTCTCTCTCTCTCTCTCTCTCTCTCTCTCCCTCTCTCTCTCTCTCTCTCTCTGTGCGTGTGTGTGTGTGTGTGTGTGTGTCACTTTACATTCAGCTGTCGTGTAGAGTCTCTCTCTCTCTCCCTCCCTCTCTCTCTCCCTCCCTCCCTTCGTCTCTCTCTCTCGCTCCCTCTCTGTGTCTTTCTCTCTTTCTACATTCAGCTGTCATGTCGAGTCTCTCTCTCTCTCTCTCTCTTTCTGTGTCTGTGTCTGTCTGCCTCTGTCTCTGTCTGTCTGTCTCTCTCTCTCTCTCTCGCTCTCTCTCCCTTTCTCTCACCATTCAGCCTGTCGTGTCGAGAGAAAATAAGAAGAGGTGCTCTTCATTTTCAAATCCATGAAACAGTGTTTTCACTGTTGTGCTCTGGAATGCTAACAGATCAAGATGCTGAATACATCCTGCATTAGAAGAACATAAATACATATACTCACCTGCAGCGAAGAAAAGCACATATCATCAGACTTTAGGAACTTCACTTTAGATATACCAGAGGGCCTATGACATACTGTTGTGAAGAATCATGAGTTTAGTCACGTACGACGTTCATGCTTCATTCACACGGAAAATGTCGAAACTCAGGTTATTAAACCTGAAACCTTGAAGACGTTGACCTGCATGATTATTTCTATAACTTATACAGTTGAAAACAGTCCGTTATTGTTTAAAAAAAAAAAAAAGGCCATCACAGTTTCAGGCTGTTTACACTTATAGGCTGTTTGCAATAGCCGACTGCCTCTATGTTGCTTACTAACTCATAATCATTTATAGTATCAAGTAGAAACTATCAATCTCTCTTAACAAACATATCAAATGACAGCTTACTTTATGCCAGAATCGTAATACATGGCATTAACATTATATCCTTCCATTAATCCACACTGTTCTTCTGCTGTGTCTCTTTTGATTCTGTTCCTTGTCCTCATCATGATTATTCTTAATAGGAGTTTTGTTACATGATTCATCAAGCTGATGTTATACGGTTGTGAGGCGTGGACAGTCAACAAGCAAAGCCAGAACAAGATTGAGACAGCAGAAATGTGGTTTCTAAGAAGAATGTTGAGAGTTCCATGGACAGAAAAGAAAGCAAACGAGACAGTCTTGATGGAGGCAGACACAAGGAGATCATTGATAAGGAAGATTAGGAAAAGACAAGCAACATTTATAGGCCGTTTTATGAAGAAAGAGAATTAGAGCACCTGGTCACAACAGGAAAGCTGGAGCAAAGAGAACACCAGGTAGACCCAGGGACAAAATATTGGACGGTGGAAGATGTGCTTGCGGCGACAAGGTATAGATGCATATGGAGAGCTATGATCGCCAACGCCATGTGGCAAGGCACGTAATGATGAACATCATATCCATCCTCTTCTGATACACATAAATATGTCATCAGACAGGTACGTGTAGGAGAGCAGGTTGAACGCAGCGAGCACTGGTTAATATTCTTTCCCATAAACAAGAACACTACTCTTTTGCCCTGTGCCTTCACCTGGAATTATGAGAAGATAAAAGATGGAACCAGCAGCTACAGGAACTGCAGACAAAGCTTACAACAAATTATCAAAAGCGGTGAAAACTCGTATGACAGAAATTGCATGTGCAACAGTAAAGTGTAACATTTCATGGAGCAACAATTCAGAAAGGACACTAAATCAGGAGAGAAAATACTGCGCTAAACTTTACGATAAAATCACCTCTAACACTACAACATCCGCAAATACTGTCAAGAAGAAAACACCAAGCTCACTAGTCTGTAACTTTGTGTTCAGTTCACAGAAGTTGAAAAGATGTAACATTAAATTTTGTCAAAGATTTGGGCTGATGATTAAACATTGATATCGTTGGAAATAACTTTACCTTGTTATCATCAAACATCGATATCGTTGGAAGTAACTTTACCTTGTTATCATCAAACATCGTTACGGTTGGAAATAACTTTACCTTGTTATCATCAAACATCGTTACAGCTGGAAGTAACATTACCTTGTTATCATCAAACATCGTTACAGTGGAAGTAACTTACCTTGTTATCGTCAAACATCGTTACCGTTGGAAGTAACTTTACCTTGTTATCATCAAACATCGTTACCGTTGGAAGTAACATTACCTTGTTATCATCAACATCGTTACAGTGGAAGTAACTTTATCTGTTATCGTCAAACATCGTTACCGTTGAAGTAACTTTACCTTGTTATCATCAAACATCGTTACGTTGGAAGTAACATTACCTTGTTATCATCAAACATCGTTACAGCTGGAAGTAACTTTACCTTGTTATCATCAAACATCGTTACCGTTGGAAGTAACTTTACCTTGTTATCATCAAACATCGTTACCGTTGGAAGTAACTTTACGTTAGTATCTTGTTATCAGATTTCTTTTAACCGCTCAAAAGTAACACTTTTTCTTAATCCGAGAAAACAAAATGGATTTTGTTCTCGTGGCTCGAATATAATGCTTATGACGTCGTTGATTTTGTTGTTGTTGTTGTTATTGCTGTTGTTGTTACTGTTGTTGTGCAAACCCCTCATAACGTGTTGATGAAAGACATCGTCTCAGCACGACTGTGAAGGATCGACATAACCCGCTACAGTAACTGCTACGCCAGTTTTAGTCCGGCGGATTGTTATGTTTGTTACGCCATGCAGGCAAACGTGGGAACATTTCTTGCGTGGCCTATGCTTACTGTCCTACCTCACAGGCACATTAATTAAGTCTCAAACAGTTTAACGAAGTCTTCACAAACATCTGTATTTAAAACATAAGCTGGGTAATCGCCGGGCTTGGCACCTGTGACGTTAGTGCATATGGAATTCATTCCGAGCGCGGAGACGTCATCTTGGGAAACTGAAAGCAGAAAAACATGAAAATAGAATCAGATCGCGTATTTAATACAACCAGACAAGACAGGCACAAAATTTCGGCCAACTGGCCTTTGTCAAGCGTGAATGTAAAATAAAAAACAACAAACAAACAAACAAACAAACAACTCCCCCCCCCCCCCAAACCAAACCAAACAAAACAAAAAACCACACAAAAAAACCAAAAAACCAAACACAAAACATATAAAAAACACAAACAAACAAACAAAAAGCACAAACAAACAAACAAACAAACAAAACACCCACCGAACACAAAAATTAGGAGGGAAAGACTGCAACTTCCCTGCTGCTTCGTCCAGTGTGAGAAAAGGACTTCGAAGCAGGCAGATTTTAGTCTTTTTCTCCTAATTTTTGTATTTGGTGTTTGTTTGTGATCTTACATTCACGCTTGACAAAGGCCCTTTAGCCAAAAATGTGCGCCTGTCTTGTCTGGTTGTATCAAATACGCGTTCTGATCCTATTGTCGTGTTTTTCTGGTTCCTGTTTGCTTGAACGCGGGAAGTCACAATTGTTTTGGATTTGGGAAACTGAAACTGAAACTGAAACTGAAAACTGAAACGGGGTTCCAATTGGAAATGCTGGGTTCGATCTGCTTAGACACCTCCGTCTGGAAAGTAAAGGGTAGAGAATTTTCTGATTTCCTGGGTCAGCATGTGTGCAGACCTGCCATTGCCTAAATCTCCTTTGTGTGTATACACATGCAGATGATAAATATGCTCGTTAAAGATGTCTGTAAGTTACGTGAGTGGCTGGCATAATGAGACATGAAAACTCCCACGTGCACACTCACCGTAGACGGAGTATGCAGAGTGTGTAGCAACATTCGGCCTGCACAGTGTGGGTAAAACAACGTGCATACATGCATGCGAGAAAATTGTAACGCTTAAATCACAAACACGTACGCGCGCTCGCGCTCGCGCGCGCGCTCACACACACACACACACACACATACACACACACACACACTCACACACACACAAACACACACACAAACACACACGCACATACATGTACAGACGCAGGCTTGCACGCACGCGCATACACACACGCACACACACGCACGCACACACACACACACCCACAGACACAGACAGACAGACAGACACACACACACACACACACACACACACACACACACACACACACACACACACACACACACACACACACACACACACACACACACACATACACAAGACTGAGTTATGTCTCATGCAATATAAACATAAGATTGTTCGAGGGTACAGCTCAATTCGATTCAATAACCATTTATTGTTAGATGAATTATGTTGTACCAACAAGAATAATTATGTATAATTCATGACAACTGAAAGGTAAAGGGGAAAAAACCCAAGATGTATGCGTGAAAAAAAAATCAAAGGAGTAGGAATCATTAAAGACATTACTTACAAGATATTGATATTCCTTGATGAAACATCGTGTGAAATACATATGAGGATGTAATAAACTCATCAAAATTTTCTGTTCCTTTTTCTTCGGTTGAAGTACTGTGTGTATAGTCCTGATATGGCTCTACGCAGTCGGCTGGGCTTAAAGCAACAATAAGTTTAAGAATAAGAACATTTGACCCTGTTTCTCATGCATGAATCCTGCATGTTCACCAATAGTCTGTCTCAAAAACAGCACACAGCCTTTTGGATATCTTGAACTTGATTGCTCTAGTCCATGATTTTAAATGTTAATTAAACGAGTCAAACTAAAAATGACGTCACAACACACTTTTTTTTGTATGACGCACTTGCCAGCCATCTCCTGTCACCCACTGGCCCAATTCTTTTTCTCTTTCTTTTACTTTTCGTGTATAAGACCTGTTGCTATTGATAACCCACATTCTTCTTAGAAACCACATCTCAACCACGCTGATCACGTTTTGATATTGCTTGTTGGTTGTCCAGGCCTTCCATCCGTTCTACCAAAGGAAATAAGAAGGAAGCAGGGAGAATTTTAAATATCAACTAAGTAACATAACTCTTGAGAGTCACGGAGTTATCTCCCATGTAGAATTTCTGAAACCCAACACAATTTGCGCTCCCCATTCAGCTAGCATAGACTATGCTAGCTGAATGGGAAGCGCAAACTGTGTTCTCTATGCTAGCTGAATGGGTAGCGCAAACTGTGTTGGGTTTGAGAAATTCTACATGGGAGATAACTCCGTGACTCTCAAGAGTTATGTTACTCCCATCCGTTCAACAATATTGGTTCTATATAACACTGAAGAACTTTCCATATAATACTGAAGAACTCTTCTTCCTGATGTCCATTGAAAGGCATTTGTTCGTACGAACGTTTTTCTAGTGGTATACAACCCACTAAATGAGACAACTAAAAAAGGGGTATTATTGTGAAAAGGTGTACTTAATGGTTTATGACGGATTTGGAAACTACCCTGGGTAAAACACAAATAATGCGCTAATTGTGGCACTGTATGGTGCACATTATTCGTACTTTTCTCTATGTGTCTTTAGTCTGATTTTTAGGGTGTTTATTTTTCTGTTTGTGGTTGTTTATTATGCTTATGATAGAGTTTTAAATAAACATTGTTTGAATTTGTTGACCCGCCATGTAGAGGTTTAGTTTGTTGTGAGTTGTTGCTTCTGTAGTGTAGCAATGTAGGGTTAGATCTTGGGAGAGTTTGTTTGTTTGTTTTTGTTCAACTTCAGCATGGTTCTGACAAAAGTTAAATTTAGAAGGTTCAACATATTGCTATTTGGTATAGCTTTACTATCATTTGTCATAAATCAGAACAAGTGGACATAGAACACAAGAGACAACAAAGAAAACCAAAGCCAAACAATGAACAAAACAAAGGGGTGAAAGGAAATATCCTTACCCCCCAACAGAAAGCAAGCAAGAAAGAAAAAATTCAACCAAACAAGCAACAACAAACAAGCAAAAACCATATAACAAACAAACCTAAAACAAACAAGAAATCATATGTACATAATAAGGGACCAAAAAACAATATTGTTATATATATGTGTATACATATATATCGCTTACTTGTATTTTTTCGTATTTTTGTTTCCCAAATATCTTTTTGATTCATATTTAACAGTGAATAATAACACATAAAGACAGAAGACCGTGAACATCAGTTCCCACAGCGTAACCAATTATTTTTGTTAGCAAAGGGAGGACCTCACTGGTATTTTCAGATTGCTGAGGACAGGGCGCCATCATTATAGTCCTGGACTACAATGGAAATGTGCACATGAAGAGATAAGGTTTCAGTCTTGCCAGTAGTGTCTGCTGACTGAAAACAAGTATCTGGATATGTCAGTCCAAAAGGGAGGCATACCAGGAATGCCTGGATGCTTGGAACATGCCACGTTGATTTGGGATGCCATCCAAAAAGCAAGAACAGAGAAGAGAGACATTGACGTAGTTTGGCTTGATCTGGCGAATGCATATGGATCAGTTCCACACGATATGATCCAGCTGGCTCTTGAAATGTATCACATCCCAGAAAACATCCGAACAATGCTGAGGAAGTATTTCCAAGGGTTCTCAATGCGGTTCTCTACCAAAGAATACACCACGGACTGGATAGACCTAGAGGTGGGCATTGCAATGGGCTGTGCAATCTCTCCCATACTGTTCGTGTTGGCAATGGAAGTCATCTTGAAAGCTGCAATGAAGAGTTCAGGTCCAGTGAATCTGGGAGATGGATACCAGATGCCTCCTCTGAAAGCTTTCATGGATGACACAACAGTCTTGTCCACGGATGAGGAAGAGACACACCGAATCTTAAAGCAGCTGGATGAGCTGGTGGCCTCTTCAAGAATGAGGTTCAAACCTAAGAAATCCCGAAGTCTCTCACTGCGAAAAGGAAAAGTGGCAGATTCAGTCAAATTCATGGTAGCCAACCAAGCCATCCCCACTGTCACAGAAGAGCCAGTAAAAAGTCTCGGAAGATGGTATGATGACTCCCTGAAAGACACACAAAGGGGATGTGAAACCAAGCAAACAGCAGAAGAAGGCCTGAAGAAAATAGATAACTGCGGACTGCCAGGCAAATACAAAGTCTGGTGTCTACAGTTCATGCTGATACCAAAGCTGCTGTGGCCACTGCTAATCTATGACATTTGCACCAGCACAGTCGAAGCAATGGAAGCCAAAATCAACAAATACACAAGAAAATGGCTCGGTGTCCCACCTGGTCTCACTGATGTTGCATTCTACTGTCGTCAAGCAATGCTGAAGCTACCTCTTAAATCCATAGTGGAGGAATACAAAGTTGGAAAAGCAAGACTGTTGAGCATGCTGGAGGAATCGGAAGACAACATCGTGAGATCAGTTCATCCAAAGCTGAGAACTGGCAGAAAGTGGAAAGTCCAAGAGGCTGTAAACAATGCCAAGAGAAACCTCAGCATCAAAGAAATAATTGGACACACGCAAACCAACAGACAGGGACTGGGAGCAACAAAAATGCAGTGGTGGTCCAAAGCCAAAGGGAAGGAAAAAAGAGACATGATCATACAGGAGTTGAAGGAAGAAGAAGATGTCAAAAGAGTGCAGAAGGCAGTCCAGCAAGGTCAACAGGGGCAATGGAAAACATGGGACAGTGCACTCCAAAGAAGTCTCAGCTGGAACGATATGTGGCACATGGCTCCTCTAAGGATAAGCTTCCTCCTCAGATCTGTATATGACCTGCTCCCCTCGAATGCAAACTTAGTGAAATGGGGGAAATCAGACGACCCAGCATGTCCGCTCTGTCAGAAGAAACAAACAGTGGAACATGTCCTAAGCTCTTGCAAAGTAGCGCTAGCCCAAGGAAGGTATACATGGAGGCACAACCAAGTTCTGAAAGTGATCACAGATGTGGTTAGCGAAAAAACCATGACCCCAAACGCACCAATTGCTATGACAACGTTCTACAAAGCAGGAGGGAAACAGGTCTGGCCCGAAAGTGCTACGACAACCAGCACATTGCCAAAGGGTCTTCTGGATGGAGCAGTCGACTGGGAGTGTACAGCAGACCTCCCAGAGTGGAGAAATTACCCAGATGTCATCAGCAAGACAGGCATGAGACCAGACATCGCTCTCCACTCTGACTCCTCGAAACAAGTGATTCTGATAGAACTCACTGTGCCATACGAAAGCAGAATGGAAGAAGCACATATCTACAAGACCGAAAAATACGCCGGTCTTGCCAGCACCCTGAAGAAAGCAGGTCTGCGGGTCAAAATCTTCGCCATAGAGGTCGGGGCAAGAGGGTTTGTGGGCACCTCCGCTTATGATCTCATGAAACAACTCGCCATTTCTGGGAAGAAGAGGACTAGAGCCCTTAAAGCGATGGCAGAGGCAGCAGAAAGGAGCTCAAGCTGGATTGGGCAAGGAGGAACCAAAAGTGAACTTCATAAGGACTAAATTCCCTACAGATGATGTGTGCCCCGTTAGCACATTGGTAAAACCGCGTACCGCAGTTCTGAAGCGCAGAATCGCCCAGGTTCGCTCCCCGGCGTGGGAAAAAAAAAAAAATAATAATAGACAACAGCAGAAGGGCATCCAGGAGTCATGACCTGGAGTGTAAGGAATTCAGGGCCGAAACACTTGTCTAAAGGGGGTTACTTCTCTGAAGACCTTCTGTTGTCTAGCTCTCCCTAGAGTTTCTTTCTACCTGTAGCCTGTGGGAGTACAGTCGTCTTCAGAAATGTCAGTCACTGCCTCAGTGTCACAGAAGCTAGTCTGCAAGAACTAAACTTTTTTTTCTAGAGGAGCCTTTGATGCTGTAGAGTCCTCTCTACACTTTGCCTTTCCGAACACTTCTGTCTGGAGCGGTTGTCTTTCAGGTGTCGGTGCTAATGGTAAGAGTCCAGAAATCACGTTTGCAGGTCTGTCTACTACAGTTGGGGTCAGTCTTTTGGTGTCTTTCCCATCACCAGTTCCCCATAGATGATATCCTTTATTATACAGTCATATTTCATGCAGTAGACATAACCGAGTCTATGTAGGCATCTTTGTATGAGGAGAATATTCACGGCAGGAATTCCCCCCACTCCCACAAGTATGCTGTCGGATATACTCCAACAGTGGCCAAGGACGTGCCATAGGCAGCACTCGTGGAAAGCATTCACAGATTCAGTCTTTGTTCGTGTCTGAAGCAAAAACAAAAACAAAACAAAACAAAAACAAACAAACAAACAAATAAACAAACAAACAAACAAAAACAAAACAAACAAAACAAAACAAAACAAAACAAAAAACCTTGTTGATAAAGAGTAGACCACAAGCTGGATACGAGGGTCTCGAATTACAATGGAGATACTGTAGTTGAAAACGATTTTTGTGAGAACGGTAGTCTTGCTTTTTCCCATTGTTTCTTTTCAGATAATACACAATGTCCGCTTATGAGTCAATGGACCAATTTTTAATTAATGCTTTAATGAAAAGAAAACAAATTTATCAGCATGTAAGCTATGAACGTGCACGAGTGGAACTGTTACAGTGATAAATGAATATAAAGTTGCTGTACGAATCAGTTTATACATGACAAGGACGGGGTGGCCGATGCTCCGGGGAGGGAAACGAGTACATGTCGATCACTTGGTGTAATGTTGACATAATTCATAATTCAGCCTAAATGTGAAACATTCATCCGTCTGGTGAACTTGTAGACTGTATGCTTATACTGCAAACAGTGGGTGAAATGGTGTTCTTGTCGGATTTGTCTTGGAAATTATTAATTCGTATGTGATGACACCTTTCTTCTGAACAATTCCCAAAATGTTTCTCTATAGCGCGACCCCATAGCGTAATACACAAAGAAGTTGAAGGTAGAATTAATGAAAGACGTAGCATCTAACATCCATATAACAGTCAAGTAAAAATTGTGGTGGCTTCGTCCAGCGTTGAGATCTTTGAAGAAAATAAAGACAAAGCGAAACACACCTATGGGAGTAACACAAGCGATGAACAACAGAGAGTTGCCAATCAACATTTTGGTCAGAGCCACTTCACGGGCAGAGATAGATGACGATGTCCCAGTACGCCATGTCACAATCTGACGAAGTTTGACTGTAGTAATTATCGTCGTTGTTATCACCACTGTGATCACAAACCCGGTATGCCAACACCATACACAAAACTGTCCAGATAATCGAGAATTTCTACATTAGCCCTGTAAAATTCCCCAATAACAGCGCTATCTGATACAGTATCAGTTACTGGATCGTACACACAACCAACTCTGTATTTGAATACCACAATAAAATACAGACCCAACACCACAACGTAGACAAAGAGGATGATGACAGCCATTGTCTTTGTACGCAGCAAAGTCTGGAACTTGAGTGGGCTGAGGACACAAAAGCATCTCTCACTGGCTATTATAGCTGACAAGATCTCAGAAACAAAGCCAAAGCCAAATAAACCAATCAGGTTATAGTTTGCCATAAAAGTTTCCATGGGACCGAATCTATCTTCAGCAGTTGCTGTGAATTGCAAATGCAGTTGCTCACCATACAGAAACATAGCTGAGGTTAAGTAGAGACCATCAGCTAAGGACAAAGCAAACAGACACAAGTTGACACGATCCTTAAGACCCTGTTTGTAGAACACCACCATATTGATGACGTTTGCTGGCCCACCGATAACGAAAAGGATGGGCAGCAATATGGCTTCCTTAAATCTGTCCACAATTTGTTCTATTTCAGCACTCACAATGTTGTTGGGATT
>JAPXFY010000012.1:34453409-34508409 GCA_030674185.1 Monoplex corrugatus | reverse complement strand
CAAAAGAAGACAGGCAGACCTCCAATCTCATACATCGAGAACATTACCAACATCAGTGGCCTAATTATTCAAGAAGTTGTCTACAAAAGTCAAGACAGAGTCGTTTGGAAGAGAATAGCGGGGTCAAAGAGTGCAGCAGTCCCTTTTCTTGAAGAAAAGCGGCATAGCGATCGCAAACATCAATAGATTCAGTTCAGTTCGTATTATGTTTAACCAAGCCAACCACGTATGCCTTATCAGAATATGGAGCATATACTGTAGTTACTGGGCCTTTCCAAATGGTGGCTTCACTTCTTCAACTGAACAGAGAGAGAAAGATGGAGAGAGAGAGAGAGAGAGAGAGAGAGAGAGAGAGAGAGAGAGAGAAAGAGAGAGAGAGAGAGAAAGAGAGAGAGAGAGAGAGAGAGAGAGAGAGAGAGAGAGAGGTGGATGAGCAGGTGCATGGAGAGGGAAATTATACAGCGTAAATTTTCAGAGATTTATATGGTAGCTAAGGGCTGGTGGGGGAGTTTTTTTGTTGCTAGCATGAAGCCAATAATGTTGAAATGGAACTGCTGTATTTTGTAAATGGTTGGGTTGTTGGATATCAGTGTGACATTAAGAACTCTTTTGCATGTGAAGAGAGACTGTCACTGTTTTGTTTTTAATTTCTCGTGAAATACTTCATGCATGTATGGATGAACAGTGGGGAAGGGAAGAAGCTGGATTTAGGTGTGAATTAAATACCATTTTATGTCCACTCACATACTTCACCTTTGACTTTAATTGTTTTAGATGTTTTCTCTTGTTTTCACGCTTAGTTATTTGACATGTCTGAACAGAGACCCTTCAGCGCCAGACATTCTGGAATGCAGAAACTCCAAGCGCCATGTTTTCTGCAGCCACAGCAATGACAACAGTCACTGCATTCCAATGCTTATAGCGTCCCTATTTTTCAACTACCTCGCTGGCCGGAAAGTTAGTGGAATCCCCGTGCCGTGCGCAAAATACGACCTCTTTTCTCTCCCCAACGAAAGAGCGATTGCTACAAGAGTAACGCCACATGCATTCGTCCCAAAAATGAGATATCGTCGGTGAGCCAGACGGTCGCAAAAATGTTACATTGGTGTCGTAAGGTACTTGCCATATCTGAACAGATCATAACTATATTACCAAGTTTATTGTCTAGGCCAGCCACTATTATAATCATTTGGGAGACTGATGAGATACAGCAGTAGACGAGATTCTCCATCTGTCTTTGACAGTACGCAGGTCAGGTATTGCTTGACTTTTGTCACCCACCTGTTCTTCCGTCAGCGTCAGGCATGGATCTTTTCAATGTTCCCTGAAGGATTGTCTTGCACACTGTGTCATGGTGAGTGACGTGGTTTTGTGAAATAAACTTGCTTTTGTGTGGCAGAGCCATGAACTCAGGATCTGATATCTTGAGTTCAATCCCAGCCCACAACATTAAAGACTGGCCTGTTTGCTGCCCATTTTAATGTTTAAATCGTTATGGTGGTGTCAGCTTAATGTTTCATAGGTCCCTCTTCCCCCTTTCCCCATTTCAAGACCTTGCCAGCACATAGGGTTTTGCGCAAGCATCAGAATTTTGTCAGGTAATTGCTGGCAGGTATGGGTGGAGCGCATATGGAGTTTTCTGAGTGCAGTGAATCCCTCTTGAACAAACTACAAACAAACTGTGTTGTTGTTAAAAGTGACTTTATTTCACTGACTGACAGATCACAACTGCAACAATAAGACTTGTTGAGCAAGCATGAAATACACAAGAAACAAACGTATTCAACAACAAATGACCTTACTGGGGAAATGTGAACAGGAAAAAGATATGGATCTTAATCTAACCTGCCTAAATCTTGAATAAAAGTGTGGGAATGGTTCGGTGTCAACCCTTGAACTACCTAAGACTTTTGACCAACACAATGTGTGTGCATGCACTGCATATGTTTCATAATGAAGATGTCTATTTGATACAAACTATCAAACCAACACTTGGAACCTTATAAAAAAAATGTTTTTTAAAACTTATCAAGCATTGGACATATTCAGTGAAGTTTTATCACTAACATCTTGTGTGACACTTAGGCTGAAATTAAACAAAAACACCAGTTAAAACTGATTTTTATTTTCCTAATAAGCCGGGCAAGAATACCACCACATTCTGAAACAATATAAACAAAATGATGAAGTGGCCATTATCTGTCTTCAAGGTTTTGCTGTCATCTGCAGCAGACTGGAGACACAAAATCACTCAAAACCCATACATGGTCCACCAGGATGGAACAAGTTTGTAGATAACTGCTACACTAGTGCACATAAAAAATAAGATAATAAAAAATCGTTCATGAGACAAGTGTAAATACTTCATTAAATTAAACCATAACAGGAACACAACAGCTGAAGCTGAAGATGACAAACAAGAAACTTCCGACACAATAAAACAATGCACACTCGTTTGATATACCAAACACTTTCCTGGCAAGAAAGTGTTATTACATATGAATCAAAATGTAATCTTTCATTACTTTTAATGAGGATTGAATAAGTCATTTGGAAATGCAGGCCAATATCTCTTTCCACCATACCAATACCGTATAAGATGGAATCATCTCTACTGAAGAGGTTGAAACCTTGACAGTTCAACAACTGACTGACTCTAGTTAGGATCATTTTGTTTTATGCCGTAAAAGTATTTATCGTTGACAAGAATATTGTACTTGTATAATACATCTACATGTAATCCACTATAGTCTGCATCTGCTTGACTTGTAAAATGAACCTATCTTATTTTGGTAATATGTACTTTCTGAAAAAGGAAAACCAGATAAGCCTTTGAACAAACAACAGTCATTTTCTTCTTTTTAATAGAAAGAAGACAGGTTATTTGCAGGTGGTCTGAAATGATGAACAGAAATGCCAAGAGGGACTCTCAAAATGCAACATTTTTTCAATACTTCTCTGTATTATCACAGTAACAATATAAAGCAACTCGAAAATCAACAACAAAATAGTGCTAACAATAAAACAGGTATGGATAATTCCCTGCAGTAGACTTTCTACAAAAAAAAACATATGTCTTATGGCCACAGAATATCAAAATGAAATAAATGGACGGACTTGATACTCTTTGCCATACAATGTAAACAAAAGTTGTGCAGATAAAAATTTTAGTACAAAAAGTCACACAAAACTCAGAGGACAGAGGTGGGGAGTGATACGGAGGGAAAAAAACACTTCACCCTGTACCACATGCAAAGGATTATGGCATACATTATCAACACACTGTGCAAGCGCTTTTGTTCCTTTCAAAAAATCTGCTTCACGGACAAATCAGTTTGCTGTGCAGATGAAAAACCTGAATTAATCGAATGACTGATAAAGTGATGAACACATGAGCTGTGAATATACCTAGTTTATATCACCTGCCTATATTCGCATGTACTTGACTTGTTCCTCGTATCGGAATTGGATATCAAAATACCAGGTACATGTAATAAAACCGAGGGGTGAGGTGCTAGCAAAACAAGAGTGAAAATTCTCCAAATATACCACAGTCTAAAACTAACGGTCAAGATGGTATGATCCATGGTGAAAATGCTCTTCTGTTTAATAAACACTGGACCAGCATCTCTCGCTTAATGAATGTCACCAATCTTTTCTGCATTCTGGCAACTCAAAATCATCACAGTCAATCTCACTGTACACCACTATTTCAGACACCAAATATTATGATCTCTTAAAGTGCTTGTTTCCTAAATGAAATTATCTTTGTTCTCCATCTAAAGCACCTGTGAAATGCTGATGCTAATTTTGCGGAGTATCAGCTCAGCTGGTTTCCTGTTTTGTCAGTCAAAACGCCTAGGGCTCTTGTGAGATGAATCTCATCAGTGCTAAACAAGTAGTCATTAATAATCATTGCTATTATTATTACCCTTCTGTAAAACATATCTAAATCAGCTGCTCTGATCTACTGGCTTAGGTTAATGTTACAGCCTGCTCAAATTATCTGCACCATAATCATATGATTTATTCCATTCTAATGGGACAAAAGTCACACAGTTCTGACACAGCTTTGCAGTACACAGCTGTGGCTTTTGTGAACCATATTATAAAATGCCAAAGAATTTGTCTCTTCATAATTTTGCCTGTGATGCGATAATTTTGCAGAAGGGTCCTACTTAGATGTGAAACAATCTGTGAAAGCAAGACTTCAGTTTGGAAAAAAGCAGATTAGACTGAATGTGTTACACAAATCAACAAAATAAAACATGCACATGTAGTACCTCTACACAGCAAAAAGAGACAACCACTGCAGCAAGAAACAGAGTTCTTGACTCCAGGATTTTCCAATGGCCCTATTTCTTTTGTGTAGATCATGTTTAAAACATAATGGTTCTTGTTCACAATTAATATATTCCACCATAAAAAAACTGAAATGTGTAAAGAGCTTTGTGATTCTGGTATAGAATCTATTCAATGGTATTCAGTTTAATGATTAAATTGGTTCTCTGTAAGCTGGTATCATAACTGAAAAGGAAAACAGTCTGAAAAAGACACAAAACGCAGATTTTAAAAACATACAAGGATAATAAAAATTCTCGCAAATAAATGTGACTACAAGTGTAAATATGAAAAATCCCATAATATATCTGAAGGTACAGAAGTATGAGCAGGTAAAAGACAACTGTATGTAAAATGAAAATATTAGAAAAGACTAAACAACAAGCTTACAATATGACAACTGACAACACACACACCACGCACGCACGCACACACACAACACACACAATTTTCACCAGGTGATACACATCACAAACTTAGACTTCATATCATCAATCTTGTATCACAGCAGAGACTTCTGGGAAAGGGGAGGAATGTCATCTGATCACAAAAGACAGGACGCTATAAAGCAAATACATAAACAAACCTAACATTTGGGTCAAATTATGATGTCAATAAAACCTCAATGTTGGGGTCAAATTATAATGTCAATAAAGTCTCAATGTTGGGGTCAAATTAAAATGTCAATAATACATTAAGTCTTGATCTTTGGGAAATAAAAATCATTCAGAACAAACTGAATAAACAAAAGCTTCAATAATAGCAACAAAATAAACAAAACGTTATCATTTCAATGAAAACAAAAGATGATAAGCCACTTCAAAGTTTTGAGTATGATGTATAATACAGCTGACATGAATTCAAACATAATGGAGCAAATTAAATACAGATGATGACATATCCCAGGTAATGTGCCAATGCTTGGGACAAAACAAAGTATCAAGAATTATGATTAGAAACAAGCATAAAATACCGTGGGCGTAGCTGCCTTTGGCAAAACAGAAGAACAAAAGCAAATCCCAAGATAAATCATTTATTTTACACTTTTACCTAATTCAGACTCCTAAGGATTTGTTCAGCAAAATGGTCAACAATCATCACCACCCTAAATGGCCAACAACTTGCTGCTAAAAGAATTTTAGCTTTGAACTTCATGGCATCCCAAAGATTTTAATCCAGGCATATTTACATATGCATCTGCATTATCGATGGGCCAGCCCATGGCTTTAACATTACAAAGATCCATTCATATCAAACAATCTTGCTGATCCAATGTGTCTGTATCTTGTGATACTACTTAAAGCTTATACAACATAAAAAAAAGTTGAAGATTTCCCAAACACCCACCCCTACAAAAACAAATTAATTTTTGAGTTAAGGAAGGACTGGACAAGGCATGGGGATGAAATTTTGAGTTTTGGCTTTTGTGCAGTTTTGGCAAGAATAAACTATCAAAAATATCTTGGTGTTGCATTTTACTGTCAATTCATCTCCAAAATATGCTTTTGGAACAGTTTTCTTGAGTAACTACCCCCAAAATATCCTTCAAATTAATCCTCCACCCTGAAATTGTGTGAAAATATGCCTCCGTTTGAGGCGCAACGCTCCTCGACTCCGTTTAACAACCTGACCTTGCCGCATGTCAAATCAAACCTCAGTTACTGCCCTTTACAATGAACGCGGTTGTTCATGGAAATTTCCATTCACACACTCCCAAAGGTCGTCCAGAAAAGTCTGGTAAAACCTCCGGGAAAATCCATATAAGGATATAGATTTGCATATTGGGGATCCGAGGTTTGCTTCGGCAGAGCCGAGCTTTGCTTCGGATTTCGGACTTGCCAGCCGACCAATGAGAATGCCGAAATGCACGACCGGGTCAAGGTCGAAACCGGTTTTCTCTACTCGCGGAACTTGCCGACAAAAGCCGATCGTTGTAGATGAAAGCGTCTTTTCGTCTACTCGATACGCGATTTTCAATCGAGTGTCTGATTTCGATGCAATTATCAACAATGTCGTCCGTACCTAGCCAAATTTTCCAGCGGAAAGGTGGCAAGAGATATCGACAGCAGCTGAATCGTGAAAAAGCATTGAAGAGATGGAAGAAAAATGACCAGGAATCGACTTGTGATTTGCAGCTTCGAAGGTACGTCCCAGGTTCATCATGATTATTATAGATCTATGAGAATTCAACTGCAAAAAAGTTTTGTATTCGTGATCAAACTTCTTTCACAGCAAATAGTAATTGCAAATTAGTATAATTAATTAATTATATCACTTTCTGAGAGAATGGCAGCAGTGTTGATTCAAGCAACTGTCAGGATTCATTTCATATCACTTGATTTCGATCAGCTTTCTGTGTGTGAATTGAAAATTGTCATGATGTATCAGTGTTTGTTTCTTGTTTTCTGTGTGTGAGGGTGTAAGAAAATGAATGAATGGATTGATCCTTTTAGTTTCACAATGGTAAAGACAAAGTATGTGTGTGTGTGTGTGTGTGTGTGTGTGTGTGTGTGTGTGTGTGTGTGTGTGTGTGTGTGTGTGTGTGTGTGAATAGTGTAAAACAGATATGCTTTTGTATTGGTTATTCACTCATTGGCATTTATTTTTCTTTATCCAGTGTCACACCAGAATCCAAGCCAGTGGCAGCCAAAAGGAAACTGGACCTCATGAAGTCTGCCACACCTCCTTCAGTCTTCCCTCCAGCAGTATCCAGTGGGGCTGAACCAGGTCCCAGCACTTCAGGTGAAAACAATCAGAGTAAAGAAGGTATGTCTCGGGATTGGTGTATTGTTGACATGGGGCAGCTGAATAAACTGATGACTTTTGTGGTGTGTCCTGAGTGCATGACACCAGGCTGCCTGACAATGGTAAAGGGTGGTACACAATCCATGGGATTTTCTGAATCTTTGCATCTGCAGTGCAGATGTGGTTTTGATACTGATTATGTGTATTCTTCCCCCAGGGTTGGTGACGTTGAAAGAGTTGATGTGCCATTTGAGATCAACAGGGCCATGACTCTGTATGCGACACAACTTGGTAAAGGTTATGAAGCATTAGAAAAAATGACAATAGTACTAGGAACTGAGAACATGGATCAGAAAACGTTTAGTAGGCACCAGAAAAAAATACAAGCTGCATGTCAAACAGCAGTAACTAAACAGAGTCAGTAGCAGAGATCATTCGTTCTGCTTATCCTGATGTAGACAGTGACGGTGTGCTGGACATTACCGTCAGTTATGATGGTACATGGCAGAAGAGAGGATTTTCATCACGCCATGGTGTCGGTGTTGCCATAGAAGTGCAGACAGGACTTGTGATAGACTTCGAAGTTCTCTCCAGTTACTGTCATGCCTGCAGCCTGGCAAGAACAAAACTTGGCAGTGATACCCCAGAGATGGAAGAATGGCTGAATAAACATACAGACTGTGATGCCAACTTCACTGGATCATCAAAGGCCATGGAAGCTGAGGCAGCAAGAAGAATTTGGAAGCGCTCTGTAGAACTCCACAAATTGCGCTACAAAAGCATCCTCAGTAATGGAGATTCTAGCACTTTTGCCGCACTTCAGCAACTGCAGCCCTATGGACCTGATCACCCCATTGAGAAATTGGACTGTGTGAACCATGCTGACAAGAGAATGGGCACAGCACTTAGAAAGGCCATTATGGATCACAAGCTTGGTGGAAAAGGTCAGGGTCGTCTAACCAATGCCAAAGCCAGCAAGCTTCAAAAGTACTATGGCCGAGCTATTCGCCAAAACATTGGCAACCCTATTACTATGAAAGAAGCTATTTGGGCCACCTTCTTCCACTCCATCTCCACTGATGATGATCCTCACCATAACAGTTGTCCAAGGGGTGCTGACAGCTGGTGCATTTTCAACAAGGCAGAAGCTTTGGGTGCAGAAATGCCGAAACATGGTCCTGACACAATATCTACCTGGCTATCCAGAGATGTTTCCCAGCACATCAATCACATCTATCACAGGATGTCAGATGAGAGTTTGTTAGAAAGGATGATGACAGGAGCCACACAGAATGCTAATGAGAGTCTTAACCACTTGATATGGGTTTACTGCCCAAAGAATGTTTTTGTTGGGAGACCACGGCTGCTGACCGCTGTGCAAACGGCCGTTTGCCAGTTCAATGCGGGCTCAGAGTCTTTTACTGCAAAACTGACAGAACTTGGCCTTCAGATCTCTGAAAAGCAGTCTTCCTATTTGCAGCAACAGGACAGAAGGAGGGTAAGAAAAGCTGAGAAAGCTTCAGAAGCTCTGATGAAGGAAGCAAGGCATGCTCGCCACCTAGCCAACCGCCAGGCACTTGCTCAGCTTGAAATGGAAGAGGGGTTGCAGTATGGTGCAGGGCAGTTTTAGATAAAAAATCTAAAGCTAATGCAGTTAAAACATACTGGACAGATATATCACATGGCATGGTAGCAAGATTTCACAGCAAAACATCTCTGTAACTTATGAATATTGTTTATGAACATTTTCAAAACTTTACGGCCCGATTTCTCCGATTTTGCATTTTCGGTATCAATAGCACATAAAAAATATCATAACTTTTGAACAAATGCACAGATTGCCCTGAAACCTGGTAGAACACTTCTTCAGTGTGTGTTCATCAATTCTGAGCATACATATGAGTCTACAAAGTATATGAATGTAATTTCATGACAGAAACCTAAGTATCCCCCCATCCGATTAGTGATTTTATTGACATTTACTGTTCATAAGGCAAAATTCCGGGAAGAAAGTCAAGGAACATGACATAAATGCCCAATGTTAAAGAACAGGAGCTAACTAATAAATTAATAGCAAAAACAAAGTGGTTTGTCAATTGATTTGTTAGTGAGAATGTTTGAAAGAATTGTGTGTGAATTGCTATTTTATGCTTTTTCGGCATTATTTTAACCCATTCCGGACAGTTATCATGATAATTCCTGCTCCAGAATTTTTTTTTTTGATGGTTTTCTATTATAACCTGATGAGAAATAATGGTCTAGGCACTCCTATACCCCAAACAAATTTTGGTGTCCTGTCTGTCCTTAACATAATTATCACTCATTGGAACATGCTGCCAGCATACATCTTAAAGAAAAAGCTGTGGCACAAAATCCAACAACAAATCTTAAAACAAGAGGAAATTACTGGCATGAAATCCGTGGCACACAAACTCTAAACAATGAGAAGTGGTTAAAAATCAGTATTAACATCGAAACACTGAGCTGCAACAAGTGTGTCAATGGTCTCCTGTCTAAGATGCCTATACAAACCCAAACAACTGTTAATACTGAATTATGGCAGCAACTATGTAGCCCATCCTCCAATGATGTGAATTTCTACACAACACTTGTAAAATACATAAAAGATATATGCATGTTCAAAAGATTAACGGCGCCATATAGGTGCTCAATGGAGTAGAAGACAATACTGAATCATCAGGAATCACTGTTTTTACTTTTCTGAGGGTTTTTTTTTCCCCTGGATACTGATGGCATCACCGAGACAGAAAACAAAGCAGTATCACTGAGACAACTGATACAACAATGTACCTAATGCATTTTTTGATACATTGGGGGAAGGACAGGGTGGGACATTGACAACATCACATTTTCTCAACACTGACCAGCCTTGTTAGAATATGTGATAGTTGCAGTGGGCTGTTCAACACTTAAGGCATGTCAAGCAGCCAACAGTGGGGAAATTCAGTAATGAATGGAAACCCTGAAATGAGTTATCTGAACTGTGGGTTTATTAGTTGAGTGCTTGCCAATACATCGCCATGTATATGGTTTTTAACATTCTATTTACAAAAGCAACACAAATCTTGAACATCAGTGCCATTCTGTGCAGAAATGTTAGTACAACTAAATATTTAAAAGGCTGGAGTGCATGATGATACACAAAACTGTATGATCTCTAAGACTATACATTTGCTTTAAAAAGTTAATAGTATCTGTTCACGCTTTCTCTCTCTCTCTCTCCTTCCTCCTCCATGCACACAAGTTCTCTCTCTCTCTCTCTCTCTCTCTCAAGTTCTCTCTCTCTCTCTCTCTTTCTCTGTAATCTCCAAACCATATTCATACATATTCACATTACATATAATTCATAAATATGTATATATCCACACATCTTTATGTACATGTCTTCTGATATGTTTCTGGGGAAACATTTTTCTTACGTACAAAATGTCATTTACAATAGAGTGAGCTTTCTAAACTTATTTCTTTCAACAAGAACAACAAAAACAATGATTTACTTCAGGAGAATGTTTCTTTTCCTTTCTATTACTGTCTGAGATTTATTAAAAAAAGTGTATAACAGACCTCATGGGAATGAGATACTTCTTTTTAAACACAACTCTCTTGTGCTCTAAAAGATACCAGCAAAGGGACACTGTTCAAAATAAATATTAAACAAATCCACACCTCCATAAAACTGCTTCAAACAGGTCGCTCCCTGGTAAGCAGCCACATTACACACACACACATGCATGTGCGCGCACGCACACACGCACACACACACACACACACACACACTCTCATCTGCGCGCCCGCACACAAACTACATAAAATAAAAACAGAAGGTATAAATAATAATGCTCAGTCACTAACACAGAAAAACGTGGACGGATATTTCGTCTGCTAATGAACCTCTCTCTCCCTCTCCCTCTCTCTCTCTCTCACTCACTCACACACACACACACACACACACACACACACACACACACACACACACAGAGAGACACACACGCGCGCGCGCACACAAACACACACACACGCTCAATAATAACCAGATCTTGTTGTAAAGATATTTCCACAATGACTTGGACAACAAGTTTGTAACAACAACAAAAAATAAATTCGAAATTGCCCAGATAAGTACAAAATGTGCAAAAAGGAGAGAAAACTAAGAAACAAAACCAAGCAACGAACTGAAAATTTGTTTTTAAAAAAACCTGATGTCCATAAATAAAAATCACACACACAGGTAATGCTGTCTTATCATATCGATGCAGTATTCAGACTTTCTTTCAGATGTGAAGTTTTAATTTTTTGTAACAACAGACAGCTGGGAAACTTCTTTTTTTTTAATTTTTTTATTTGGGGGGGGGGGGGGGGGGCATTATTTTTCAACTAGTCAGCGATCATTTGTGTCCACTGCCAAAAGTACACAGCTATCTGGTTTTTCATCTCAACCAAGTTTTGAACACTGAGCCTTGTTTGTCAAACACTCCTGATCATCAAACAAATGCATTAACAAGTCAAGTCTGACAAGACACACCTATATCCTACCAGTTTTTTTTTTTTTAAAAAGGGACAACTGAAACAAAAAGATTTATCTTTTTTGTGTTCTAATGTGCACTTGCTTTTAAAAAAAATCTAGTCTGTGACTGTAAACATTAGACATCATGGCACAGGAAACAGATAAACTTTGCACATCCAAGATTATTCCACCACCATCAAGTCAAGAATAGTCAGCAATCTTTTGAATACAGTCTTATCAAATCCTGTAGAATTACAGTATACCTATGAACATCATAAGAACCCAAAAACATATCCTTTTTTTTCATATAAGCAATAACATTTATGCAAGTTTCATCCCACGGACAAACAATTCCATTCAATTCTGAGGTGCTGTTTTATGCAAACTGATGATTTGCAGAATGGGACTTGCCTTCTGTTATCACTGAGGTATTCTTTTAGCTACAGAACACCACTGAATTAGTTCTGAAATAGGTACATACATTTTTGTAGCTCATCTGTACAAGTGAGGCAAAAGTCACACATTTGTGTGGGGGCACTGTGGAGGTGTTCAACTAGCACACCAAGCAGAACAATGTTGCTAGATAAAAATTTATCCATCACGAAAATAAATATTCAAACACTGAAAAAAGGACAAGGGAAGAGAGGATTATGGCAAGGAGGAGGAGGTGCTACAAAAGCTCCTGCAGGACGTTGATGTGGCGTGCAGTCATGCTGGGGTCGGAGCCAGCCTTGTCCAGCAAAGCCTGTCCCATGTGACTGTACAAAGTGGAGGCTAGGGCAGCAGTGGCTGATCGCAGCTCTCCTGACCCTGACCCTCCACCCACTCCCGGTGCATTCAGTAAGTGCCAAAGCAACGGCAGCACATGCAGCACAACCTGCTTGGACTTTCTCTCGTACACCCGGTCTGTCAGATCTGTTTAGGAAAAAAATGTATATGATAAAAACTGTCTCATAGTCATGACCCTGAGTTCAGGCATGAAGTGGCTGAGACCTCAACTTTCAGGGGGCCAGCACTATGAGAGTAATGCTCTATTATTTATTATTTTATAAACACATGCACACATATTCCCACTCAGCCACACGTACTCAGCCTCATCCATACGCCTGTGTGCACACACACACACGCGCACGCATGCACACACACACACACACACATACACACACACACACATACACACACACACACACACACACACACACACACACACACACACACCACACACACAAGCATTCATTACAATTTGAAACACTACAGCCAACATCTAAGATTTTGACACTGAAATTTCTTCTTGCTTCCTTTATCTATCCACTTGTACCATCATCGATGTTGCAGGAAGAATTGACAGTCAACAGTGAGCTGGAAGGCCTGAAGTGGAGAAATCCTGTGTAAGATCAAGGTCTCTTTCACGCCATTAATCTAGGTCTTCTTTGCTCTGCCACTCATTTAAACCAGGACATCTTTTTGTCTTTTTTTATGCTTGTTAAGCCAGTTGATGAGGTGGCATTCTGATCAGATGACCAAACCACTTAATTCTCTGTTGACGAGTATAATGGTGGACCGATGTTATTCCCATCATATCTCTGATCTTGGTATCTGTGACAATGTTGCATCAGGTCTTGTTGACAGCTTTTGTCAAACAACGCATTTCACACAATGTGACATGGTATATTGTGTTTGAGGGGCTTGGTCAAGGTCCAGGTTTGGCACTTGTATGCCAGGGTTGGGATAAAAATAAAACATGTGAGCTTGGCTTTTGTCTAAAGAGAAACGTAGAGGTGTTTCAGGGAAGGAACAAGCTGAAAACTGACATTGTTTGTTTTCTATATTCTGGTTTCGATCCCTCTGTTGAATCTTGTCTTTTGTGAAAATACTGCCAAGGTATTTGAATTCACTCACATGTTTGAGTATGATACCACTGATGCTGATGCTATGGCTGCCCAGTGTGCAGTACTGAACAACACTGAATATCAAGAAAAATCTACTCCTCTGAAGTCAGTAGTTTATGTATCAAAAAAAGAAGAAGAAAATAATTTGAAATTCATGTTCAAAAAGCATTAAACCAAAACTGAACAAGCCCTCCAATTTTAACATGAAACAATACCTTATCAGTAAAAAAGGACATACCAAGAGAAAGATGGTTTTCTTTAACTGTAAAATTACAATCTGTTTAGTCTGCTAACATTTGCAAAGTTCCGTTTATTATCTAATTACATGCTAACTGATACATGGGGTCAAAAAGCATTTAACTTACATGCAACTTTCATAACCATCTCAGACTTGCTCTGCCCTGAAGCACACTGAGCCTGGTTGGAGAAAGGCTGGATCAGCACAGCATGATCTGCAATCCACAGTATCCTTTATTACAATGCCTCTTATCCCAGCCCACTACACAGAGCCGTATAAGGGCTACAACCATTTTAAAACATGCACAACACTTCAACAGGAAAAAATGAAAAGAAAATTTAAGTACACATATCAATGCATTCACGCATATAATCTAAAGATATGCCACTGACGTTGACCATTCTGTCCAATTTATCACATTGGGGATTTAAAAAACACACCTGAACACAAATTTAAACATAACCAAGGACAGTAAAACAGGTATAAAACGGCCTAAATTGCCTTCTACTGCTTCTGCATATCACATCTCCCTAGAGCCAAAAATGCACTGAATACATGTACCCAATTATCAATCATCCTCGAAAAAACTCCAAATTTCTGACTGGAAGGTTTGTGGGTTCAATCCCCCATCAATCCAAAAAATGATTGTGGGATTTTTCTGCCCTGACCAGTCCTATCCAGAATCAAGCCTACTATGGGCTCTTTGGGAAGACTTGAGACCACTTTACGGATATGTGACTGAGAGTGTCAATTAAATTTCCAGACCAACACTGCAGGTTTCTGCATCTCTTGGCCTGGTGGATGTCAGGATATATCATGACAGTAAGCCCAGAGTGCAGCCCTATCATGCAGTCTCAATCCTAATGAAACTCCACAGCATCATGATCATAGTCCCTATCACACTATCATGAAATCCTCAATCATTACAGGATCATAAAAATGTCTAGATTCTATAGCTCTTAATGCCTTGATCTCATAGTGACCTACGTTTTAATTTCCTCTACTGCTTCTGTGCCACAGGTAAATTCTTTGGTGTCAGTGGTTCATAAGAGCCATGGTGTTGTCTCTTTACTGGGTTAGTCTCTCACTTGGTCTGACTCCTTGATTGAGTGATTACTGTCATTAGTAGGGGGGCTTCATAAGCAGTGTCCTTAGTAGGCTGGTCAGAACAAGCACTGCTGAACTTCACTGAAGTGACCCAACAGTGAGGGTCTCCACTAGTGGGTGACTCCATGGTATTTGGAATCTCTGGACACTGCAGGCTCCGGCACTAGGACTGCACCTGTGTGATCTCCAGGCTGGCAGCGTGTTGTGGAGCCTGAATGAGTGGCATGGGATCAACACCACTGAGGATGACGCAGATGAAGGGACATCAGATTAAAAAAGATTCTAAAAATCAGGCCAAAAAATGAGAAAGGGGGGGGGGGGGGGCTAAACTCCAGTTTTGTCAAGAAATGTTACGAATAACATAGTCAACAGTCCCCCCACACACCTACCTAAATGATCCAAGTAGCTGTTGAGAATATCAGCAGCAGTGGTGCTGATCTCACGATTCTTGGAAGAGAGGTTGGGGACAATGGCGGTGACAGCAATGGAGATGACCGACTGCAGGGACTCCTTCAGCAGGGGCACCACCTGCTGCATCACCTTTAAGGCATGCAGGTTCACCTTGCTGTTTGGGTCCTGCAGCTTGGCAGGAACTTGTCAAAGACCTGTACACAGGACAAAGTGTGAACAACACATCTGTGTGCACTTGCCAGCTTACACAAACCTTTTTTTATTTGAGGGAGGGGGGGATGGGAAGAAGGAGGCTGGGGGTTGTCATTTCTCAAAGTGGGAGGACACAAGCAATGGAAATGTTTGCTTTTTTTTTTGCTTTTTTTTATACTTAAAAAAATAAAGATATTGCATGCATTACTCTCTCTCTTTCTGGGCTTACACATTTCTACATGGAGACACGCGTTTATAAATGCAAACACACACACATACATACATGCATTTACAAACACAGTTACACACATACACACATGTGTATGTACATACATGCACACACAGCCACTAAAAAGCAACTTCACTGGCCTTTGTCAAGCATATACAAAAGACATCAAACGGTAAATGCACAAAATGCAATGGAAAATACAGTGCTCAACTTTCATGCCATTATCGTCAGCAGAACAAAATGCAAGAAAAGAGGATGTAGGGCGTAGGACTGGGTGGGGTGGGGGGAGGGAGATTGACTGGGGATTGATGGTTTACGAAATAGTCTCCTCACCTTAACAATATGCATAGAAACAGTCTCTGGTCGCTCTATGCACATATCCAGGAATGTATTGATGGCATCATATCTGACCCGCCATTCATTGGAGGACAGCTGGTTGATCATGGTTTTGATCTCTTCCATAGTGGCTTCATCTGTGCGGGCAGCTTTTCGACGTATTGGTGGGGTACTACTGAATCCGTCTGCAGGGCTGGACAGACATAATGGATTACAGGATTAAACCATGCACAAACTCATAAATGGAAATAAAAACAGCTACTCAAGAGATATTTCAATCAAACTCACACAATCTACAAATGAGAGTAAATATTCTAAAAGTATGATGCTTTATACAGATCATGTAAGACATTATCCTTCTGAACAGAGAGGCTGGATAAACATGAACCATCCAATGCATAAAACACACCAGGCAACACTTGAATTAATAATAATAATAATAAGAGACCATTTATAAGCACACATCTCTGCCTACGCGGAGCTTATGACGCTTTACAATCATTCACTCACAATATTTCAATCTCTCAGACCTCACATACATACACTAAATACACAATACAAAGTAATAGAATAAATCCATAAAAATACTACATAAGCTACAATCATACACGGATTCTCACGCAAGTCCAAATGCATCCCACAACCCCCACGGCTATACCCCAAAGTACTGTGAGGCACATTGGGCTCTATAATCACCCACCCCCACCCCCCACCTACCTACTATAACATACACACACACTAACACACCTTTTCTACTATTAGGCTGGGGGGAAATGAGGTTGAACTTACTGATAATATTTTTGAAAGAGGTGAGTTTTTAGAGCTGTTTTGAAAGAAGAAGTCGATTTTAGGTGTCGGATTTCAAAGGGAAGAGAGTTCCAGATAGTGGGGGCTGCGAAGGAGAAAGAGCGATGTCCAAATGTTTTTGTGCGCACGCGTGGAACACGGAGCAATCTGGTATCAGCAATGGAGCGGAGATTTCTAGAAGGAGTGTACACAGAAAGAAGATCAGCCAGGTAGCGAGGAGAGAGATCAGAGAAAAAAGAGTGGCATAGTGAGGCAAGCTTCCAGTCAATGCGAGCTTGAACAGGCAACCAGTGAAGGGATTTGAGAATAGGTGTGACATGATCATGCTTGCGGGAACGAGAAACAAGTTTAGCGGCAGAGTTTTGTACTTTTTGAAGTTTGTCTAATTGATTTTGAGAACAGCCAAAAAAGAGGGAGTTACAGTAGTCTAATTTGGAGAGAACAAAGGCAGAAAGAAATGTTTTGGTAGCGTCTTCTGAAAGTAAGTGGCATATATAACTAATGCATCTAAGGTCAATGTATGCTTTGCGGCAGACTGTCTGTACATGTGTTGAGATACTCATGTCTTTGCTGAAGTGGAAGCCAAGATTTCGTGCGGTAGAGGAAAAGGGAATATCTGTTGATCCAACGGTAAGAGATGTAGGAGTGGTAAACGGCAGAGACTTAAAAGAGGAAGAACAGAGGACAGCTTCAGTTTTCTCGTCATTTAGTTTTAGCTTGTTTTCGAGCATCCAGATTCGTATGTCGGTGATACAAAGTTCGAGAGAGGAAATGGCTGGGTTTATGTTCTCGGGAGGAGTAGAGAGTTCAAGTTGAGTGTCATCTGCAAATTACATGACAAATGGCAAAACCCCCTACTTTTAAATGCAGCATAAAACTTATTTACACCACATGATGAAGATATCACAAGGACATTGATTACTTGATGTAGCGCTAAGCAAAACTGAGTCTTGCAGGTACACACACAAAAACTCCTCATGATTTAGTAAATACAGTTGCAATTTTCACAGCCTTTGGTACTGCTTGGATCACTGCTTATCAACACAAAGAATATGATGAACAATTTTGATTATACTGCACAACCATGTAAACAAAAAGAAAGTGGAAAGAAGGTGTCATTACTATGTACATGAAGAAAATGGAATGGTTTTTGCATTAATCGGCTAAATACCTGCTCGCAGATCCCCCTCGTGCAGAGGATCCCATACGACTGCCTTGCCCAGATCTCCTTGACCTGGCAGAAGCTGTCTCACTTGGCTTGTCTCCCAGACCCTGCTCATGGAAAGAACAATTTATATGTCATCCACCTATCACACTTTTACCTTCAAAAACAACATACAAAACAAAAAGAGAACTGCTGCACATATCCTCACAGTTATCAATATCAAGATGTACACTGTAAACCTTAACCCAAGTTAGAAAATACAACTTGACAAAACAGCTATTCTCAAGTTCCAATGACTGACCTTGTTCTTGAGGTTTTCAACCACATCCTGAATGTTGCACAGCATGCTGGCTGGCTGTCAACAAGATGTAAACTATAATCCTTAACCCATGTTTGAAAATACAGTACAATAAACACAGCTACTTTTGAGTTTCAATGACTAACCTTGTTCTTGAGGTTTTCAACCACATCCTGAATGTTGCGGAGCGTGTTGGCTGGAAGGTACTTCGTCAGCATGCGATCAAAGTCCTGATGGGACATCAGTAAGTACAGGATCTTGCGTCCAAAGTACCTGCACAACAGCAATGGCACATATCAGACAGTATCCTCACTCACTGCAGTCTATTATATGGTAGAATGTGTGTAATTACAGCAGCAACAACAAATAAAACTCTCAAAGTTAGGTTGAGGAGGTGACATGATCTGAGCACTTGAGCACAGCACATCCTTCGCAGGAAAGCTTTCTAGGTGGACCCTACTGACACTAACTGCAAACACAATATAGTTTCTATTTAAAATATTTTCAACCATATTTCTAAGACATGTCCATAGATAAGCAAATGATCCACACACAAAAATGAAAGCCAAATGCTAATGATATAAAACTGATGGCAGCAGACAACAGCTAGTGTATTAGACACACACCTTTGACAGGTTATCACTTACCTGGTTTCTGGGGAGCCATCCATGACAAACTGGGCAGCAGTGGGCAGAATGCGGTCAGTGATGTCCTTCACACCACTCAGAATCTTGCCTGATCCCATGCGCTCCACCACACCAACCAGAAACTGGGCTGTTGTTCGTCGTACAGCTATGTTCTTGTGACTGAAAACAACAAAGACTCAGTGATACTCTACTGGGAGCATGAAAACAACAAGACTCAGTGATACTCTACTGGGAGCATGAAAACAACAAGACTCAGTGATACTCTACTGGGAGCATGAAAACAAAGACTCAGTGATACTCTACTGGGAGCATGAAAACAACAAGACCCAGTGATCCTCTACTGGGAGCAGTGATACTCTACTGGGAGCATGAAAACAAAGACTCAGTGATACTCTACTGGGAGCATGAAAACAACAAAGACCCAGTGATACTCTACTGGGAGCATGAAAACAAAAAGACCCAGTGATACTCTACTGGGAGCATGAAAACAACAAGACCCAGTGATACTCTACTGGGAGCATGAAAAAAACAAGACTCAGTGATACTCTACTGGGAGCATGAAAACAACAAGACCCAGTGATACTCTACTGGGAGCATGAAAACAACAAAGACCCAGTGATACTCTACTGGGAGCATGAAAACAACAGACTCAGTGATACTCTACTTGGAGCATGAAAACAACAAGACTCAGTGATACTCTACTGGGAGCATGAAAACAACAAAGACTCAGTGATACTCTACTTGGAGCATGAAAACAACAAGACTCAGTGATACTCTACTGGGAGCATGAAAACAACAAGACTCAGTGATACTCTACTTGGAGCATGAAAACAACAGACTCAGTGATACTCTACTGGGAGCATGAAAACAAGACTCAGTGATACTCTACTGGGAGCATGAAAACAACAAAGACTCAGTGATACTCTACTGGGAGCATGAAAACAAGACTCAGTGATACTCTACTGGGAGCATGAAAACAACAAGACTCAGTGATACTCTACTTGGAGCATGAAAACAACAGACTCAGTGATACTCTACTGGGAGCATGAAAACAACAAGACTCAGTGATACTCTACTTGGAGCATGAAAACAACAAGACTCAGTGATACTCTACTGGGAGCATGAAAACAAGACTCAGTGATACTCTACTGGGAGCATGAAAACAACAAGACTCAGTGATACTCTACTGGGAGCATGAAAACAACAAGACCCAGTGATACTCTACTTGGAGCATGAAAACAACAAGACTCAGTGATACTCTACTGGGAGCATGAAAACAAGACTCAGTGATACTCTACTGGGAGCATGAAAACAACAAGACTCAGTGATACTCTACTGGGAGCATGAAAACAACAAAGACTCAGTGATACTCTACTTGGAGCATGAAAACAACAAGACTCAGTGATACTCTACTGGGAGCATGAAAACAAGACTCAGTGATACTCTACTGGGAGCATGAAAACAACAAGACTCAGTGATACTCTACTGGGAGCATGAAAACAACAAAGACTCAGTGATACTCTACTGGGAGCATGAAAACAAGACTCAGTGATACTCTACTGGGAGCATGAAAACAACAAAGACTCAGTGATACTCTACTTGGAGCATGAAAACAACAAAACTCAGTGATACTCTACTGGGAGCATGAAAACAACAAAGACCCAGTGATACTCTACTGGGAGCATGAAAACAACAAGACTCAGTGATACTCTACTGGGAGCATAAAAAAACAAGACTCAGTGATACTCTACTGGGAGCATGAAAACGACAAGACTCAGTGATACTCTACTGGGAGCATGAAAACAACAAGACTCAGTGATACTCTACTGGGAGCATGAAAACAACAAGACTCAGTGATACTCTACTGGGAGCATGAAAAAAAAACAAGACTCAGTGATACTCTACTGGAGCATGAAAAAAAAAACAAGACTCAGTGATACTCTACTGGGAGCATGAAAACAACAAGACTCAGTGATACTCTACTGGGAGCATGAAAACAACAAACACTCAGTGATACTCTACTGGGAGCATGAAAACAAGACCCAGTTATAACATACTGGGAGCATGAAAACAACAAGACTCAGTGATACTCTACTGGTAGCACAAAGTTAATCCCTCCTGATATACAATCAACTTTGAAAACTTCAGTGGCTGAAGCATTTTCTTGTAATTTTTTCCATTTTTTTGTTGGGCTTATTTGGTTGATTGACTGTTGTTGGTTTGATCTGGTTTCTTTTCTGAAGTTAACCACAAGAAAAACTCATGTTTGTCATATGTGTCGTCACAGCATTCATTGCACAATTGGAGAAAACCATTCACCACAGGCAGATCATATTTCAAGCAGGAAGGGGATGAATTGGGTGATGGAGGTGGGCGTGATGTCAGGATGGCATGAAACGGTTAGGTTATTCAGTGCATTGTTAGGCTCCATTTTAGGATAGTGCTCAGTGGTCAGACTGTACGTGGTCATTCACAGTGTATCATGCACACTTTCAGGATAAACATATTTGTCATGATGGCCATATTTCCTTTTATTTCACTTTCATGGTGGTGTGTGTGTGTGTGTGTGTGTGTGTGTTGTGTGCGTGTGCGTGGTGCTGTGCGTGCGTGTGCGTGTGCGTGCGTGTGGTGTGCGTGCGTGTTGTGTGTGTGTGTGCTGTGTGCGTGTGGTGTGGCGTATGTGTGGGCGTGTGTGTGTGTGTGTGTGTGTGTGGGTGTGCGTGCAAATATTTAAAAATGATTATAAATATGTACTTATTTCAATAAATTACTAAAAAAAAGAAAAAAATCATCAGAACATAGAAAGTGTTAGGCCAAATGTATCATTCTATGGTATATTTTCATGTATACATTCCCACAAACATGGAAACTACAGTAGTTTTAGGTAGTGGTACAACTTTTTTTTCTCAGTATATGGGAAATACCAAACATCAAACAGCATCAGCAATTAAGGTAATCAAGGTAAAACAATAAAAATCAATTCTGAACTATCTGATACAGAAAACTAATATTATGACAGCCAACAGGTGTTAATATCTTAATCCAAGGATCTCGAAACAAGTGTTAGAACATGAGCAGATGTCACAGACACACGATCTCAAAACACAAAGTATACAATGCACTCACGTAGCACCCCCAGCAATGAGGGCAAGCAGCGCCTGTTTCGGAGTCACTCCATCCACCATACTCAACAATGAACGTTCCACATCATCACGGATGAAGTTGTTGCTCTCTCCAGCCTTGGCGAGTAACTGTCGCACTGCAATGTCCACGTCCTGAAGGAAAGACAAGGTTTGACTCAATGAGGTGTTACCAAACTCATCAATGTACAACTCAATAGTTTTTTTGTCCCTAAACAACCAAAATAAATGTTTGGATGAAGTCATCTTGAACGATTCATTCAAGTAATAGGTATCTAATAATGCATCCATAAGTAACTCTCTGTTGTCACATTATCTCCTTCTCTCTATATGTCTGTAACAATGACCCTCATATACATATATCCAACAAAACACTAGCACTCAACAACAACGAAAACATAGCAAATCAAACAAAATATGAACACAACGAAAACAGCAAATCAAAAAAAATATGAACACTGTTAATGCCCTCATGAGTAAACAAACTGAAAAAATGGACTTGACATTCAAAACAAAGTTAGTTTTTGTCACTGTGAGTAAATGTTTTAGTGAATGATGAGAGTGTGCATTTTTTTCCTAACCTATATAATAATATTAAGATTTGGTTTCTTATGAATATCATTATTTTTATCATCATCATCATCATCATCATCATCATCATCATCAAATCATCATCTTCATCATTATTATTATTATTATTACCATTGTCATCATCATCATATCACTATCAATACTATTCTTCTTCTTGTTGTTGTTACCATTATCATTATAATTGTTATTATCATTACTCTTATTATTATCATTATTATATACTCACAGGGTCCATGGCTTTTTTGAGACCGACAAACATATCTCCAAGACAGACAATGGCCAAGCGTGACACTTGAGATCGAAGATTCTTCACCTGTTAATGAGTTAAACAAGGACAAAGTCAGACAGCAGAAAACACCTCCATTTTGATACATACCTGACAATACTGTTTGTTAATCATCAAGAAAAGCTGTAAGTTTTGACATGTCAACAATTATGAATTATGTATACAGCACTCAGAATACACAGAAAAATAAATCAAACAAAGAGTTCACGTTCTTTACAACAGAACAAATACACAGAAAAATAAATCAAACAAAGAGTTCACATTCTTTACAACAGAACAAACGCCATACTAAACTGTTTTCTAAGAGACAGGAAAAGGTGAATTTGTTTTATATTTGCGACTAAGTAAATAAAATAATGTACCAATAAAAATGATAAGACACAAGGAACAATTGGGATTAATGGTCTGCAAACAGCTTATGACGATATCTTAAAAACATGAAGGGGAAGATGAGACAAACTGTACCTCATTGACCACCATTAGTATAGTAGAGTGAAGCACAGAAGCAGCGCTGAAAGTTTCAGGATGGAAATGGACAATTCGTCGTATCATGTTCAGACCTTCCGTCTTCATCTCCCTGTAGGAAATAAATGTCATGCCATTACTCATCCTGATTTGTACTTCTCATTCTAAAAGAAAAAGAATGGAAAACTGTTTGTATCTGATCTAAAATGACAACAAGAAGCACAAAACCTTAATCTAGTCACTATTTCCTTATTTACAATAGATTGTCATTGTTATTTATGTTTAAAGCCCAGACAACTGTGTAGAGCCATATCAGGGCTATAACTACTTTAACACACACACAATACTTCAACAGGAAAAGGGAAAAGAAAATTAAGCACACATATCAATGCATTCACACACATAATCTAAGAATATGTTCCTGGCACTGACCACTCCATCCAATTTATCACAGAGGGGATTTAAAAAAACATAACTGACTACAAAACTAAGGAAACTAAAACATATATAAAAACAGGCTTAAATTACCTAAAATTGTTTCCACATATCTCATTTCCCTAGATCCAAAAATGCACATAATACATAATACATGTACCCAATTATCAATCCTAAGAGAAAATATGTAAGACTTTATCAAGCACATACAGGTGACCAGATCAGCACGGCAGAAATAATAGGCCATAGGAAGAACAGACAGAAGGCAAAGGAATAAGGTAGAAACACAGAGAATGACAGAAAAGAAATTTCTTGCAAAAAAATTTCCAGAAGGTGGGGATACTATTTATACTGAAAGAGTCCCCGGCATCCCCACAGAGGAATTTACAATAGATTATATCAAGGCCAATGGAGAATTATTGCTACTGTTCATTGCTACTGTTTACCAGAGTATTGTTATCATTTCTAATACTATCATTGTAATTAGTTAATGTTATTCATATGGTCTGATTTTTATGTTTTCTTCAGTGAAGTGGTGCTATATACTGTCATGATCATAATTATAAGAAATGACATCCTCCTGATGATATCAAAACAACAGAATACAAGTACACAAATAAAAATAACTTTATTATTCATCATAATCTACTGACCAGTCATCATTTTCCAGCCTTTTGTGGGCTGCCCTCAGGGGACATCAGGGTCAGAGAGGGTTTCCACTCCTCTACAGGGCCTCTGTCTCTGGAGGCCTCTCCATGGCTGCCCCTGGGGAACTGGACACTGGCTCACTGGCCTATCATAGCAAACACACAACACCGATGTCAAGAAAACAAATGTCATCATCCAGCAAAAATCTAGTGTTTGTTCTTATCAACATCAACTGATTTTACACTGATGCTTATGTAGTGACGTAGTCATGCCATCTCTGAGATCCAAAACAAGTGCAACTGCCCGAGTTCAAACAAACAGGAATCAGAAGAAAAAAAACACGAAAACAGAACACATATTTAATACAACCAGACAAGGTACCAATTTTCGGCCAACTGGCCTTTGTCAAGCGTAAATGTAAGATCACAAATGAATAAATACCAAATACAAAAATTAGAAGAAATATACTAAAACTTCCATACTGCTTCGTCCAGTGGGAGAAAAGGACTAAAATGAAATTACTCACAAACACATTTCAATTTCATTTCAGTCCTTTTCTCCCACTGGACAAAGCAGCAGGGAAAGTTTTAGTCTTTTTCTTCTAATTTTTATATTTGGTGTTTATTCGTGATCTTACATTTATGCTTGACAAAGGCCAGTTGGCCGGAAATTTGTGCCCGTCTTGTCTGGCTGTATCAAATACGCATTCTGATTCTATTTTCATGCTACCTCTGAGTAATATCACTGATGAGAGTTGAAACAGATGTTACATATGTCATTCATTCCAAGAGACGCTGACAATTTATTCAGTTTCTGGTGATGTGTCAATGTCTACTCGTAGAACCACTTTTTAGTCTCTTTGACAGCAAAGAATCTCCCTTACAAACAATGACCCTAACACAGACTACACCCTATGCACAGCTGTGGAAGAGAAGATCAACTTGACATCTGTCAACTGACCAACAAGGTCTACTTGCCTCTAAAGAACAAGAAATCTGACCCAAAGGAATATCAATTATCATGCCTCATTTTTACCTTTAAAAAATCACATTGTTTTTGTCACTGATCACACACTTCCAGACCAGTTTACAGTGTCATACTTTTTGTTGATTTTCATGTAACAGCCAGGAAATAGCTCACACATATGTTTCTTATATTCAACTAGCACATAAAATTCATTTTTACCTTTAAAAAATCACATTCTTTTTGTCACTGATCACACGATTCTAGACCAGTTTACAATGTCATACTTTTGTTGTTTTTTTCATGTAACAGCTAGGAAATAGTTCACACATATGCATCTTACATTCAACTGGCGCATAACACTTAAATGTTTTGGCTCAAGGTACCACATAGGTCACATTTTTCTGATTTCTTCACTCAACAGATCCGATACCGTGAAAATTTTGGAATCATCAATGAAGCAATGTATTTCCATGACACTCAAACCCATATGCACTTGAAAAAGCAATCTGAACTGTCAGGCATACGCACTTCATAACTGAAAGTTTAACGTGTACACATGAAATGCACACTCGACAGAGTGAAAATGTGTACTCAACAGTCAGCTCTGACAGGGATGGCTATAATGTGATCAATACTGGCTATTAGCTGTAGCCATGCACTGAGTAAACAGCAATGTTTGTAAAGGCTGCTTCCATCATCATCACTGGGTTTTTACATTCTACGTCACTGGAGTGGTTGCCTCTTGCAGCATGGCAAACAAGATACCCACGTATACTTCTGTCACCTGTGGTGAAGACAGTAGCCACATATACTTCTGTCATCAGCAAGCAATAATCCTAAATATATTGCTATGATTTTTCCTCAGCAATCTATATTTGTTTAAACAGAAACTAACCCCCCTTCATGTGTTTGCATGTGCAGAAATCAAATGAGCACATTAAAGATCCTGCATGTCATGTCGGTGTCTAGTGGCTTCTGGAAACATGAAAACACCCAGCATGCATGCTCGATGAAAAGGGAATATGCGGGGTGTTCAACAAAATTACCACCTGCACTGTGCGGGCAAAACAATGCAAGAACAATGTGCATAGACAAACCTGACAAATTACTGGAATGTTGATAAACATAGAAGATATGGACTGATGACATGAAAGAGACCATATCATCACATGGAATTTGCCAACTTCAGACCTTCCAATTCCCTGTTGATGGTCAGCTCTTTCTTCTCGTGACACCCATGATGGCAAAAACGGACAGATAAAAGACAGAATATGCCTTTTTCTTTCTTTTTCTTGTGTGTGTGTGTGTGTGTGTGTGTGTGTGTGTGTGTGTGTGTGTGTGTGTGTGTGTGTGTGTGTGTGTGTGTGTGTGTGTGTGTGTGTGTGTTGTGTTGTGTTGTGTTGTGTTGTGTTGTGTTGTGGTTGTGGTGTGGTGTGGTGTGGTGGTGTGGTGTGGGTGTGGTGTGGTGTGGTGTGGTGTGGTGTGGTGTGGTGGTGTGTGTGTTGTGGGTTGTGTTGTGTTGTGTTGTGTTGTGTGTGTGTGTGTTGTGTGTGTGTGTGTGTGTGTGTGTGTGTGTGTGTGTGTGTGTTGTGTGTGTGTGTATTGTGTGTGTGTATTGTGTGCATATACATTTTGTTCATTTCTGTGTTCTTTTGACTTTTTCTATGGGTTTTCTTTTTTATCGGTTGGTTTTATTTTGTTGTTGGTTGTTGTTTTTTTAAAGTCTGTCCAAAATATTACTTTTATGTCTGTCTGATTTGCCAAATGTCCATTCATGACTACCAACTGTGTGTATATATATCAAAGTTAGCATCATAATTAATTGAAGACTTCACTTCATCAGACTGCAACTCACATTTTGATGGTCTTCCTGGGTGTGACAACAGGGGCTGCTGGTCTGGGGGGCGTTATCTTGACACTGTTCAAGTTGGAGGTACTCGATGAATTGGATCCTGTTATGGACAAGGCTGAAAGCACCATAGTGTTCTTATTTAATTTCAAGACAATCATAAATTACGAAAAGTCACAATCAAAACTGAATTAAGTAAGATCGTCTGAAGAAATGACACTGACATTTTGCATCTGAGAGCTTTTGTATCTGATAGAATGCAAAGTATCTGAGTCTTTACATTTAATTTCAGTATAGAAATGAAGCTGAAATTCATTCTCATTTTAGAATTATCATCAGAAGTTAACATTAACATCTGCTCATAATGATATCATTGCATAACAAAACACTGAAATACAATCCAAAATTACCTATACTCACAAAAACTATTTCTCACAAAACATGATAAAGTAATACAACGCACTGATTCAAATCTAATCTCCTGTCTACGAATATGCATAGGTGTATCATTTCCACAAATGGACAAGAGTCTGTGGGCTGTGATCTTTTATACCCTTTACAGTGTCTTCAACTGAACCTTTTCAAGTAGCACAATGATACTGGAATGAATTCATAAAAGTTTTGATGAAGGTCCAAAAACAAAAGTAGTTCAAATGCTCAAACCACAATTTTAAAGTTTACGATTTTTCTCTGAAGGCCAAGATTAAACCACTTACTATATATATGCCAAAGATGAGGTATGAAATGAATCGTTTTCATTACTAACCTGATGAAATAAAAATTGATTTGAATAACATATACTGAAACTCTTCATGGAAATCTATTTTCATCTTTTTGTTTACTGTCATACCAAAACTGGACCATACTCATTTACAATATTTCATATTCAGGTCTTCTTCTTCAGCCTGATTCTTAATAAAAACTGGACTATGCTAGAAATCCATCAATAAATAGCCACTGAATAGTAGGGTTGTAAAAGACAAAACCAAACTGGAGAAACACAGGGCATTCATTAGATCAATAAGAAATAATTCCCTCAGTAAAACACACACACACAAGAGAGAGAGAGAGAGAGAGAGAGAGAGAGAGAGAGAGAGAGAGATAGAGAGAGAAAACCTAACAACAACAATAAACTCTGAATCAAAAAGTGGAGATACTGAACACTTAATGTGAGCCTGCACTGAGTAACATACAGTCTGTCTACTACCTCATGCAATTTGAAAACTCTTGCACAGATAACAAGATTACTGAAAATGTGGATGGCCAGAAGAAAAACTCACTCTCTAGACTGTCATTACTGCCCAGTTTTTTCAGTTTCTGCTGCTGTCGTTCTCGTTCTTGTTGGATTTTATCCTCTTTTTCTCGTTGTCTTTGATCGTTCTCTCTCTCTCGTTCTAGCTTAGCTTGTTCCTCTTGCTCTTTTTTCATTCGTTGTTTTTTAACAATAGAACGCTGGAAAGATGTGGACTTTGTCAGGCTAACAGCATCCTGTAAAAAAAAATTTTAAAAGATAAAGAAAAGTATAACAAACAAAGAAAAAAAAAACAGCCTGAACACAAAATAAGAAAGAAAACTGATGAATTATACGGTATTTTCAAAATGAAATCTTGTGGGATTAGTTATCAAAATGGGACGTCAATCAGATATGCATGTGCTGAATGACATGTCAGATCGGATAAGTTTTTGCTGATATGAACTCTTACTTCAACAGTACATACAGATTTATGAGTAATCCTATCAAACAACATAAAGGATTTTGTGCATGATCAAAGAGTCTTCCTGATGATAGCTGGCAGATTTTGGTAGAATGCTATGGAACTGTCTAAGTGCACTGTTGCCCTCTCGAAAAAATTCCAAACTCATCTTAAAGGGATTAAAGAATTGGGAGCACTACAAAGCTCTGATTTTTGGAAAAACTGTAACTCACTCTCTATACAACCATTCTGCTTTTTAGTAAAATTGTACACAAATATGCTGATGAAGAGATCTGTTTATTGCCAATGCATTAACCAAAAAGATCTGCTCACTCCCAAGGCATTATTCACAAAGTATATCATGCAAGGATTGCATGCCGATTCCATCTGTCCCAAAATAAAACTACTGGCCATACATGATTTAATTATCTGAATGGCATACTCAGCAAAGTTTGCAGCCAACGACAAATAAAATGGAGGCACATCTGTCCAAAAATATAACTGGCCATGCATGATATGCTCAGCAAAGTTTGTGGCCCATGACAATACCGTGGAGACAGCAGTAGTATAAATCAAGGATCTCCTTCCTGCAAACATTTCTTGGATTAAAAATTATGTGGGGAATATATTTTTATGAGCTATAAATGGATATAGCATTCTGCAAAATGTGGTCCCTATATCAGTGGCATAACCTGCACCAACAAAAAGAAAGTGCAAGTGATTAAACAAATTTGCAGAGTACAGAATGTTGGTGAATAGTCAACAGTGTGTGTGTGTGTGTGTGTGTGTGTGTGTGTGTGTGTGTGTGTGTGTGTGTGTGTGTGTGTGTGTGTTGTGTGTGTGTGTGTGTGTGTGTGTGTGTGTGTGTGTGTGTGTGTGTGTGTGTGTGTGTGTGTGTTGTGTTGTGTGCGTGCTGTCTGTGTGTCTGCGTCTGTGTGTGTGTATGTGTGTGCCCGAATATATGTATGTGTGTGTGTATGCATGTGTTTGTTCCTTGATTTAATGTTTTTTCACTATGACCAATAGCAGACAGGAACAAAAAAGTATAAGCATGGAGGATGACGGGGGGAGGGGGGGCGGTTGGCAGAGGGGAGACAGAGTAAGAGAGAGAAAGTATGTAAAAGAAAGAGGCAAGGTCTTAAGAAAAGAGACATGGGTGAGTAGAAAAAACGGAACTTAAACTTAACATTAACATCAGTAATGTGAAGGGAAAATTAACATTACAATGCAAACTTTGTAAAGTAATACTACAGGACTGTGAACCAATGATTCTCAAATTTCAACTAACAAAACTTCTTTAAAATGCATTTAAAATAGTTTTCTGGTGTGAACATTTTTGGTAAAAAAAAGAGCACAGTATTTTGCAATAAAACAAACAGTGATACAGTGTGATTTGTTCACCGCAAATACACATTTTTATACTTTGTTTTCAAAGCACTTCTTGAATACGAAAGTAAACAGTAACAATCGATCTCAAATGATATAGAGAGGAATACTGCAGTTTTTTTAATATATTTTGAAATGAAAGTTTTATCCTTTTTTGTGACACAAACTTTTCATTTAATGTTCATTAAATCAAAGCCATGATGCTAATTCTAATGTTACATGCTTCTTCAATTTAAGTATTAACACGTAATTCCATGGAATTATCAGAATTGTGTGCACCTTTCTTAGTTGCTCTATCAACTACTTCGTTACCATGAAGACAAATGTGAGAAGGTACCCATTTCATAAACTGATATCCATTCCCTTTATCCTTAGACAATGTATAAGATTATTTGCCTTAATAATCAAATCAGGTCATGTTTCTGTATCGAAGACTGTAAGGCATTTAATACAGATTTTAAATCAACAAAGAGAACTACTTTGAAAGACATAGGCTGAAGGCTTACATGATAATGCAACGCTTGTAAAACAGCAACTACTTCTGCTGTAAATAGATACATCTGCCCCAATGACAAATATTTTTTTCATTCTAAATTTTGAAACATAAAAATTAATTTTGCTCCAGCACCTTCCTTTTCTAGGACTGATCCATTGGTAAAAATATGAAGGTGGGTATGGCACTTTTTATTGCCGTGCTCTCTCTGTGTGAATATTGTAATGTTGACGTTATCATCTTTTTTAGCGTTTGTATAATCAATATCAAGTGTGGCTTTTAGCAATTCCCATATAAGGATAGATGTGGTGCATGATTTCTCAGTTGTTTCATCCATATTTATGTTATACTGTTTGGTCAAGTCAGATGTGTACGTTGTAACTGTTATTTGTGATGAAACGTTTTTTGCTCATTTTGGAAAATCAACGTCAGGCCTGATTTTAGTTTCCTTGTTCATAAAATGATCCATTTAAGAAGCGGTTCTAATGGCAAAATTTTGCTGTTGCTAGCTTATGATAGTCGTTCAGAAGCAGAATCCCGGTACTTTGGTATGTTTCCAGATTTGAAGCAAAGGTTGGTACACCCAGTGCAATTTTAGGACTTTTGCAGTCCAAGCTACGAATCCTTTTCAGTAAATATTTAGGTGCATTGAAAAACACTTCTTGCGCATAAGATAAGTTAGACCTTATAAGTACTGTTGAAGATGAATCAGTATGTTTGTATCCATTCCCCAGGGTAATCTGATTACTATCTTTAGCAACTGTAAAGGGTTTGTTTTGTTTTTCGTTTTTTTGTTTGGTTGGTTGGTTGGTTGGTTGGTTGGTTGGTTGGTTGGTTTTTTTGCTTTTATTAAAATGTAATCAAAATGGACATTCCAGGTTAATTTTGATGCTATAAAAACTCCCAGAAATGCTATAATTTGTTTGTAATATATCACTTCACTAAGCAATCCGTAAATAGGCAAGTTATTTGAGTTACCACCAGGATTAGATAACATCATGCTAGTTTTTTCTGCTAACAGCAACAGACCATTTTCCAACATAGAGTTTCCAAGATTATCAAGATGAGATTGATACAACTTCCTTATGTAGTTCTGTGCTCTCTGTGGAGTTGCCTTTTTTTTTATAAAGTGATATTCATCTAAATGCATACATCATCATCATACTATACTGTACCAAAACAACATGATTTAAAAGAGCTCTGGGATCTTCCTGTATAAAGATATTAAATAAAATAGATGCTATCACTGGACTGTGTGGAATTCCCATGTAAGAGAAAATGTATGTGTATGCATGTGTCTGTAAGTGATTGAAAATATTTGGGAAAAGAATAAGTGTTGCTGAATAATTACCGCTATCAGTCTGTGTGTGAGGGTGTGCGTGCATGCATGTGGGTGTGCATGCGTGTGTGTGCATACACGTGTACAAACACAGAAAAAGACAATCAGTGAGCGTGTGCACTGTGTATGTATCCTGCAAGTGTGACCATCAAAATAACTCATACAGAAACATAAAAAGCTTGTAGAACACATGCAAAAAATATTCTTTTCTGTCCACTACAACCAACTGTGAATATGACAGCTGCATGAGAGGAACTTGTAACAGTGACATCAAAATTGACATAACTTCTGCTGTGATAAGTGTTATCAATATGATTTTTTTATAACTTTAGAAAAAAAAGGTGTAAACTTACCTACGATTTTTTTATAACTTTAGAAAAAAGGTGCAAAATTCAACATATTCTAGAATGGCAATAATCAATTGTCCCTACAAGATACATACATAAACAAGCAAATAAATAGATAAATAATTTTTTTTTTTTTTAAATAAATAAATACATGAACCCTCCACTACATACACCAAAAAAGTTTTGAAAGTAACATGGCTATTCAGGATAGCAAGTCAAGCAATCTGCACATTAAAGACTTTCATTCAGCCTTCACACCATTACCAAAATCAAAATGTATTTTCCTGTCATAGCACTTTTTTCTCACGCCATCTCTGATCGATTAATCAGTTTATATAATTGGGTCAATAAGTGACACAATGTTTCTGTACAATGCAAGGCACAACACAAAAGACATATCCTTGGAGACGAACCTCCGTTCCATCACAGCGCATCTAACGAACGATGAAGCAACAAAAGACACCCCTGAGAACCCAGATACCACCAAGCTCTGTCGACTGTCAGGCCAAATCCATGGCTGTTGATCAAATCAATAAATGCATTTTCCCTTTTAAACAGGCAATGTGGCAAAACAGGCGCAGCAGGCTGATGTGGGGAAGCAGCTTAAAAGGATTCCACCATGCTGTTGACCAGTCGTCATGGAGACATGTATATACAGATTTGCCAAATTTTTCGTTTTGCTGTTTTCTTTTCTGTCACTGTGTTAGTGATGTTATTTTTCGTTAAGTACAGGTATGCACCACAGCCAATACAATCATGCTGATGTTAGCAACATACACAATATTTGTACACCATATTTTCTTATACAATTAGGCTATGTTCAGGCTGAAGTAGCCAGATATGTATGTTAATGTTTTAAAAGGATGAACTAGCCAGATATGTATATGAATGTTTTAAACTATGTGGCTCGTCAGTCCACATTTCCTACACCCCCAAACTGCAAATGAACAGGCCTACTTTCATATTTTTCTTATTTTGTTTGATATATCTGCTGTGTCCACAATTCCATCGATGATTTTTATAACAATTTAAAAAAGTCCAAGTCTGAGTCTATATCAAGGTGCCCATCTCAATGGGGAAAATGCACTTTAAACACATGTTCAACCCAACTTAAGCTTCTACCTCACAGCACCTGTGATGCAGCACATAATAATGGAATTGTATGCATGCCACTGTACCTCTTCGAGCAAACTGAAAACTATGCACATGTTCAACATACACATATATTAGGATGCCTCTGAGGGGGAAAAAAGATGACGGGGGGGGGGGGGGGGGGGCGCAAAACAAACTTAAAGGTGGGACACTGACTCGAACTTGAAAGGTAACGTTTGCTTTGTTGTGGAAAGAATAACAACATGGCCGTTCAGGATAGGGGACATGTCTGCTCTACATGATAATCTTGCCAAATTGCTGGATACATAGTTAAAGTTGCCATGGCTGCAATATTTCTTTTTCAAACAAACTAAGGAAGACAAGCTGTAGTGCACATTTTTGTTCAAACAAACCTAACAAAGAGGAAGACAAACTGTAGTGCACATTTTTGTTCAAACAAACCTAACAAAGGCATAACAAAGGCAAGATATTGTGTTTCAAGCAAACTTAACACAGACATCCCATTTTACTTCAAGTAAATTTAACAATCACACCATTGTGAAAGTTACATGCTGAAGACAGCAATAAAAGAAAGAGAATTTAAAACAACGACTGCAAATAAACATCTACTTGAAAAGAGAGAGAGAGAGAGACAAAGACAGACAGACAGAGACAAAGACAAAGACAGAGACAGAGACAGAGAGAGGCAACTACTGAAAATGAAAACTTAAAATGTTAAGCATTAAGTAAACTTTTCTAAGAAGTAAAAAAAAAAGAAATAAAACCACAAAACCATAAACAAACACAGACACACACACAGACACACACACACACAAACACAAAAAAATCAACAAAGAAATATAAAAAAAAGTCAATATAGAAAAAAAGAACTAAAATGCTTTACAGACAAATGTAACAATAAATACAGATAAATGAATGTAACAATAACTACAGAAAAACACATACACTCAAAACAACAACAAAACACTGTAAGTTCACATGAATGAGATAAATCTCTCTCTCTTTCCATGTCTCTCTTTCTTTCCATGTCTCTCTCTCTCTCTCTCACCACACACACACACACACACACACACACACACACACACACACACACACACACACACACACACACACACACACACACACACACACACACACACACACACACACACACACACACACACACACCACACACGCACGCACGCACTAACCCCCTTCACGCACACACACCACCTCCCCCAAACACAAACACACAAAATAAACACACATATATATACATAATCTCCCTTTCAATCCAGCAATCCCACCCACTAATCACTCTGCATTTTAATGAATGATCTCACTCACATCTTCATTATCATCCTCAGTAGGAGTAGAAGAATCTCCTTCAGCAGTGGCAATATCTGCAGTGCTGCGAACCGCCACTCCAACCACGCCGGTGGGTGCAACAGCCTTGGGTGGATCCCCTCGTCTCCGGTCTCCTTTATCTGACGAAGATGCTGGGTATTCAGACAAGCCTGCTGAGGAGTCGAACATGCCTGAAAAATGTTATTATAATCGTTAACATGAAAACTGTTTCCTGCCCTTGATATCAACAATGACCAAAAATGAAAAATCTCATCTTCAAAGTTGTTTGTTTGGTACCTGCACATTTGGTGGCACAAACAACCCAGCAGTTAAGATATGAGATCAGAACTAGTTCAAAGTACTTGAAAGTTATCATGAACATGCAAATTCTAATCCATGTAAAACCCAGTGGGGGGATGGGGGGGGGGGGGGATCACCAACAGACAAACACAAAATATCAAACTTTTCACATACTGGTCAGCATAAGCCAATTCAACTGCATCTTGTGTCATTAGTTCTTTAAACATACGTTATAATTTCAGCTTCTCTGAACATACAAGCACCACTCTGTCAAACAGTTTTTGTTCTCATTTGACTTTTTTTCAATTCCCACTATAAAAGTTTTAATGGTTTTAGTTTATGTGAAGATTGGTAAATACAAATTCTTTTCAAAGTTTTAATCATTTTACTTTATCACACATGGCTTAGTACAGGTCAACTCAACTGAACTTTATTACAATTTTTTTTTAAACTGAACTATAGTTTATTACAAGTATTTTAAATGCAAATACTAACAATGGTTACATACACAGTTTTTACACACCCATTATCAAAAACAAAAGCATCCATTCACACAAATTCTGCAATCCTTAGCAGAGGAAAAAAAAAAACTTCTGATCAAACAATGTCTTACATGTCTCAGTGCCAGTGGCAATTTCTTTAAATTCACTAGTTACAATTCATATAACTATTATCAGTTTACATGCCTGATAATAGACTCAACAACTAATTTTTTTTTTCTTTTTGATAAATTCTTATCAGCTGACAAGTTTAGGTTAAAAAAAAAAGTCTTCTTCCAATGTCTTCAAATAAGTAAAACTAAGAAACACAAACAACTAAAGCTGCGGGGCGTTGCTGGGTGAAGGCCAAACAAAGAAAATGATAACAAAAATTTAATCTTCCAGCAGTAACAGTTATTGGTTCATAACCATTTCTGTCTTGGTCACCACTAATCCACTCACACAAATGTCACTGTGAACAACAGTGGAATGCTTGGAGTATGATTATGACCGACACAGTCAAGCAAACAGACAAGCAGGTGGGAAGAAAGACAAGAGACAAAAATAGACCACCAACAGACAGAAACACAGATACTGGACACTAGATTCAGATAAGCTATAGCCCCTTATGAAGGGTGTGAACAACATTTAGACATTTAAATGTTTATGATTTCGATACAAAATAGTCATACATATATATATATATACATATACAGATGTACATACATGTACATTAGCCCTTTGACTCCTGCACCATTTCCATCAGCATCCTGCACATTGTCAACCATGCTAGCAAAGCAAAAACTTAACCCTTTGATTCCCTCACCCTATCCACCAGCTTCCTGCAGGAAGCTGGTGGACAAGGTGAGGGACTCAAAGGGTTAAGTTTTGGATTTGGTGGATACAATTTGTAGAGTCAGAGGGTTAAATAAACTTGGGTTAACAACACAATACAAGCTCAATTTAGAGAAACAGAGACTCAGAAAGGACAGTGGTGAAACATTGTTCACGATAACATACTAAACATATGAAACAAGAGCTCATTAATATTTAAGATTTTTTTTATTAGCAGGAAAAGTACACCAATTTAATTGCAATGCATCGGATATGTCCATTCAAAAAATTACACAGGCTTGACACTAAAAACGCCATTTTAAGCAATTCTGTACCATCTAGAGCACGATACTGGATAATCTCAAAATGACAGCACTTCAGCACTATAAAAATCACATGGCTATGATACAGATCATAAATAAAACCATGAAGTGTTAAGCCATTCATGAAATAATGATAATACTAACAAAAATACTACTACTACTACGACTAATAATAATGATAATGATGATGATGATGATGATGATGATGATGACGACGATGATGATGATGATGATGATGATGATGACACACACAAGTATTGTCTTCAAAATTTTATTGCAGTGTAAGTCAAATCCTCTGAATACAAAAAGCTAGTTCTGCTCTAACTCAAGAAGTTGAAAAATGCAGCACAGTCTTTCACTAGAGGTTAAGAATTCAATCAGGCACTACAAACTATTACATTTATACAATATATGTCTTAATCTTGGGACTAAGTACAAGGCACTTAATTGAGACAGTTGGAATGTAGTAAATTCCACTGATAAGAGATACCAAATACTGTATAGTGCACTGAAAAAAAAATCGTATTAACACACGGATCAATAGCTCAGACAAATTTTAATATTCTGGTAACAAAACAAGGATGCATGGATCAGGAGAACCGACAAACCTGTACTGATCACTAGTCATGCAAACTGATAACAGCAGCTTAAGTTTATACCATGTTACATTTATGCTACACAAATACAAAGATAATTCATGGCAGTCAAAACTAAAAATATGCTGTATACCCTCCCTCTTCTAAAATGTGTCCCTTCATTGGATATTGCTAATTCTGAATCCTCCAACATATCATGTTCTGAGTCAGAAATAACCACTGAAAGCCAAATTTTTCATTAAAGAGTTTGACTGCACAAGAAATGATCAGATCAATATCAGTCACTGATGTCAATATCTATGACTGTCTGATCTGACAAAATGTAACTCATACTTTAACATCTGATGAATGTAACTCGTGATTTGTCTAATCTGACAAACTGACGAATAACTCATATTTTATTATTTGACAAATATAACTCAGTTAAGCATACCATAATTTGTATAGTGTTTCTAACTTAACTGGGTGTGTATAAAATATATGTATCTAGGTATGTTTACATTTGAAATGATTGCATTTAAAAATAATGCAGATATGTTTGCCCCTTTTCAATTCAACTGCTAGTATCATGATTACTGTAGCCTCTCACTATGTGCAAATGTATGGTGGTATGTGCATAAATGTGGGTATGTGTATAAACGTACAACTTAAGAATTAAAAAAGAATTCGTACAGTGAAAGAAATATAAAACAAATCCATTGAATGATCATTCAAAGCCATTTATTACATTGACTTGACAAATATCATACCTATATGATCCCACTCACACAAGTTTTTATTCACAAAGTAAACCACTAAATTAGATGCACAGGACAAAATCAAACATAAAATGTATGTCCTACACTTACAGTCCCATAATTACAGTATGTGTCAAACTTATCTAAAGTTGGTTTTTCTGTTTACACAATGAAGTTCAATTTCTATATGTACACATCTAAAAGCTATGACTTGCAAACCACTACTTCCAGCAAGAGCAACAAGTTATGCCATACTGTCATTATGTGAAAAACTGGCACTAGAACTAGAACTAGAAGCAAACTCTGTGTGTGTGTGTGCGCGTGTGCGTGTGTGTGTGTGTGTGTGTGTGTGTGTGTGTGTGTGTGTGTGTGTAGTGTGTGTGTGTGTAAGTGCTGTGTGTGTGTGTGTGTGTGTGTGTGTGTGTGTTGTGTGTGTGTGTGTGTGTGTGTGCGTGTGTGTGTATGTGCCTGCATGTGTGTGTGTTCTTTGATTCACAGTGTGTGTGTGTGTGTGTGTGTGTGTGTGTGTGTGTGTGTGTGTGTGTGTGTGTGTGTGTGTGTGTGTGTGTGTGTGTGTGTGTGTGTGTGTGTGTGTGTGTGTGTGTAGTATGTTGACAAAACTAGTAATAAGTTATACTGAATGAACAGATATGACACCCTCCCTCTCTCTGGCGTTTGATTCAAAATCAAAATCTATCACAGCCAATCTTTAACAATAACAACAACAACAAAACTACATTATAAACGTATAGTTTGATTTATGTTTAGCCCTTACTATGCTGAATGTCAATCCAACAAAATTAAAGAAAAACAACAAAACACACTACAAAAAAAAGAAAGAAAAAACAAAAAAGAAAAAACAAAACAAAAGAAAAACCTACTCAAATTACCCTGAATCACCAATTAGTCTTAATCTGATAAACGATATTAACAAGATGACAAGAATAAGTTTAAAAGACTTTAAATTTCTTATAAGAAACTTTTTAAAAGATTCAGGCCTACCCACCAAATCACTTGTCTTTATTCAATTACAGAACAGTTTAATTACCTTCAGAAATATTTTGTCATATGTACTCATGTTATGAATGACTGGTCCAGTATTACAGGAAATCAATACTGTCAGTTTTCAATAATTTCATTATATACTCTAGGCTTAAATGTTACCAAATAAAAACTCCCAAACTGACATCCAGTACAAATCTGTAGCATTCCAAACAATAAATTTCACTGTGAGAATAAATTTACAGACGTTTGTTTTATTAAGCACAAGATTTCAGACTATTCTTTTACATAACAGAGACTCATCCAGTACAAATCTATAGCATTCCAAACAATAGATTTCACCATTAGAACATTAAATTTAGAGATGCTTGTTTTATTAAGCACAAGATTTCAAACTATTCTTTTACAAAACAAAAACTCTTTCCATTTGTGTTATTTATAACAGCAATGCTTTTGATTTCAGCCTTTTACCTATTGCATATCCTCAGAAATGGAAATCACACAAACCATGCTGCCATTATCAGAAGACAATCCTACAGCACTAGTCGTCAGTACTTGTTAATATCCAAGACATACAAACACATTACAGTAGATATATCATCAGGCATGAACACAGCATCTACCTGCAGTTCTAACATCATGCTACACTACTAATTTCACATACCCCGACCAATGAGGGCAATGTTGTTTTTAGAGGACAGTTTTGCCTTGTTTTCCTCCAAAGCAACTTGCCCCGAGCTCGTAGAAAAAGGGGAATGGAGGGCAGGACCCACAAAAGGAGAAGAGAGCGAGCCTGGTAAGAAAACAGTAACCATTCCCTCACAGTGCTGGGTCATTTCCGTGTTCCCTCAGTCATCATCATTCTCATCATGTGCCTTGTTATTCAGTTCTTCTTTGCTTGTCTTTCAACTCTAGGAATTTCTTCAACTGAGCTTTTTAAATTTGTCCATTGTTCCTCACTGTCCCAAACATTCTACAGAACACTGAATTTGTTTTGAACATATATGCCAAATTTTGCACGAGTTGATTCATCTGTCTTTAAGAGTACAAGATTTAGTTTGATGATATTTTGGGTTTGTTTTCTTCTCTTTAGTTTCTGCCTAAATTTTCCCATTACTGGATTGTGGTCACTGTTGCAGTCTGCACCTGGTTATGTTTTTGCTATCAGTAAAGATTTTCTAAGCCCTTAGTTATCAGGCTGTAATCCATTCGATTTCTTGTGCTGGTTCCTGGATTCATCCATGTCCATTTTCCTCCGTTAGGTTGCTCAAAACAAATGTTTTTTATGAGGAATTCATTTACTTGCACCCACTCAACATGTTTCTCTTCCCATTCCCTTTCACCTCGCATGCTAAGGCCATGAGGTCCAACTATGTCATCCATTTTTTCCTGTCCCACTTCAGCAATAAAATCTCCCATTTCTTCCTCAGTACTTGCAGACGTTGATGCATAATATATTTGGACAATGTTGATATCACATGGCTTGAACTCCAATCTAACTAGTAAAACAAGTCTGACATAGCCCAGTATCCTTTGATAGATTTTGACTTATCACTGTTCCTTATGATGCCTACCCTCTTTCATGTACATCTCCTCCAGAATATATACTTGTATGCTTGCCCCATGTTATCATGCCTGCTCCCTTCCCTCTCATATCTCCTATCTTAAAATATTGATGTTCAATCTTTCTTTCTATCTTGACATTTTCTAGTTTTCCCTTCTGGAGCACTGTTCTAACATTCCATATTGTTATTCTTATATCTTTTAATCTGATCGCAGCACTAACATTAAATAATTAAATACATTCTCATTCTGTTCCAACTATATTTCTTGTAGAGTTATGAAAAGATTCAACAGGTCTGGCAAGGAGTGCTAGGGTTTAACAAGTAATTTTACTGCTGTATCATCAAAGTACAACATGCGAGGTGTTATACTTAGTTACGTACTCAGTCACTGGTTTTCAAAAATATTTACAGGAAAATGTATTTAAAAACAGTAAGACACGGACATAAGACAGACAGGTGGAAAGACAGACAGGTGGACAGACACAGGCAGACACAGACAAAGAGAGAGAGAAGAGAGAAAGAGAACAGAGAGAGAAGAGAGAGAAGAGAGAGAGAGATAAAACAAAACAAAATAAACAAACATTTAAAACATTACACACATGCGCACATGCCCGCGTGCAAAACACACACACACACTCACACGCACACGCACACACACACATACACACACACATATTTCTGTATATATGACAGACTAACCTTCAAGCACTGTTTCACACACACACACACACACACACACACACACACACACACACACACACACACACACACACACACACACACACACACACACACACACACACACACACACTCTTTTGTGTGTATGACAGACTAACAACTTTCAAGCACAGTTTCACAGACTAACAACTTTCAAGCATTATTTCAAACACAAAACATGCAACACATACAAAAGCGTCATCCTCCACGACCTCTCCCCGCTCTCCCTCAAAAACAGTATTAAACTTAAACCACCTACAACTGGATCACACATGAGTTTACTTTCATACTGCAATCAGAAACAGCTGCAGAGCAGAACACTATTCCAACAGTGTAATGAAAAATGTAATCTCTGCTGCTACACCACAACTAACCCACCCACCCCACAAATACAGTGCATTGCTATTCTGAACCTTACAGTGAAATCTGACTGAATAAATATCCTGCTGAGAAGGCCATCAATAAATACATGTAATCAATGAATCATGGGGAGCTGCCATCATAGGGACAATGCAGAGCACCCCGCACTTACATGCAACTGCTTTCAATGTTGGCAAACCAATTTCAGTGTCAGCCTTTATAAGCTGTAATAGAAAACGAATCAAAGAAGTCACAATTGCACGACTCCAGTTACCAATGGGTTGGGTTCTCGTTGCGGTATTCTGCATTAAAAAGTCACTCACAAAGAAACCTGCGCAAAAGATGGTGGCTAGATTCTTTATACTTTTTAATTGATTCAGACAAAAACATCAGGGACCAATTGCTGTGGCACAGTGATTCCCATGACAGACTAATAACTGGAAGGTTGTAGGTTCAAACCTCACTGGCTTAAAATTTCATGCAGTATTTTTCAACCCAAACTAGCTGCTACCTGGTTGCACTATCAGTTTTCTAATTACAGCTCACAGATGATTCAATGTGCATAAAACACCACAAATACCACAAGACAAAAGAAACTTCAAAATGACTGTATGTATGTGTAATCACATATGTGTGAGCATGAATGTGACTGTGTATGTGTAGGGAAGTGTGTGTGTGTGGGGTGTGTGTGTGTGTGTGTGTGTGTGTGTGTGTGTGTGTGTGTGTGTGTGTGTGTGTGTGTGTGTGTGTGTGTAAGAGAGAGAGAGAGAGAGAGTGTGTGTGTGAGTGTGAGAGAGAGTGAGAAAGAGAGAGTCTGTGTGTGTGTGTGTGTGTGTGTGTGTGTGTGTGTGTGTGTGTGTGTGTGTGTGTGTGTGTGTGTGTGTGTGTGTTGTGTGTGTGTGTGTGTGTGTGTGTGTATGTGTGTTGTGTGTGTGTGTAAGAGAGAGAGAGAGAGCATGTGTGTGAGTGCGTGTGTCTGTGTAAAAGAGTTGTCCATGCTCAAGTAGACATGTATGAGTGTATGGACACTGTAGCTGGTCTCTTTCAATAACTAATGTCATCTACATATGGTTCCATGCCTTAACAGTGGGCATGAGGGTGAGCACGTACATATGTACACGTGTATGTGCATGTGTATGCATGCATGTTATTATTAGCATTAATTTCTTTTATTTTGACAGTACATGATCCTTATCCATAACATATGATAGTGTGTGTATATCATATGAGACTTTTTTTCAAAATAAATAGTTCTATGTCTACATTCGCTTTGCTTTTCTTTCTTTTCTCGTTTTCAAGTTTTGTTTTTATTTTGTTTTTCTTCGTGAGCTTGAGTGGTTTGATTATTATTAATGGCACATTTTTGTGTAAGCTTATTTGGGATGAAGACTTAAGGTAAAAGCGTACCTGTAGCTTACTTTATGACCTTCAAAATTAAGGAATTTTGTCTTGTCTTGTCTTATGGGGATGGATACAGTTTCAAGGGTCTACATCTGGAGTTAAGTATACTTTCGGCTCATTTGGAAAAATTGGAAACTGAATGTGAAAGGCCTTACAAAGTGAACTGCCAAAGACGGTTACAGTTACTATGGACTCTTAAATTGTGATGGAATGAATCTGGATATTTTGTTGTGTTGCCTACGCACAAGAGTAGCAATGGAGTAATGCATTGATACAACACACAGGACAACATACACACACACAAAATGATTATTTCCTGAAGTTTGTTCCTGTTGTTGTTGCTGCTCTGTCATTATTACTATGATCATCATATCACTGGGTGGTAGTAAGAGATGCTTTAAATATTGAAAAAGTTTGGTCACAGTCCAGGCAGCTAAAGGCCTCTGATGGGTGGGATACAAACCAAGTTTATCATCTAAACCGAGTTTATCATCTACTTTAACTTTTCAATCAACACTGAAAATGCTTCATACTATGTCCAACAGATAATAACTACTCCCTTACCTTTGTTGGTCTTGCGTCTTTCGCGAGGACGTGGATTGTTTGGCTGTGTAGACACAGAGGAGCCGTCATCATTGTAGCCTCGCCCAACCACCTGCACATCTGAGTTGCGGTTCTCACGGAAAGTGACACCGCTGTTGGGATTGTAGTCCAGATGGACTGTGTGTTTGTTCTCGTTGATGTCCAGATTATCACTACTCCGCTTGTGTGAAAAGACTGCATGATTGGATGCTTTGGGTTTGGGGTCTGTCGTAGTATTCTCAGACTTCTTGCTGAAATGGGGGTCAAAAAAGAAAGAGAAAGATACTGATTACTCTGAAGAAGATACACTACTTAGAAAATAACAAAGTTAATGAGTCAGAATAATGTGTCACAAAAAAGAAAAAGAAAAGAGGCAAATACAGTAACCTACAAACAAGTAAACTAAAAGTTACCTTTTATAGGACTATTTCTTACATACAAATCAGGGTTTGCTTCCACTTTTCTTCCACCGTTCATTCTCATGAATGCACACTAAATTCTTTTCACTGTTCATTCTCATGAACACATACTTAATAAAAAAAATACAATATGTGTATTACACTTTTACATTTAAACATAGATTTTCTGAAGTGTTTAAAAAAGTTACCTTTTATAGGACTATTTCTTACATACAAATCAGGGTTTGCTTCCACTTTTCTTCCACCGTTCACTCTCATGAATGCACACTAAATTCTTTTCACTGTTCATTCTCATGAACACATACTTAATAAAAAAAATACAATATGTGTATTACACTTTTACATTTAAACATAGATTTTCTGAAGTGTTTAAAAAAGCATTTTTCAGTATATCTACTGAAAATTCTATGCAACATGTTTCTGCAAAAATGGTCCTGGATGTTATTATGTCCTTTCTATCCAGTAACATCAATTTTTAATGTGTACTGTCTCACCCTTTCCCAGAGGAAAATGTAACAGCAGTGCCCATGCTGACCACACCATTCTCCTGCACTCGCTTAGTCTCTGTAGAAGACCCAGAATTAGTCTGAGGATTGTCATGCTTCTGAATATGCTCGAACAGTTGCTGTGCTTTGTTCTTGGCACTGTTGCGGCGGATCCCACGCAATGAACCAGTCTGTCACAACAGAAAGGATATCTTCAGGACAACGATACTGGTAGTGAATGAATGTTCATAACTTTAGAACTATCAGTACAGGACTGACAAACTGTCTATAACCCCAGGACTATAGACACAAGACTGACAGAGTGTCCATGGCTTTAGGACTATGGATATAAGACTGAAAGAATGTTGATCATTACAGGGCTAGGGACCTGAGAATGAAAGAATATCCACAAACTTTACACACATAAAACTGAAAGAATATTGTATGGCGTTGACAGGTCATGTGATCTAAAATACCTATAAATCAATGACACTGGAACCGTATGAACAGCTCTGAAGGTCAGCACAGCTGACACACTATCAGTGCATAAAACAACATCTTGTCCAAATTGACTAGCAAGTGACAATACAACTGGCTTCTCTGAACCTATACCACACAAATATTATTTCCATTCTCTCAACACTACATGCTTAAGTGAGAGAATGACTTGCCAGTAAATATTCAAAATGACAAAAATCTTCAAAAATTTATGGTGTAGCTTAGCAAGATTATAACTGGCTTTACACATCAAAGCACAATAGCGATCACACAGAATTAATTTATTTACACTTGAACAATACTCATTTTCACTGTAACGATGTTTTGTATGGTGACAAACTAAACACAATTTGCATCAGGTCTTTAAAACATGAAGTGCCCACCCAAAGTGCTGCAGAGTCAAACATTCATGTACTTTTCACATCATCAGAATTTTCACGCAAAATATGAACACTCCAAGCTGAAAACTGAAATGTCCATTTACCCTGCTGGGAGTGCTGTGGGCAGAGGCAGAGTAAGCACTGTCTGCTTCATCATCATGTACTGCTGAAGAGGAAATGGGGGGAACTTTGGAACTGCTTCTGTGAGTGGTCGATCCTCGTGCTAGTGTCGCTCGGAGATGAATGGGAGATTCATCTTCATCTGTCAAACACAAAGACCATCGTGCATGAGACAGTTCAAAATGACAGACTTCTGAACACAAGTTAACTGTTAAGTTTTCAAACTGCAGCAGATAAGTGTCTGTATGCTGACTATGTGTATCACCCAATAAACAATGAGAATATCAAAGTATCTTGAAAAGTAATTCGTGCACCACTGTGAAACTTTACACACACTCACATCTTATGACACATACATTATATTATAATCTTCACCAGCAGGTGAATGGACCAGCAAGGCAGAAACTGATAGGAAGAAATGACAGAAAGCAAGAAAAGGAAGAAAGAAACAAAGAGAGTGACAGATACGAGGAATTTTCTACCACAAAACTTCTGTAAGGTGGGGATACTATTCATACTGAAAGAGCCCCCAGCATCCAGGGGGTTTACCATAGGTAAGAGGAAAAGGTGATAGGTCAGAAGTGGATCTGAGAAATACTGCTTACTATAGGTAAGATGAAAAGTTGATATAGAAATACTAATAGTAATACATATTGTCTATGTGGGTTGGGTTGGGTTGGGTTGGGTTGGTTGGGTTGGGTTGGGTTGGGTTGGGTTGGGTTGGGTTGGGTTGGGTTGGGTTGGGGTTGGTTGGGTTGGTTGTGTTGTGTGTGTTGTGTGTGTTGTGTTGTGTTGTGTTGTGTTGTGTTGTGTTGTGTTGGTTGGGTTGGGTTGGTTGGTTGTGTTGTGTTGTGTTGTGTTGTGTTGTGTGTTGTGTTGGTGTTGTGTGTGGTGGTGTGTTGTGTGTGGTGTGTGTGTGTGTGTGTGGTGTGTGTGTGTGTGTGTGTGTGTGTGTGTGTGTGTGTGTGTGTGTGTGTGTGTGTGTGTGTGTGTGTGTGTGTGTGTGTGTGTGTGTGTGTATGTGTGCATGCCTGCGTGCCAATTTTATGTATGCGTGTGTGCATGCATACACACAACCTTCATGCATTTGAACAGGTGTGTGAGAAAGAGAGAGAGAGAGAGTGTGTGTGTGTGTGTGTGTGTGTTGTGTGTGTGTGTGTGTTCGTTCGTTGCTTGATTTAACGTCTTTTCACTATAAGTGATATTAGACAGGGAAAAATGGCATGGAGGATGAAATTAGTGGGGGGGGGGGGGGGGGGGGGGAACAGAGTAAGGGACGTAAAAAAAATTAAAAGGAAGCGGCAAGGTCTTAAGAAAAAGGATATGGATGAACAGAGAAATGAAACTAGAACAATGCTAACATCAATAATGTAAAAGAAAAATCGTCATAAAAACAAAACAAAACAAAAATAATCATAATTATAATAATAATCTTAAAGTAACGCATTAACAGGACTGTGAACCAATGATTCTGAAATTTTAACTAACAAAACTTGATCCGATACTACTTCTTTAAAATGCATTTCAAGATAGTTTCCTTGTGTAAACGTCTTTGGTAAAAAGGAACGAAGCTTTCTGCAGTAAAACAAACAGTGATACAATGTGAATTGTTCGCCGCAAATACATAAAATGTTGTTACAATATTTTGTTTTCAAAGCGTTCAGTTGAATGCGAAAATATGTCATAACAATTAATCTCAAATGATATAACGAGGAATACTGCAAGTTTTTACAGATATTTTGAACTGAAAGTTTGATTCTTTTTTGAGACACAAATTTTTCATTTAAATGTTCATGAAATCGAATCCATGATGCTAATTCTAGCGAGTTGTAAGCTTCTTTTACCGAGGTGTTAACATGTAATTCTATGGAATTTTCAGAATTGAGTGCACCGGATTTAGCTGCTCTGTGAACTATGTTGTTGCCATGAAGACCAACATGAGAAGGCACTCAGCATAAATTGATTTCCAAGCCATTTATCTTTAAAGTGTGTGTGTATCTCCATGTCTGTGTGTGTGTGCGTATATGTATAAATGCATGTGTCTGCATGCATGCATATGCCCATGCATTTCTAATGGGCGATGAAATAGGAGGGAGAGGGTTATAGAGAATTACTATTATCAAAGTGATCACCCTCACCATTATTATCATTATCATTGTTGTTACTGATATCTTCCTTCTGCTGAATATGAATCCTGAATTCTATGTCATGAAATCATGACATTTTATACTTTAACAGCACAACCAACTGGCTGTTACTAGTGTTAGCAAATTTTGGAACTGGCTCACCAAAGACCCAAATACACTATAATAACTCAATGGCTATTTATTTTTACTTCATGCTCAAGCAGAGGTCAACAAAACAGGCTTAACAACTGTTAGTGTTATGACATACACATAACGTCTTCTGAGTTTCCCACCGAAATATGAGCTAATCTGCACTGTTACTTATAATTCCCACTTTTTAACCACTGTTGACTGATATCAATTCTTAAAGCAGATGATACAAATCTCAATCAATGAATAAACAAAACCACAAGGTTATGTGGTATTTTATACATTTACCTATATGACATATTCACAGCCTATTGATGAGAACACAGTAAGCTTAGCATACAACAACACACAGGGTTTCGAAAGTCGATCAATGTTTACAAGTCATGCATGAAACACACGCTTCAGTTCTTGACTGAATGCCAACACAAAAGAATGCTCACAACAAATGGCAAGGTCTGAAAGGAAGCTTGTATATCAACTGCTACAACGTAGCTGTTCATTCAGTTCACGCCAAGTGCGTTTTAAGCTCTTTACAATTCAGCGTATACAAGTCTTTGACATTACAGTATTCATCAATTCAGGCTGCAACACATGTGAATACCTTGTTTGGTTTGTGGGTACATAAAAAGCCAATATGTTTCCAATTAATCTGTTTTAACAAATCTGTATATGGGCAGATTCATTACATTGCTCCCGAACAACAAAAACAGGACCATGAGCAGAGGTGCTATATTAGGATATAAAAATCAAACTGAGGGGACAAACAAACAAGCAAACACACAAACGAGTAAATTGCATTCAACAATGTCAAGAACGGGTCTGATAAATTGCACTAGGTATTATAAGCACTGCTGGAAGGTTTGGCAACGAAAACACCTTGTTTCACGGTTCACTACTTGAGCCAACAGTCAAGTCTGATGGGTTCTATGATAAACAGATTTCCAGCTAGAAAGAACTTTATGCACCACTGCCATCTTAGGAAAAATTGCCTGGAACGAGAGAACAAAATCACACACACTCACTGCCTGTGGGGCTACCTAGTACACTACAGCATGACTGCTGTGGATATGTAATTATACACCATTCACACAGTCTTCAGGCAGATTATCACATGTTACGCCCAAACAAAGGATGAATGTTGTTGGCATGAAGATTGATGTGTTTGTGATGGTGCAAATGCCAATAAAACTTGTTGGTTTACCTTGTGGGAGGAAAAATAACAAGTTCACGCAGAAACGATTGCTACATAAAGTAACCCTGATTTGTAATTACAGGTACTGTATTAGTACTAAATTTAGAGTCCTACTGCTATCCTAACATCAAGATCTGTAATAACATTCGCAATTACATGCACTATTTTAGTACTAAATTTGATACATTACAGCAGCAAAACATACATGATTATCAAAACAAAATGTAATGCTGAATCAATTGTTAGAACATTTCCTCTCATCTCTCACTTTGTACATTGGAGATGTGCTTAATTTAGCACAACAATGAAAGTTTGTCGTTATACTCTTAAATATTAACATTCTCCTTAAATATCAAAATTCTGTTCAAGTTCAACGATTCATAACCTGCAATTTATACATAAAAAAATAATTTAAAAAATGTTTTTTAAACATTAAAGTGATACTTCAAAGCTGCACTGTACAAATTTCTAAATCCACAATCTGGTGTCTATATTATATGAAATCGAGTTTCCTCCATTCTCTCTCAAAGACATTCTGCTAGCGATGCCAGCCAATGACTTGACCAAACATGCCAGAAAAATTAACAGGCTAAGACAGACAAAGACAAAGAGGAGACAGACAAACAGAAAACGCATCAATGACAAAATCACAGAGAAAATTAGGGGTTTTTTTTTGGTTGTTATTTTTTAAGTGCCACAAACTGAACACAGGCATAGTTAGGAACTAATAGGTATTAAGAATCAGTACCTTGTCTGTTAGTAGCATCACCAGTTGCTTTGGCAGGTTCAACTGTGCGAAAAAAGAAAACCAGTGCAAATGTTTGTGTTAGTCATTCAAAACCAAAAATTTGTTTTCTGCACCACAGACAAAAAAACCACCAACCAACCAACCAAACAAAAAACCAATAACAAAACAAAACAAAACACAGAGCAACAAAGCACTTGAATAAATGATAAAAACATTATACAGAGAGGGAGTGTAAGAGAGAAAAACTTGAAGAGAGAGAGAGCTCTTTACTCTCCCCTGTTATTTCCCTCTCAATAATACATAAAACTGTACGATCTAGCACATGAAAACGGCTGTATTACAGTTACAGCCACAAACGTGGACACGGTACATTAAGCACAAAAACAATCTGCCACATAAAATACTCTGTGTGTGTGTGTGTGTGTGTGTGTGTGTTGGTGTGTGTGTGTGTGTGTGTGTGTGTGTGTGTGTGTGTGTGTGTGTGTGTGTGTGTGTGTGTGTGTGTGTGGCATGTGCATGTGCATGTGCATGTGTGTGTGTGCGTGAATGTGTTTATGTGCGCGTGCACATGCATGGACGCACACAGGACGGAGACTGAAAGGCAGTACATTACCTTGATTAAACACAAAAACAATTACATTAGTCACAGAATGATACTCTGTGTGTGTGTATGCGTGCGTGCATGCGTGCGTGAGTGAGTCTGTCTGCATCTGTCCATCTGTGTCTATGTCTGTCTGTGTTTGTGTCTGTGTCTCCATGTGTGTATCTTTGTGTGTGTCTGTGTAATTTAGAAGATGGAAATGTCATAAACTGTGTGTTGTTCATCAATTTCCTGTGATTAAATTTGTATTCAGATCAGATTACCAGACAAGGAACATTAAATGGTTACAATTAAAGGTAAAAACAGGTACATGGCCATTAACTGATAAAAAGACTTAAATGTAAAACAGGTACACAGGCCATTAACTGAAAAAGAGTTAAAGTAAAAACGGGTGCATAGAACATTAATTGATAAGAAGTTAACGGTAAAAACAAGTACAAAGAACACTGATTGAGAAAGATTTAAAAAATAAAAACAGGTAATAAGACCATTAACTGAGAAAGAGTTAAAAGTAAAAACAGGTACAAAGAAAATTAACCAAAAAGAGTTAAAGGTAAAAACAGGCACAAAGAACATTAATTGAGAAAGAGTTTAAAGTAAAAACAGGTACAAACATTAACTGAGAAAGATGTTTTTATAAAAAAAAAAAAACAGGTACTAGTATGGACCATCAACAAGTACAAGTTGAAGGTAAAAAAACCAAACAGGTACAGACAAGGACTCTACCAGTAAGTACAGCAGGCAAGATGAAGTATGGTAAGGACTTTTAACAGGTAAGCATTACAGGTAATGACATGTAGAGACAAGGACCATTAACAGGTTAGCATTAAGATAAAAACAGGAAGAGACAAGGACCTTTAATGGGTAAGCATTAAGATAAAGACAGGTAGAGACAAGGACTATTAACAGGAAAGCATTAAGATAAAAACAGGTTGAGACAAAGACCATTAACAGGTAAGCATTAAGATAAAAACAGGTAGAGAAAAGGACCATTAACAGATAAGCATTAAGATAAAAACAGGTAGAGACAAGGACCATTAACAGGTAAGCATTAAGATAAAAACAGGTAGAGACAAGGACCATTAACAGGTGAGTGTTACAGATAAAAACACACTGAGACAAGGACCATTAACAGGTAACTGGTAAGTAATACCAATAAAAACAGGTACATACAAGTACCACTAACAGGTAAGTCATACAGATAAAAACAGGAAGAGACAAGGACCATTAACAGGTAAGCATTAAGATAACAATAAGAAGAGACAAGGACCATTAACAGGTAAGCATAAGATAAAAACAGGAAGAGACAAGGACCATTAACATGTAAGCATTAAGATAAAAACAGGTAGAGACAAGGTCCATTAACAGATAAGCTTTTAGACAAAAACACGTAGAGACAAGGACTGTTAACAGATCAGCATTACAGATAATAACAGGAAGAGACAAGGACCATTAACAGGTAAGCATTTAGACAAAAACAGGTAGAGACAAGGACTGTTAAACAGATAAGCATTACAGACAAAAACGGTTAGAGACAAGGACCATTAACAGGTAAGCATTAAGACAAAAACAGGTAGAGACAAGGACTGTTAACAGATAAGTAATACAGATAAAAACAGGAAGAGACAAGGACTATTAAAAGAGAAGCATTACAGATAAAAACAGGTAGAGACAAGGACCATTAACAGGTAAGCATTTAGACAAAAACAGGTAGAGACAAGGACTATTAACAGATAAGCATTAAATTAAGATAAAAACAGGTAGAGACAAGGACTATTAACAGGTAAGCATTAAGATAAAAACAGGTAGAGACAAGGACCATTAACAGGTAAGCATTTAGACAAAAACAGGTAGAGACAAGGACTAGTAACAGATAAACATTACAGATAAAAACAGGTAGAGACAAGGACCACTAACAGGTAAGCATAAAGATAAAAACAGGAAGAGACAAGGACCATTAAAAGGTAAGCATTAAGATAAACACAAGTAGAGACAAGGACCATTAACAGGTAAGTAATACAGACAAAAACAAGAAGAGACAAGGACCATTAACTGGTAAGCACTATAGACAAAAATGAGTAAGACAAGGACCATTAATTAACAGTTAAGCATTAAAATAAAAACAAGAAGAGACAAGGACCATTAACAGGTAAGCACTATAGATAAAAATGGGAAAGCCAAGAACCATTAACAGGTAAGCATTAAAGATAAAAGCAGGTAGAGACAAGGACTATTAACACGTAAGCATTACAGATTAAAACCAGTTGAAGAGACAAGGACCATTAACACATAAAAACAGGTTCAGACAAGGACCATTAATAGGTAAGTATTACACTTACAGGCAAAAACAGGTAGCGACAACACCATTAACACGTAAGCATTACATGTAAAATTAGGCAGAGACAAGGACCATTAACAGGTAAGCATTGCAGATAAAAACAGCCTCAGACAAGAACTATCAACAGGTAAATATTACAGGTAAAAATAGACAGAGACAAGGACTATTCACAAGTACAGACACTGACCATTAACAGACACATACAAGATCCATCAACATATACAGACAAGAACCATCAACTGGACAGCATTGAAGAAAAACGCAGATATGAGCAAGGACTCTTTACTGCTAAGAGTTAAGGATAAAACAAATGTGGACAAGGACCATTAACGGAAAGAAATAACTGCAAAAACAGGTATGGAGAAGGACTGTTCATTAGTAAGAGACCAAGCATAAAAACGGGTACAGAAAAAGACTATTAACAGGTAAAAGGTCTCACATAATAACAGGTACTGTGAAGAACCATGAACTGGTAAGAGGTTAAGGTAAAAACAGGTACAAAGGCCATTAATGGTAGAAGTTCAGGTGACAACCACCATAAGCAGAATGATAAACTCTGTGTGTGTTTGTGCACAAGCCTGAATGACTATAACCCTATTCTGAGGGCCCACAACCGCAATCAGAAATCTGAAAATGTTTCAGCCAGGAAATTTAAACTACTTTCTCTTTTAACCAAATGAACCAAAGTTTCTATACCTTTTGGGTTATTCTCATGGTTAGATAAAACACACTTAATATGAACAGAAAAAAACAGTATTTGGCATGGCACATTTTCTCCCCCCCCCCCCCCCCCCCCCTTCCACCATTCTGTCTCAGCAGTATTCTTTATCTATTTCACCGGATCAACTCTCTTTTCTGCAGGATCTTAACTGCACCGCAGAGTACATGGCACATAATATTCAATTAAGTCATCTAAGAACAAGAGCCTAAACTGCTGTGTATGTTTTAATGAAAAAGAATGAAATCTCCTGCCCTTTCACTAGTTTCAGAACTTCTGCTAGTGCCTTTTCAGTTCTTAAGTAAACATACTACAACTAGGCCAGCTTTCCACATACCCTAAACCACTAATATTTCCTCCTCAATAACTAGTTGAGTGTGACAACGCACACAGCCTAATCAATTGTCATGAGGCTGTTACAGGGACTGAAAAGCAGATACAGCTTGTTGATGATAATTCTCACACCAGTGTTATTACTACACACATATGTCTCAATGATCATGGTACATATGAATTGCTAATGTCCAATTCATTATTTCAGGATTATTCTTGACAGTTTGTTTTTTACTCTGAATAAGACACTTGAGAAACATACAGTCAAGTAATCATGGTTTATGAAAAAAATGTGCTTTGGAGTAAAACAAAAGCTCTGCAGGAAATTATTACAGTTACCGTCCATCTGAATACTGAAAACTGATCACAGAATGGAAAGCTTTGAGTAAGATCATGTTAACTCACAAAAGTGTTTCTTATGGCAACAGCTATGCATAATGGTACACATACGTACATAATTATATATTCATTTTTGAGTAAGAATTAAACTGTTTTAAGATTATTCAAATGATATCAATACTATCATAGTGTTAAAAGTTTAATTCAAAAAAACAAGATACTATCTTACTTATCTGCAGTGTGATTCTAGACTTTTTTGATATGTAAGAACAGAGGAAATGATAAATTTACGATCTTATTTATTAACGTACAACATTTATCAAATCAATTCCCACCCCCTTAACCATCCCACCACCACTTCCATGCCACCTGCATTGTACCTATCGTGCTCTTTGGCTGACGTACATTCACAGATTAAGACATTCCCTCCCCCTCTTTCTCTGTCTTCCTCTTCCCTCTTTCCCCTTATCTGCCATGTGACCATATGTGATCAGTACAGAAATGAGGCTTTCACTTTTGAGACGGGATCAGAGGCCAGACATGAAAAGAATTCCCCTTTCTCTTCCCCGTCCATTCACCACCCCCTGGCCCAACCCATATCACTAACGGTTAAAAGAAACGCATTTTCTCCTTGTAAAAGACCTACTGA
>JAPXFY010000012.1:34445909-34450909 GCA_030674185.1 Monoplex corrugatus | reverse complement strand
GAGCTTAGTGCGTGGAAAGCGAAAAGTCAGAGGATCGGAGGCAGAGCGGAGGGTACGTGAGGGAACATAGAGCTCAAGTAGGCTTGACAGGTAATCGGGGGCTGCGTTATTGAGGCTTTTGTAGCACATGGTGTCTAGTTTGTACTGTATGTGCTTTGATACAGGGAGCCAGTGAAGTTGTGCCAGGAGAGGAAATATGTGGTCAGCTTTTTTCTTTTTGAGTACAAGGCGTACAGCATTGTTTTGAATGCGCTGTAGGATGTGAATGGTGGAGGCAGGAAGACCAGACAGGAGTGAATTGCAATAGTCAATGCGAGACATTATGAAGGAGAGAACGAGTTTTGCAGTTGTTTCCACACAGAGATACTTCCTCATCAGGCTTATACGATGGAGATGATAGTAGCAAGATCTGGCAGTTTGAGAAACAAAGTTGTTCATGGAGAGGGTAGAGTCAATGCAGACACCAAGGTTTTTAGCTGAATCAGAAATTGGGACTGATGTGTTGCATAATGGGAGAGAAAGAGGAGGCAGCTGAGAAAGTTTCTGACGGGTGCCAACGAGGATAGCTTCTGTCTTGTCGTCATTAAGCTGAAGTCTATTGTGTGTCATCCAGTTCTTAATGTCCGAGTAACACTCAGTGGTGCGAGTCAACAGGCGCTGTATATTATCAGGTGAGTCACCGTCTTGAAGTTGGGTGTCATCAGCATAGAAGTGGTGTTTTATAGAGTGGGAGTTGATGATGGTGGACAGGGGGGAGGTGTAAAGAGTGAAAAGAACAGGGCCGAGGACAGATCCTTGTGGAACACCACAGGTCAGGTATGCAGGTTGAGAGTAAGTGCCATTGATGAGAACAGTTTGTTTTCTGTTTGATAGATATGAAGTGAACCAGGAGAGAGCAATGTCAGAGATGCCAAAAGTATGATGAAGTCGAGAAAGGAGAATACCATGATCAATGGTATCAAAGGCTGCAGACAGATCAAGGAGTGTGAGGAGAGAGACTTTGCCAGTATCAGTTGCAAGGAGGAGATTGTTGAGAATGTGTAGTAGGGCAGTTTCAGTGCTATGGCACTGGCGGTAGGCTGACTGGAAAGGATTGAGGAGATTGTTGGCAGACAGGTGAGAGTTCAACTGGTTGAGGACGACTTTTTCAAGGAGTTTTGACAAGAAAGAGAGATTAGAGATAGGCCGGTAATTTTTCAGTTCATTTGTGTCTAAATTGTGTTTCTTGAGGAGAGGGTGAACAATAGCAGACCTGAAAGAATCTGGGACAGTTCCAGTTTGAAGAGAAGTGTTGATGATGTCAGTGATGAATGGGAGGAGAGTAGGGAGACAGTCGGAGTAGAGAGAACCTGGAAGAGGATCCAGTTCGCAGGTTTTGAACGACATGGATCTGATTGTGTTGAAAATTTCTTCTTGTGAGACTGGGATAAAAGTAGTAAGAGGTGTGCCAGAGAAGGAAGGGTAAGATGGGCATGGTTGACAGGGTGTCCTGTCAAGCCTGTCACGAAGAGTTTGTATTTTGGTGGTGAAATACTTGGAGAATACAGATGGGAGTTCTTCATTTGTATGTTTTGTTGGGAGAGGTAAATCTTTTCGTGTGCCAAGGAGATGATTCATGGTTGTAAAGAGTTCTTTTGAAGAAGAGGCGTTCAGGATTTTGGTTTGGAAATAGCTTGTTTTTGCAGATGCAATGAGGGTGGATACTTTTGTTTTAGAGGCTTAGAAAAGTTGTCTGTGTACAGTGAGTTTGGATTTGCGCCAGCGGCGCTCTGCTCTGCGGTGGGCACGTTTTGCACAGGCAATCTCATGAGTGAGCCAGGGGGTAGGGGGGCGGTCAGGTAAAAGACGGGTTGTGGCTGGAGCATGAGTGTCCAGAAGATGGTGGAGAGTAGTATAGAATTCATCGGCAAGGTTATGTGACTTTTCAGAAAGGAGACGGGAGGCATCAGATGAAAATGTGGAGAGGTCGATAGATTTGAGATTGCGTCGAGTCACTGTGCGCGTGGTATGGGAAGGAGGAGATACACAATGTTTTGTCCCACTCATTTCATATATTGTATTTATAAATGTTGTTGTGCATATCCATCTAAAAAAAAAAACAACAACACACACACATATGAAGACTCAAGTATCATAAGAAAAAAAATAAAACAGAATAAGGGACATTTACAACAACAACAAAAAGACAGCTAATGTCACATATGCCAACAAGTCCTCCATAAAAACACAGGCAGTGAACAATATGAAGACACACACGAAAGTATAACAGATTTTGATCACACATTTAGATGTCAACAGAAGACCAGAAATACAAATCACATACAACATTCAAATCCCCAAGACCATCAATCAAATATCTAAAAAGCAACATACAAACCTGAAGCACACACAGGCAAAAGCATGCATGCACACACACACACACACACACACACACACACACACACACACACACACACACACACACACACACAACACAACACACATTTGCACATGCACATGCACAAAACACACACACGCACGCACGCACACACACACATACACACACACACAAAATCATGTGCACAAAAAACACACACACATACTGACATAGAGACATGGACACACACACACACACACACACACCACACACACACACACACACACACACACACACACACACACACACACACATACACACACACATACACACGACACACTTTTAACAGCTGTTTCTGGACGGATCCAAACCAAAAACGAGTCACACAGATATGGATGGACCAGGAGATCTGAATGCACAAGTAACAAACAGGCAAAAAGGTTTTCATGAAAACACAAGCCAGCAAATGACTCATGAAATTGCATCAGCACATACATATATTTCAGATATATTAGGTGGATCATCAGAACTATTTACTGTCCCATCTTTTGTCACCCTCTGCAACACACCTCCAGACCCAATGACATAGAGGTCACCATTGGAGTAGTTCATGAAGGGCCACAGAATCAGGGGCAATATTTCACAGTGCTCTGATGATGACAATGGGGATGATACTTATGCTATGAAATTCTGCTTCAGACACAGACTGCATGCTTACTTTCTTAATAATCATGACATACATTAATAATGCATCCAACGACACTCTAGATGCTTACAATTCTATGATACAAAAATAAATGAATTATACATTTAATACATGTTCATTATTTTTACCCAATGACATCAGTGCACACATTCGCAATAACACCCACACAAATAATACTACAAGAACGCACTAAAACAGGATGGATTGGATCAGCATGGCAAAGTTGATTTAAATGGAAGGATTCAATGAAAAGATGGGCTTGATTAGTTGATACAACCTGCTGTCAACCAGGCCTGAGAGATACAGACACTTGCGGAGCTGGTCAGTTAATTTGACTAACACCATCAATGATGTATCTGTAAAGAGAATGAGACTCAACTGTGTGGTCCCAGTCTTCTCAATGAGCCACAACACATTCCGCTCTGGAAACAAGCTGGCTGGAGATGAAATTCAAAAGACAGTACAATTTTGTCGACCGATGAGAGTTTGAACCCACAATCTCCCAATCAGCAGTCCAATATGCTAACCACCTCTTCACACTGATACAAAGATAGTATTATGCAGGCACTCAAAAATGAACACCCAGAGACAGAGGAAAGATATTATGCATAGAGAGGAGGATGTTATAAACTGATAAAACAGTTAAGTGTTAAAAGACGAGGCGTTTTGTCTCTGTAAAACACAGCAAACAATAACTAAACCAACCTCAACACAATGCTAAGAAAACTATCATTCACTGTACATGTCTTCTGGACAGACCAACTGCTTATGCAAAAAAAAAAAACCATCACTCACTGTAAATGTAGGTTTTTGTTGTTACTGTTTTTTTCAAACACTCTAACGGATAACAAGTCATTTTTTTAACAAACTGATTTAAAATGTCAATTTTAAAAAGTCCAAATCTCTGACTTTATCAAATTAAATTCCCCATCAGTTAGAAACAACTGAATGCTGAAGGTTAAGCCACACTGAAAACATAGAAGTTCATAAAAATTAAAATTATCCAAGTTAAGCAACATCGTGTTCGGTTAGCACTTAGATGAATTACCCCCTGGGAACACCAAAAGCCAATGGCACAACAACAAAAAAGCAGTGTAACTTCAATATCGAGGCTGAGGTTGGATTAGTTTGATTGTGTGAGTAAATGAAAATTTTTTAGGTATAACCTACCTGAGATGGGGTCCAGTACTGTACGAGGAGTTCTCTGCTCTGGTCTAGTGTACCCATTTTCTTTATTATCTGAAACACACCAACAAATCGAAGTCAAGAAAAAAGTTGTGAAAATACTCACAGCCATTTACTGATTTAGATCTTGGTACAAGTGGTGTTCAAGTTTCTAAGGCAGCATGTGGGTGACAAAGCTCAGTGAACGTTATACGCCAGGTAAGGGAGGAAGTAATCAAAGAGATCCCTGGGGAAATTTCCACATAAATATGGGACTGGCATAGACGATGTGTGGGAGGCACTCTTCCCTGAAGGAAAACAGTCATGCAAACTCAAGAGTAAAAGCAAAATCAAATCAGCTCGCTCAGATATAATTACGCGCGTACAGAACACACTTTCGAAAGAACCAAGTTAATCAAAGAACCCCGGTAAGCAGAAATTAAAAACATAACACTACCCTTTTTGATTTGTAAATTTTAGGTTACTTAAGTGAGAGTAAACACACTCATACAGTCATAGCATTACATCATCTGTCCTTATTAAAAAGAATCAGAGCTCTTTTTATGTTTTCCGTTGATGATGGCATTTGAAGTTATAACTGATTCAAGTTCCACAGAATGCACAGGGACACATATGGACTTAAGTATGTAATAAATTAGAAAATCAATGGACTGAAAGTGTATACAAAACAAAAGAAATTACAAAAACAAACAAACAAACAAAAAGAAAACAATCACACAAGAATGCCAAAATTTGAAAACCTTGTCAAACTGA
>JAPXFY010000012.1:34370909-34443409 GCA_030674185.1 Monoplex corrugatus | reverse complement strand
CCTCTACTACTTCTATTACTATTACTTCTTCCACTACTTTAATACTACTACTTCTTCCACAATATATACTACTACTACTACTATTACTTCTACAACTGCTATTACTATTACTTCTTGCATAATCAATGTTCCTGTTGTAATAAATCTTTACAATGATGTGTCTGAGCCAAACACATAACGTCTTTGATTTCGAAGTAGCCACCATTTTTTCAAGTGTAATTCTGATTTGATTTGTCTGATTTTGTTACTTTCTTCGCCTTCTTCTTCTTCCTTTTTTTTAAAAACATACAACATCTCCTGATTTCACGCTGACATCACATATTGTCAATACCCTCCCACCCCCTCATTCTTCTCTCTCTCTCTCTCTCACACAACAACACAACCACACCACACACGTCGAAAAAGTCCTATAGCGAATTACCTTTAAAATGTTATCTCACTTGTTCACCGCATTATGGTTAGTCAATCCTTAGTTATTTTTTATTTTTGTTCATTTACTTATTCATTTTGTTAGTATGTTGTTTTTTTATTAAGATTGTTAATTACGGTAATGTTATTGTTTAGTTTTACCTTTCCCTCCTTGAAACAGTTGTTTTCTGAATCATCTTTCCTCAAGACCAAAATTGATAATTTTCAAATATCCTCTTTACTCCTATTGTAACCCCCCCCCCCCCCCTTTTTTTTTTCTTTTTTTTTTGTGGTCAAAAATCACTTTAGTGGATAGATATTGAATCAAAGACCACCACCACCACACACACACACACACACCTCTCTCTCTCTCTCTCTCTCTCTCTCGCACATGCACATGCACACATACACCTACACATATGCATACACATACACACACACACACAGAATGCTGTTATTGTTATTGACCCTGTCGTGCTGTTGTTGATGACTAAATAATTTCCATTTCACAACAATGCAGTTACACAGGAAAGCAGGAGAGGATGGAAACTACATAAAACAACATTCCCACATGATGCGGAAAAGAACAAGAAACCGATGCCAGATCACTGCCCACGAGTCGCAAAAACTGAATTATGCATGCAGAGGCCACTGTCATTCATGGCACCAGCATGGGCTAATCAAGGAAGTCACGTACTAACAGGCAGTCTCATTCCACAGTAACAGTAATCAATTGAATTCAGCGCAGTTTCATCAATTGCCCATCCTGATAAGCAGTAGTGAGTCAACAACAGTTGCCATAATTTTTGTTATGATTTTTTTAAATCATTATTTTACAATAATTAACTTGTTATACAACACTTTCATTGTTAATTATTATCTTTCTTTCACATTATCATTTTACAATAATTTACTTGCCACACCATGCTTTCAATGTTAATCATTGTTGTTCTTTTACATCATTATTCTACAATACTTAACTTGTTATACAACACTTTTATTGTTAATCATTATTTCTCTTTGAAATCAGTGTTTTACAATAACGTGTTTGCCATACAACACTTTTATTATTTTTTTCTTTTAAATCATTATTTACAATAATTCATTTGCCTGTTAATTATTATTTTTCTTTTAAATCATTATTTTACAATAATTAATATGCCATACAACACTTCTATTGTAAATTATTATTTTTCTTTATAACAGTATTTTAAAATAATTGATTTGCCATACAACACTTTCACTGTTAATCATTATCTAACTTTTAAATCAGTGTTTTACAATAATCAACTTGCAATTCAACACTTTGATTGTTCACAATCACTCATTCTCAAATGTAAGCAAATTTTCAGAAAAAAACAGAAAGACAGGTACCTGCTCACACATATATCATGAATTCTAAATTATTATTCATTCTCAGATCAAACAAATTTAATTTTTTTACAGTGATACAAGTGTAGAATACATGTACCTGCTCGTGAGCAGCCCACACCCATCAGACACAGAATGGTCATTACCACATCCTCCAGAACAAACTCAAGTTCTTGTATATATATAGTTCCACTGGTTACTCCTCTGTGACATCAGAAACATCTTGCTGAAGGACTAACCACTGACACTATCAACACCACTTGCATCCAGCACTGATAGCACCACATCTACAAAACATAAACTTCCAAATATTCCTTTGTCAAGGAAACTATTCAAAGAATAAGAGACAGAAAAAAGAAAAGAAAAACTCTGATACTGGCATGAAAATTAAAGTTGTTGTGCTACAGTTCAACACTGGCCTTTTTCTACATAAGGTTTCAAGAAAGCTGTGAAAATGTTTTAATGAAACAAACTCCACTAAATCTTAACTTCAAGTTGTACCAAACTAAAACATAACTCCTGGCTGAACACAGCCAATCCTGGAACACCCTGCCTCACAACAGGGGGCAATGGTGCTGGTTTATCCTTTTAAAATTGCCACTATTGATCAGCACCACGTCACAGCAGTCCCGGCACCAGTAGCAACCTCGCAACACTTGGCTGCCCAAGCTGCATGGGTCCCCGCATCCCAGTACTGACATCCATCAATCAATAATCAATCTTCAACTGCAGGTGGAGGGAGCCTTGTTTTTACAAAGTCAGGTAACTCAATCAAGCTTGTAACTAAAACGACTGAAATCCCTCCTACATTGGGGTTGCCGATTTGTTGACATGGTCTTGCCATTCGGCTACCTTTTTAGCACAGCAGAGCTTCAAGAATGTAAGGACATTAAAGCTAAAACTATTCATTTGTCGAGTGGCCATGGTAAACAGAGTGTGCATGCAAACTTCTTCACTCCATTTAAACTAGATATGCTTAAACAAACAGTTCTATCTGTCCTCCGTGCTGTTGACACCGGTATCCACCCTGACAACACGCTCCAAATCAATGCAACCATAAATCAGTTTAGACGGGAAAAAGATATAGACATTTCAATTCCACTTCATGACTAAACTGAATTAAGCTTTTTGTATGTTCATGGGCAGACCCTACCCCACGAAGTGTGACGTAAAAATAATACCTGAATAGTCTAAATCAACTGCCCTCACCTGTCTCACCTGTCGGCGTCACCGGGAACAGTGTTGGCCGCTGCACATGATGTCCTCACAAGTTGCCTCCAGCACTCTCGATCTTGGCTAAGTCTGACCACCTCCTGGAGTTTCTTGCCACTGATGTTTGTGATGTTTCTAGCAAGTGATGCAGGTGGCCGTCCTCTGTTTCTCTTTCCTTCCACTTTACCTTGGAGGACAGTGGACATCAAGTCTGTTCTCTCATTACGGATTGCGTGTCCAACATATTTCAGTTTCCTCCGTTGTATGAGTACTAGAAGCTTGCGTGTAGTACCCAACTCATTCAGTATGCTTTCATTTGAGCGCCTATCCGTCCATTTGACCCTCAGCAGTCTTCGGTAAAACCACAGCTCTGCTGCTTCCACTCGTCTTTCATCCTCTTTCTTCATTGTCCATGCCTCGCAGCCGTATAACATCACTGGCCAGACAAGACATTTTAAGAGTTTTATCTTAAGGTCTGCTGTTATGCTGTGGTCTTTCCAAATATTGTTCAATTGAACCATACTGTTCTTGGCCATTCCAATTCTCATCTTTATGTCTTTTGAGCATGTTCCATCAACTGCCAATTGAGTACAAAATGGCTATAAAAGCATAATCCCTTTTTCATGCAAACATGTGTTGTGACCTGAAAGCCTTTCTGATATGTAATCTGACTTTTTCCCTGTCCGAAGGTAGTACCAAATTTATTCTCATTCAAGCAAATGTGAAAAAAATGTACAAAAATGTCAACAGTGGCCACTGAGAAAATATATTTTGATTAATCAACCTAATCTTTTACCACCATTTCTTCTCATTTTCTTCAGTGAAGAAAAAGAGTAAGATATACTTATGGTATGTGCACAGATGCTTCAGCATGAATGTGTGGTGTGTGTGTGTGTGTGTGTGTGTGTGTGTGTGTGTGTGTGTGTGTGTGTGTGTTGTGTGTGTGTGTGCTGTGCTGTGTGTGTACATGCGTGTGTGTGTGCGTGCATGTGTTGTGTGTGTGTGTGTGTGTGTGTGTGGTGCGTGCGTGCGTGCGGCTGCGTGCGTTGCGTGGTGTGTGTGTGTGTGCCTATGCTTGTATTTGGGTGTGTGTATGCATGTTTGCATGCATGCATGTGTGCGTGCACGCGTGTGTGTGTGAGTGAAAATTCTTTTCACAGTAGATCTCTTCGTCTGATTGGGTTTCTTATGCTGACAGAGAAATAAAAGCTATGAATGAATGGGCAATTTCTAAAATGCATAATAAATGCCTCTCTATTAACTCACCTCTTGCCAACACCTTTCCCCACACACACTATCCCATGATGTGAACGATAAAGAAAGACATACAGGCATTGAGAGTTGGGAATGAGACTGACAGACACAACAAAAATTTAGAAAATGTTCCACCTCGACCTAAAGAAGCAAACCAATATTAAAGTTTTCAATGCGCGTGTATATAAGCATTAAAACAAAGGAAATAATCTCAGATGTTTCTCTAGTTTGTCTGCTTGCTTAATTTTGCTAATTATTTAATGTCACGCTGAATTTTGGCTTCAAAAGATATTTTTTGGGGGGTAAAGCAACTCAATTGTCTAAAAGTACACATATGAACAAACAACAAAAGAAACAATGAAACGAAAACTTCAGACTGAGAAGGGAAAGAAATAGGTCTGATCCCAAACCTTGGCAATCAACGGCACAGTGCAAACGTAATGTAACAGGTAGACAGGTAGTGACGCAGGCAAGTGATGCATGATTAATAGCTGGGTAAATTGAAGGCATTTGAGACCATGACAATCAATGGTTTTGCTCTGGGAGCGTAATGGTATCTCACTGTCCGTGACAAGGAGGTAAACAAAAAGGATGGCAACTGCAAACAAAGGGCCAACCAAACCGCCCTCAACATTAATGTGATTATGGTCTGACTGGAGGTCCTCTGACGATCTTTTCTGACGAAGAATGCATTTCATTTTACCCAAGCTGATAATAATGTTTCTGTAGTTTTTGCTTTTTTTTCCTTCTAAAACTTGTTTCAGTATGTTCCTCATGTTGCAATACCATATGTATATATAACAACAAACGTGAACATGTATCAAATAAATATTCATGATAATGGAGCCGACAGACACATACACTCACACACACAGCACGCACTCTCACACACACAGCACACACACACACACACACACACACACACACACACACACACACACACACACACACACACACACACACTCATGGACACACACACACACACACACGTGCGTGCGCGCACACACACACACATACACACACACACACACACACACACACACACACACACACACACACACACACACACACACACACAGAGCGCACACACACACACACACACACACACACGCACACACACACACACACACACACACACACACACACACACACACACACAGAGTTTATGACCACTGGTAGCAAATATATCTATAGTTTGAAAGTTATCTTGTATTTCATTACACTGGTAATGGAATAGTTCTGCTCAAACAATATATCACTGCCATCACAAGCACATTCTGCTACAAACTACATATCATTGCCATCACAAGCACAACTCAAATAAACACATCACATCTGTATACAAAAAGGGCATAGAGTTACAAAGGCTGTTTAATACATTAAGTCTATAATCAAACACATTAAATACTTAAAAATAAAATAGTATGTGTCAACTGTTCTTTTATTAATTGTTATCAATGCAAGTATGACATTACCTCTGAGATCTGGCATGTCCCCAGTACCATTGAAAGAGTGTGTGCGTGACCCATTTCCAAGTTGTCGTCGATGATGGTAAATCTTACTGTATGACCCTGTAAAATGAATCAGATTCAGTCAGATATACATCATCTAGTATCTACAAGAAAATGCCACCAACAGACAGATACATTAAGAAAGTGAATGACTGGATGGACAGACAGGACAGATGACAGACAGCAGATAAACATACAAGAACAGCCAGAGTCAAATACGTTGAAACAGAATGAGAGACAAAACCAAGATACAGCAAGTTGACAAGGATAAAGACAGAATTTTATCATGAATGTGTCCGCACATGTGAGCTCACTATTGTTTGTTGTCAAATGACTGTATGCGGTATGTCACCAGTTTTACTCTAAAAATGAAGGTAAAAGTGACATTTACTTTTCTTTCGTTGTTGCTTTCAGTCCCATCTTTTACACTGTTTCAGGGGAGTTATAGCTCATAAAATACAGCATCAGTTCCATCACACATTAGGAAGCCAGATTAATTTCATAACAATCTGAATATTTGCGACAGCACAGGAGTTATCAAGCTACCGGGAGATCACTCACCAGAAGTTTTCACTGCTGCAACGTCACTATTTGGTGGAGACTACTAGTGCCGACAACATCATTTATGTATCCCACTATGATAACAGTACTTAACAGTTACTACATTAATACAGCCAGATTGAGAACTGTAGTAATGGCACCAGAATAGAAAAACATATCCCCAACCTCACTTCCAAAAAGGATCATTCAGGCGAGCAGACTGCCACTAAATCCCTCCATCATTTGCCTTTAGGAATGAGTGACATCAAGTATCCTTGGGGTAAAATTACCTGAAGAATCACAGGGGCTGAGACAATTTTCACTGATTCATGAAGATGAAGATGATTTATTTTATTTTTGATCACACAACATGGCTGTTATGCCTCCTTTGATACTTGCATATTATACAACACGGCTGTGTTATGCCTCCTTTTATACCTGCATCGAAGCAAATTTAAATTACAGGCAACACCAAATTTTTTGGCCATTTGTGGGGAAAAAAAAAAGATTCAAATTCTGACTATGCAAAGTCAGACTTACAGACACGAACTTCATCAATATTCTAATTTGTTACCTAAATAAACCTGGTACTATAATAACTAGTTGCCAAATAATAAATTATTCAAAGATGTCACACTGACACTCGTTAAGCTGCATATGGTAATGTGTATACACATCAAAAATGGTCGTTTTATACTGCCTATCTGTTGATGGGTTACTGCACAGAATAACTGATTTGCTTATTGTAAAGTAGGTTCATATAAACTCTGAATCACTATTTATTTAATAACTACATTGTAGTTTGCATGAATTAAAAGTACCTGGCTAATGGATTAATAGTACCTGGTTCAACACTTTAAAACATGGCTAGGTTCCCTTGCAGCACGGTTCATTCAGTGATTTAAATCACTCATAGTTCCAATTTAAATAAAAAGCATGCAAAATGATGAAACTAATATTAAATCTTGTGCTTTGCAGATTCATATAATGCAGACTGTGTCTGTCTGCTTTTGCAATCTGGAAGATAATCACCACTGAATCAGTACAAACACAGGTTTAACATGAATCAACTCCAAGTGGGATGATTTGCAAACAGTTTTGTAATGCTGTTCTCACAGTTTGCTGCATAAGTGTATAATTTGTGTGTGAGCTGGAGGAGTGCATTCTTTGAGCATTCCTCACCTAGTCTGGTCACGGAGAGGTTCAAATAAAGTAAGACTATTATTAGCGCTGCCTTCCCTGGGTCTCAATTGTCAGGCTGCTATCACCACCAATATACTTCTCTTAAAGTCTAACTTGCAGCTCTACCATCCCAACACCATTACATACTAATACCCTGGATTAACAAGGTCTGACAGACACAGGTGCTGACTGAAAATATGAACAATGTCAGGTGCTGACTGAAAATATGAACAACGTCCTCAAACATGCATCCATGAAGTAAACGACACTCAGCTGCATGGTTCCAATCTCTCAGCTGAGCCCACCAAGCACACAGCTCCAGGTAAGAGCTGGTAAAGATCAAACAAATGCACAATGTGTTTGACAGATGCCAGGATGGAGGTTTCAGTCCACATCTGTCTAAAATGACATGTCCATACCACTAACCCCTACACCATGGCAACTGATAATAAAGTATACTATACAAGAATGCGTGGCCTAGTATAGTTAACCCTTTGACTCCCGCACTTTATCCACCAAATGCCAAAAACTGCAGGAAGCTGGTGGACAGGGTGAGGGAATCATGGGGTTCAGTTTTTGCTTTCCCAGCATAGCTGACAATGAAGGATGCTAGTGGACTGGGTGAAGGAATCCAAGGGTTAATTTCAGTGCACACCTAAGACTTAATAAGTTAATAAGCCTGGATTTGAATCATATTTTTAAGTGGTGGTCTGAATGCTAGTCTGATGAGAAGATGAACTGAAATCCCACAGGCAGCACTAGGCATATGTTCAAATCCCACCACAGAAAAAAAATTGTCCCTAGTAAAATACTGAGAGAAAAAATCCACTTTCACAGGTAAAAACATACACACATACAGGGGAAGGAAAAAAGGTGGTGCTTCTCTGTGGCTGCATGCTTTCTATGGGAAAAGCAATCCACATTTCACATGGGAAAAAATCAATCCATACTGTTGTCAATCCCTATGGAAAATGACCAGAAGGCAAAAATTTCATGTGAAAGCAATTTTCATTTGAGTGATTGTTTACTTAAAATGGTGTGGTCCCTAGAGAGAAAAACTCTCTCTCTCTCTCTCTCTCTCTCTCTCTCTTGCACACACACAACACACACACACAACACAACACACACACACACACAAACACACACACACAACACCACACACACACACACACACAACATATATACACACTACAAACAAACACACACACACACACACAAACATGCACACATACATGTGCACATGAGCATGTAACACACACACACATACACACACACACACACACACACACACACACACACACAGTGACACACACACACACACACACACACACACAGACCACACACACACACAAAAACACACACACACAACACACACACACACACACACACACAACACACACACACACACACCTCACCATCATCTGAGCGGTCTATGCAGTGCGAGTGATGAATAACACTAAATCGATCTGTGCTGCTGTGTGCCATCAGAAGAAAGTAAATGATCAAAGACAGCTTTCCTGGCTTGAAACGCATTTCGCATAACTGTGCATCAAACAACATGCCCACACAATGCCTCTTGGCACAAACTGAAAGCTCTGAAAGGTCTGCGCGACACACAAAAGTTTAACAATTTATCTGATTCATCCAAATCGTTACTGTTTTCCTATACACTGGATCCCTATGAACAATAGCTGCACTGGCTTCAAAGCTATAAGCCTGGGTTGCTTTGGTGCGAACAGGAGAGCATACACTTTCATTCTCTGTTTCCACTCTACTAGTCTGATTGCTGCCAGGAAAATACGCCACAGCTGACCTCCTTTCCATCCTAAAGAGACTAAAAAGTTTAATCCAATAAGCTATAGTCTGGATGCTGGGGGGTGGGGTGGGGGTACTGTGAGAGAGAAAAAGCTAGCTGATGAAATGAAATCAAGAAAAACCACAAAATTCATGTAAATGCTACATCTATACAAGAACTGTAGATGCAAACTTATGAACTGTATTACTATTAGTCTAAGAAAACTTTGGCTTATTTTTGAATTTTGACTCCAATGCAAATCTTTCAGAGATACTGCAGATTTTTCTGAAGGTTTCACCTATCAAACTTTTCACAATGACCAATATCTTCTTAAGATAAAAGTTAAGGATGTCTTCTTCCAGCTTACCACTTCCAGTGATACTGTTAAGTTTATTTTAACACCAGTCCTTTCATTTTCCACATCAAACACTCAATCACAAACTGATAATAAAACTGGTCTTCCTATTTCATAACAGGCAATCAATCACAAACTGATAAATTTCAGCGAACAAATTCCAGTGCAAACAGATTTACAGTAATGGGCTGACCTATATATATGGATAGCTTTTTCTGGTTAACTTCAGGGTCCCTGTCTAGTCCCTTCAAAGAATACAAAAACAGTCATCCCTGCCTTCCCCAGTCCTCACCCCCCCCCCCCCCCAACCTACCCATCATGCATCTTTCCAAACCCACAGATGTTAAGTGCATCTGCATTGGGAAATACATTACCACCAGCACATGACAAAAAGTTCACCAAGACTTTAGAAGCATGACTCATAGGAGCAGGGGAAATATTTCAGTCACCTTACAAGTTTCAACAAGATGAACTTAGCTGACACATTGACAGTTATTTTTTTCTAAATATTCTTTGAAAAAAGTATTTTTCTGTTACTGACCAATTATCACAAACCTTACAGTTACCATTTTACCATAATCTGCTGATGACCTAACCACTAACAGTTGAGACTATGTTATCTAGCACTGCTTTCTGTTTCAAGCATACAATTTTAATTTTTAACTCAGAGAGTAACTTGTGTCTCAGCATGACTGATTCAGTGTGAGATTTTTCAAAAATTTATATAAATTGATATAAATTCCAAAGGCAATGATACTGAACAGATTAGGTCAGTAGGAATGATATTTTTTAGTGTCTTGACTTCTTATGCTGCCAACTATTTTGGGGGGGGGGTTTCCCTCTTTTTTCATAAACTGGATAAATACAGACTATAATCAACTTTAATATTAAATGACCAACAATAAGTATTTGGGGAAAATTTCAATTCATGAAAAGCATGAAGATAAAGATTTAATTTTTCCCAGCAATCTTATTAATCAATATCCAAGACATTATGAATGACAACAGTTCTTCTTCGACTTCCCCATCCCCACCTCCTTCCAACAACTCTGGTATTCATATGGCAATCAGCTTTATATTTAGAGCTAATGTGATCCTAAGAACTACTGGTCATCCCATTCAATCTTTGTTACTCTCTAGTAAAATAATCATGTAACAAAAATTCTGTTAAAATTCAGTAATAAACAACGAGGACACTGAACACTGATGTAAATATACAACAAAGAGATAGGTATTTCAGATTGAATCAAATCTGTCCCACCCATCTCCTTTTTGGGTTTGTTTGTTTGTTAGTTGATTATTCAAATTTGCTTGTTTTATTCCCTTTTTTAATATTGACAAACAGAAAGCAAACCAGTCCACACACAGCAAACAGCATAAACACCAATGTATATGAGCCAAAAACATAGTTCTTACTTCTAAGTAAAGATCTAGTTACAGTTCAGCATTACTCTATCAGTCTGTGCTAGCATGGTGAACAGAGAAAAGAAGGGATTACTTCTTTTCCCCTTCACTGAGCAAGCATAGAATCCCAACCATTACAAGCAGCATTTCCTATTGGTCTCTTTCCATACTGTAGCCAGAACTGACTGATACAGTATATAATTATAAACCCATATTAATACTCCCAACTAATATGACCACAGAAGTGAGTTAGTGAAGCAAAAAATGTTATTGCTGTAGGACTGATTGCCATGCAGAAGCAATGCGAATCAAATGACTAGTCACAATAAAGTCAAGGACGAGATGGAAAACATAAGTATTTCGATTAGCATAAATTTGTTGTGCTGATATTGTTTTCACTGAAGTTTCACCGTTTAATTGCCTCATTCCCTGCAATTTTCCTGTAAGGAATTCATTTTTAATATTCAAGAATATCCTAACCCACAGAAGAAAATCTAGTTTAATATAGTGTGGAGAAAACTGCTAGATAGGATGAGGATGTGAAAAGGTTAAATAAAGCAGAGATTCAGTTACAGTACCTGTAGATTCATCTTCATCATTTTGAAGTCCCAGAGTTGCAACAGCGGTTCTACGTTTGGGTCCTTTCTTTGTGTCAGGAGACCCACCTTCTCCATCCCCCATCCACATGGGGCGTGGCTTGGGCGGTGCAGCATCCTCAGTGGCACACTGAAACAAACAGCAAACAACTTCCAAATAAACATTCACACCAGCATGAGTAAATTAAAGCTATATTGGCTGATCATCATTTTCATCAGAATGCAAAATTACTTGCCTTGAAAATGAAGCTGTTCTTATCAACAAGAAGAAGTCATAGTTGTATAGCATTATCTGTACAATACTTCTTCCCTCTTCTCTTTTTTGTTTGTTTGTTTCTTTCTTTCTTTCTTTTTCACGTTTGTAATGACTGTTGTTTTCTACCTGATAGTGATATGGACAATTGGATAAAATTGTGACAAAGGTACAAACACTTCTCTTCTTTTTTTCTTTTCTTTAATCAAAGTAATGACTGTAGATATACAATTTTATTGCTGTTCACCAACTGATAGCAACATGGACCTTTGTGTAAAATTCTGTATGAAACTTTGTCAGGAATAACTCATTTCTTGCTAACAATTCCATACAGAATGTCAGAATGTGCATGCTGTACACAGACCATCCCTCAAGACCAACAACACAAGAGGACAACTCTCTCTCTCTCTCTCTTCTCTCTCTCTCTCTCTCTCTCTCTCTCTCTCCTCTCTCTCTCTCTCTCTCTCTCTCTCCCTCCCTCTCTTTCTCTCTCCCCTTAATCTTATTCTTTCTTTTATCAATTTTTCTTTCTTGTTTTTTTGGTTTTCTTTCTAAATTTTTCTTGCTCTCTTTATACTTTCTCTGTTTGTTTGTTTTGTTTTGCTTTGTTTTGTTTTCATTTGATTTAGTTAGCTGGAAGGTTGGTTGGTTAGTTGCTTAGTTTCCAAAGAGCAGGCTCTTATCTGGGTAGGACTAGATGGCCGCTGAGACTGGAAAATCCCACATGGATTTTAACTGGTGTGATCTGAACTTTCCATTCTTTAATCTGTTGCAATAAATACTCAATCTCAGTGAACGGTTATGCTTTCAAAAACATAAAAGAAAAAAAATAATCTTCTTTCAAAAACATAAAAGAAAAAAATAATCTTCTTTCAGAGAGGACATTAAAGAAGTGCCAAATCTTCACACACACAAAAAACTCTTCTCTGACATAATGCTAACTTATCCAATAACATGTTTTTACCAGGTAGAAAGAAACTCTAGGGAGAGCTAGACAACAGAAGGTCTTCAGAGAAGTAACCCCCTTTAGACAAGTGTTTCGGTCCTGAACTCCTTACACTCTTGGGGGAGCCGGGCCACATCCAGGTCATGACTCCTGGATGCCCTTCTGCTGTTGTCTATTTTTTTTTTCCCCAAATTCTGGGAAGAAGAGGACTAGAGCCCTTAAAGCGATGGCAGAGGCAGCAGAAAGGAGCTCAAGCTGGATCTGGGCAAGGAGGAACCAAAAGTGAACTTCATAAGGATTAAATCTCCTAAAGAAACAAACAAACAAAAAAGAGAAGAGGGAAGAAGTATTGTACAGATAATGCTATACAATTTGGGCGATTCTGCGCTTCAGAACTGCGGTACGCGGTTTTACCAATGTGCTAACGGGGCACACATCATCTGTAGGGGATTTAATCCTTATGAAGTTTACTTTTGGTTCCTCCTTGCCCAGATCCAGCTTGAGCTCCTTTCTGCTGCCTCTGCCATCGCTTTAAGGGCTCTAGTCCTCTTCTTCCCAGAAATGGCGAGTTGTTTCATGAGATCATAAGCGGAGGTGCCCACAAACCCTCTTGCCCCGACCTCTATGGCGAAGATTTTGACCTGCAGACCTGCTTTCTTCAGGGTGCTGGCAAGACCGGCATATTTTTCGGTCTTGTAGATATGTGCTTCTTCCATTCTGCTTTCGTATGGCACAGTGAGTTCTATCAGAATCACTTGTTTCGAGGAGTCAGAGTGGAGAGCGATGTCTGGTCTCATGCCTGTCTTGCTGATGACATCTGGGTAATTTCTCCACTCTGGGAGGTCTGCTGTACACTCCCAGTCAACTGCTCCATCCAGAAGACCCTTTGGCAATGTGCTGGTTGTCATAGCAATTTCGGGCCAGACCTGTTTCCCTCCTGCTTTGTAGAATGTTGTCATAGCAATTGGTGCGTTTGGGGTCATGGTTTTTTTCGCTAACCACGTCTGTGATCACTTTCAGAACTTGGTTGTGCCTCCATGTATACCTTCCTTGGGCTAGCGCTACTTTGCAAGAGCTTAGGACATGTTCCACTGTTTGTTTCTTCTGACAGAGCGGACATGCTAGGTCATCTGATTTCCCCCATTTCACTAAGTTTGCATTCGAGGGGAGCAGGTCATATACAGATCTGAGGAGGAAGCTTATCCTTAGAGGAGCCATGTGCCACATATCGTTCCAGCTGAGACTTCTTTGGAGTGCACTGTCCCATGTTGTCCATTGCCCCTGTTGACCTTGCTGGACTGCCTTCTGCACTCTTTTGACATCTTCTTCTTTCTTCAACTTCTGTATGATCATGTCTCTTTTTTCCTTCCTTTTGGCTTTGGACCACCACTGCATTTTTGTTGCTCCCAGTCCCTGTCTGTTGGTTTGCGTGTGTCCAATTATTTCTTTGATGCTGAGGTTTCTCTTGGCATTGTTTACAGCCTCTTGGACTTTCCATTTTTTGCCAGTTCTCAGCTTTGGCTGAACTGATCTCACAATATTGTCTTCCGATTCCTCCAGCATGCTCAACAGTCTTGCTTTTCCAACTTTGTATTCCTCCACTATGGATTTGAGAGGAAGCTTCAGCATTGCTTGACGACAGTAGAATGCAACATCAGTGAGACCAGGTGGGACACGAGCCATTTTCTTGTGTATTTGTTGATTTTGGCTTCCATTGCTTCCACTGTGCTGGTGCAAATGTCATAGATTAGCAGTGGCCACAGCAGCTTTGGTATCAGCATGAACTGTAGACACCAGACTTTGTAGTTGCCTGGCAGTCCGCAGTTATCTATTTTCTTCAGGCCTTCTTCTGCTGTTTGCTTGGTTTCACATCCCCTTTGTGTGTCTTTCAGGGAGTCGTCATAACATCTTCCGAGACTTTTTACTGGCTCTTCTGTGACAGTGGGGATGGCTTGGTTGGCTACCATGAATTTGACTGATCCTGCCACTTTTCCTTTTCGCAGTGAGAGACTTCGGGATTTCTTTGGTTTGAACCTCATTCTTGAAGAGGCCACCAGCTCATCCAGCTGCTTTAAGATTTGGTGTGTCTCTTCCTCATCCGTGGACAAGACTGTTGTGTCATCCATGAAAGCTTTCAGAGGAGGCATCTGGTATCCATCTCCCAGATTCACTGGACCTGAACTCTTCATTGCAGCTTTCAAGATGACTTCCATTGCCAACACGAACAGTATGGGAGAGATTGCACAGCCCATTGCAATGCCCACCTCTAGGTCTATCCTGTCCGTGGTGTATTCTTTGGTAGAGAACCGCATTGAGAACCCTTGGAAATACTTCCTCAGCATTGTTCGGATGTTTTCTGGGATGTGATACATTTCAAGAGCCAGCTGGATCATATCGTGTGGAACTGATCCATATGCATTCGCCAGATCAAGCCAAACTACGTCAATGTCTCTCTTCTCTGTTCTTGCTTTTTGGATGGCATCCCAAATCAACGTGGCATGTTCCAAGCATCCAGGCATTCCTGGTATGCCTCCCTTTTGGACTGACATATCCAGATACTTGTTTTCAGTCAGGTATTTTGTCAATCTTGCTGCCATAACAGAGAAGAAGATTTTCCCCTCGACGTTCAGAAGTGATATTGGCCTGAACTGATTGATGCTGCTGGAGTTCTGCTCCTTCGGAATGTACACTCCTTCAGCTCTCATCCATTGGTCGCTGATCTTCTGGTTCCTCCATGCTGATCGAATCATCTTGTGGAGCCACTCGAGCACTTTTGGGCATTTCTTGTAGAGCAGGTATGGTATTCCGTTTGGTCCAGGTGATGACTTGGCTCTGGCTTTCTTTACTACGTTCTTCACTTCATCCAGTGTTGGTGGTTTGTTATTGAATTTTCCTTCTGGCGCTGCAGGCCAAACCAGATTCTGGATTTCAAGTGGTGCCTCGCGCTGAGAATCGGAATATGTTTCCCTGAGATGCTGCTCTAGGGTTTCCTTGCCCACTGTGAGAGTCCCTGATTTGGGTTGTTCAAACAGCTTTCTTGCAAAGTCAAAGGGATCTTTGAAGAAACGATCTTGAGTCTTCTTCTTTTTGCTCTTTCTTCGCCTTGCTGATTCCACTTTGCTGAGAGCATTGTGTTTGGCCTTCAGATCTTTCCAGAGTTCCAGGAGCCCTTGCTTCTCGAATTCTGAGGCAGTTTTCATTCGCTTTTTAAGCTTCCTTTTCTCCCCCGGATGCTCTCCATCTGTTGCTGTCTTCTGGATTTCTGGGGAGGCGTTTTTGTCTTTGGCTGCTTCACTCCATAAGTGTCCCTGCAGATAGAGTATATGATGTCTCCGTATGTGTCAAGTTTGTGTTCCAGCGTACTGTTCCCTATTAGCGCATTCAGCTTAAGGACAAGTTCCTCATCTAATTTCTCCCATTGTTCTTTTGCACCGGCAGGCGGCAAATTGAGTTTTTCACGTTTGGCGTTAAGAGCTTATGCAAAATCCGCACCAGAACCATCAGCGTGGATGTCCTTGGCACTATGGTTTAAATCCTGGCCTTGGTCATCCAACGTCTCACCTGCTATCGCAGTGCGCTGCTGCTGGTTCGTATGAGTCTTCAAACAGCCCATTTTTGTCCTGTGGATCTTCATGCCGCGTTTGGTGGTGAATCTCCTTCCACACGCACACGGAAATTCCATCTAGTCATTAATCATGATCCGTTGTGCGTTTCCAGTCGTGATGGAGTCAGTGCCGATGGATTCATCATTCTCTCCCCCTTTCGGTGAATCCTGGGAGCATCTTTCATTTATAGAACTCGTGGCATGTTATCAAAGGCAAGGTGGGAAGCCAACCCACAAAGCCCGCTCAAATGCTCAAGTGTTTCCTTGTACTGAAAAATTCTCTTTCTCTTAAAACATGAAGACAGAAAGAAGAAAGAAAGCAACAAACAAAGGCAAACAGAAGAAAGAAAGAAGGAAACCCGTGTCAATGTAGGATGGCAGAAGGGGAGATTGGCTACATAGGTAGATAGATAGATGAGATAGATAGATAAACACACACACACAACACACACACACACACACACACACACACACACGCACGCACTCACAGAGTGGTATACACACACACGCACTCACAGAGTGGTATACACAAAACACACACACACACACACACACACACACACACACACACACACACACACACACACACACACCGCGCGCGCACTCACAGAGTGGTATATACACACACACACGCACTCACAGAGTGGTATACACACACACACACACACACGCTTGTGAGTGGTATATATACCACTCTGTGAGTGCGTGGTGTGTGTGTGTGTGTGTGTGGTGTGTGTGTGTGTGTGTGTGTGTGTGTGTGTGTGTGTGTGTGTGTGTGTGTGTGTGTGTGTGTGTGCGCGCGCGCATGTGCGCGTGTCTGTGTCTGTGTGTGCATCTAAGTGTGTGTCTGTGGGTGTGTGAGTGGGTGTAAGAGTGGGGGTGTGTCTGTGCATATGTGTATGTGTGTGCATGTATCATGTATGTGTGTGCATGTTTTACTCATGATGGCAAACTCACTTTTCCTGCCAAATCAGTAAATGGCAACAGTGTACATTGCAGTTTAGTACAATGACAAGATAGAAAGAAAAATCAAAAGCATTTTATTTTTACTTAATCCAGTTTAATGTTTGTTCAACATTTAAAAAAAACTTATGCATCAGACCCCCACCCACCCACCCACCCACCCCACCTTTTGCATAAAGAATTGTTTTTCTTTTAGACTATCACACTGACAAATATTGAACAAGAGTTTATGGAAAAACACATTTTCCTAGAGCTAAAAATGCACTTACTACATGTAACCAATCATCACTCCTAGTCCTAAGTGAAAGCATTTAGGACTTTATTAAACACATACAGGTGAATGGATCACCAATACAGAAAATGATAGAAAGAAATGACAGAAAGCAAAGGAGGAAGACAGAAACAAAGAGAGTGACAGAAAAGATGAAATTTCTAGCATAAAATTTCCTGAAGGTGGGGATACTATTCATACAGGAAGAGCCCCGGCATCTCCACAAGGAAAACTTGCGTATTTGATGTTTTGCATCAGTACAGACATGAAGGGTTTAAGGATCTAGCAAGTCTGCACATATGTTGAGGCTGGAGATTGGAAAAAAGATTCCACTCTCTATTCAGCAGGAGCTTACTTGAATAGTCTGACCTTCAAACCGAAAATTGCGGTGCTAACAATTTGTCATGACAATAATTATAACAGGGGCAAATTTCTCCTTTAATGTTTATAACACTTTAACATATTTTATATCATATGTCTGACCAGAACTGAGAAAGATTTTTATTTATCTGACCTGACCTGAGAAGGACTGGAAAGTGTTACCACTGATGTCTTAAAGAAAAACATAAAAACAATGGTGAACTAACCATTTGATGCAGTCACAATGACGGTGCTGAATAAGGGAAGCAACTGGGCTGCTGAGTATTTTCCTTGACAACTAAGAAGTCATCATACAGAGTTGCTTCCCATACTTAATCTCAGCATCTGTCATGATCGGTTGGAAGTTGCATAGAACTGGTCGCGCGCGTGCGCGCGTATGTGTGTGTGTGTGTGTGTGTGTGTGTGTGTGTGTGTGTGTGTGTGTGTGTGTGTGTGTGTGTGTGGTGTGTTGTGTGTGTGTGCATAATGAAAAGAAATCTGTTAATTCTTGACTTCAGCTTGGTTTTGCAGGGTGTCACACAATTTCAATTCATTATATTACTTATTAGTTTCACATTTTAAACAGGTTTGTGCAGTTCTACATGGTTTCCTGGTTTCACTTTGTTACGATTTTTATCAAATACATGAATGGATAAATGGATACAAAGAGAGAGAAAAAAAAATCTGTTCTTGTATGATAATCAGCCAGACTAGTTGAACTACCTTAATGTTTATGTATTTATTTTGATACCAGGTCCAGTACAGATAACAAAATGTTCAATTCTAATATTGTTATATAAGATAATAAACAAAATAAAATAATCATAAGATAGTACAGTGACCTTTACCAAAGAAAAAGGTGATCAACACAAACTGGGAGAATATTTCAGCATGAGGATTCTATAAATAGGCTACAATTTTTTTTAAAGCAAATTAATATGACTGTGAACATTTATATCTTATCATTTCCTTTTATAACTGCAATAATATACCTAAGGGAAAAATCATATTTGGTATTCCTGTGGTCAGAGCACCAAGCTGGCCTGAAGCCAGCCAAAAGTAACTCAAGCTAAATCTTATCAACTAATGTTATGCATCAGTTGGTATGAATTTGAAAATAAGCCAACACAGCTGAGAGAGAGAGAGAGAGAGAGTGTGTGTGTGTGTGTGTGTGTGTGTGTGTGTGTGTGTGTGTGTGTGTGTGTGTGTGTGTGGGTGTGTGTGTGTGGCGCGCGTGCGTGAGAGAGAGAAAAAGAGAAAGAGAAAGTGTGTGTGTGTGTGTGTGTGTGTGTGTGTGTGTGTGTGTGTGTGTGTGTGTGTGTGTGTGTGTGTGTGTGTGATGTGTGTGAATGTGTGTGTGTGTGTGTGTGTGTGTGTGTGTGTGTGTGCATACTACATATTTTATTTCTTCCAGGACTTGAGCTTGTAAATCTAGTATATATCCACTTTTTTTAATTCGACTCAATGCTCATCATGTTGGCCAACACTTAATGCCAATCAAACCATTTCAACTTTAACTTACATAGAGAGAGGGTAGCTAGGGATTCAAGATGATTACAGAGTGGGATTGGGGTTTCAGGATGACAGACATGAGATAGGGACAAAAGGAAGGGGGTGGGGGGTGGGAGCGGGACAGAAGGAATCAAACACAAAGAAGGACCAGAAGAAAATGAACAGTTGAGGGTGAGAGACTAGAGAGCATTGCAATCATGTATGTGAGCATTATGATAAATATATCTCATTATCTGTGCCAAGTTTATCATGTTTACATGAAAAATGTCCACAATTTAGAAAATAAGGGCCATGAACCTCAAGATAGAGTCTACCCCTGCCTCATCAGTAAATATGTGGAAAATCAATCAAACTGACCAGTGTTTAGAAACTCTGTGAATCTTGTAAGTGAGGGAGTGAGAGTGAGTGAGTGAGTGAGTGAGTGAGTGAGTGAGTGAGTGTGTGTGTGTGTGGTATCACTGTATGTGTCGTGGTGTGTGTGTGTGTGTGTGTGTGTGTGTGTGTGTGTGTGGTGTGTGTGTGTGTGTGTGTGTGTGTTTGTGTGTGTCTGTGTGTGTGTCTGTGTGTGTGTCTGTGTGTTTGTGTATCTGTGTCTGTGTGTGTTGTGTGCGTACGTGTGCATTTGCATGCAGTGTGTGTGTATGTAAGTGTGCCTGTGCGTGCGTGTGTGCCTGTGCGTGCGTGTGTGCTTGCATTGTGTGTGTGTGTGTGTGTGTGTGTGTGTGTGTGTGTGTGTGTGTGTGTGTGTGTGTTGTGTGTGTGTGTGTGTGTGTGTGTGATGTGTCTGTCTGTATATGTATTGTTGTGTAGTGTGTCATCTTGTTCTGATGCTGTGTGTGTGATGTGTCTGTGTGTGTGTGTGTGTATGTGTGTCTGGTGTGTTTTGTGTGTAGTGTGTGTGTGAGTGTGCTTGAGTGTGAGTGTGTTTGTGCATATGTACATGTTTTGCGATGTATCATGTAGTGTGTGCATGCTTTAAATATATCTACTGTGACATCTATACAGAAGACATTCTACCCCAGATTCTACATCTCCACATTCAAGGGCCAACAGACATAAAGAAAATGTACAAATAAGGTAAAAACAATTTAAGTCTCTTCTCAGAAACAGTTTCAATTGCTCATCTTCAACAAAACTATTTCCTCTGACTGATTTTGAATCCAAATAGCATCCACTGATCTTGAAAGGTCATGACACTGTGCTCTGGGGTGGGTTGCAGTTGGTCCTTTATCTTGTTGCTATCTGGTGCCTTTCACAGTTTCAGCCTTTTTGCTCTACTTTTTATCTCCCGTCTCCAACATGCGCAGTCACTGGCTATATATACCAGTTGGTTGATTTTGATTATAAAGTCAAAAAAATAACACTGTTGCTTGCCACAAGAACAGAATAATTTTGTGTGTGTGTGGCTCGAAAGTCTATGTTGTGGCTTGCACTGTCGATGTCCTCTGTTATGGGTGCTCTGACTCTGTTAAAGTAGTTCTGTACGCTGAATGTGAATAACATGTGGTGTTTTGGTGGCAACTGAAATGGGATAATTGTAACTCTGTAGGAGCAACATTCTGCTAAGCATTGTTATCAACATCCAGAAATTTAAAACTCACTCTGTGTGTGTGTGCATCATTTTCAACGTTCAGGGACTTATAAACAATTCTCAGATGTGCACTACTGTTTATATCCAAAACTCTTAGATAATTCTGTGCATTCTGAATTTTTAGGTGTGATGGTGAATTACTGAATGTTTCTATGGGACTACTGTCTATGGAAGCCCATGTCAAACAGTTGTGCCGTACTCTGTACTATCAGCTACGCAGAATTGGTAAGATTCGCTCCTTCCTTTCCACTGATGCTACCAACAAGCTTGCTGTCTCTTTCATACTATCTAGACTGGACTATTGTAACTCTCTATTCGCAGGTCTCCATGACAATCAACTATCTAAACTTCAGCGCATACAGAACCACGCGGCTCGCCTTGTTCTCCGCAAGCCCAGGCGTGAGAGTGCAAAATCTCTGCTCAGAACACTTCATTGGCTCCCTGTAAAGGCTAGGATTCAATATAAAGTTGCCTGTCTCTGCTTTCAGTGTATCTATCACGAGAACATGCCATCCTATCTTGCCAACCTCCTGCAGGGTTACAAACCTTCTCGAACGCTCCGCTCTTCTGACACCTCACTGTTGACTGTTCCTCGCTTCTCTCTAGACACCTTTGGTAAAAAATCTTTCTCTGTCTTTGGCCCAAATGTATGGAACTCTCTACCACTGTCTCTCAGAAAAACTAAGTGTTTCTCAACCTTCAAACGGCACCTGAAAACCCACCTCTTTCAAACTCATCTAACCTGAAGAGCCTTAGTTTGCAAGTCTGTCATCAAACTAATCTCTCCTGCCTGTATAACAGTATTTTGTATAAGGGCCTATAGAGCAAGGTGTGTGTGTGCGTGCATGTGTGTATGTGTGTGTGTGTGTGTGTGTGTGTGTGTGTGTGTGTGTGTGTGTGTGTGTGTGTGTGTGTGTGTGTGTGTGTGTGTGTGTGTGTGTGTGTGTGTGCTTGAGTGAGCATGTGTGTGTATCACTGTATGTGTACAGCTGAGGAAGGGATAGGGGAGAAATTGAGTGGGAAAGAGACTGAAATACTTTAAGAAACTTTTTCAAATCTTTGTTTGTATGTAAATTGTGATGTATGATATGCGAATAGTTCATAATTTGTGAGGAATTTTGATTGTCAAGGTATTAATGCTGTAATACTGAAGTTGTAATGTTTTTCCTGTATATGGAATAGAATTTTTCTGTTTTATCTTCATTCAAAATATTGATTATAATTTATGTACAACTATTGCATGCATAAACACACACACACGCATGCAAACATAGCACACGCACACACACTCTTCTCTCTCTCTCTCTCTCTCTCTCTCTCTCTCTCTCTCATCTCACTCACCACACACACACACACACACACACACACACACACACACACACACACACACACACATTCTTACAAACACATGCGCACAGCAACGCACACGCACGCACACACACATGTACCCACACACGTACGCAAGCACACACACGCAGCAATATATAAACACAGTATGCCTCTTTATTCATATGAAAAATCTGTTAATCTTTCTTCATTACATAAGTCAGTGTTTAAATTTTAATATTCTGTGGTTTCTTATGTGTCTTCTTACTTGTATAGCTTTAATGTTTGTTGTTATCTTATTGTGTATGTAATTGTGAACATTTTTTATCACCTTTTGCCTTTCTTGCGAAATGTAAAGCGCTGGTGAGCATGTTTTTATATGGAATATGCGCTATACAAATAAATATTATTATTATTATTATTATTATTATTATTATTATTATTATTATTATTATTACTAATACTATAGTGATATTTTTGATTAAATACATACTGTTGAGGCCCAAGTTCCTAGTCTATCACTTGTCAGTGAGTGAAAAAATGAGTGAAAAAGAGTGACAAAAAGCACACATGTGTGTATGCACTCTCAAACTTTGTGTTTTTATTTTTCACACAGTTTGATATGAGAGATTGCTCAATGGAAAACACTGAATTTTTAGTAGCTGAAAAATTGGGATGCTTCATGGTGATCACTATATTATTATTATTATTATCATTATCACTATTATTGTTATTATTGTTTATTATTATTATTTCGTTGTTGTTGTCGTTGTTATTTAAAGACCAGCCGATTGCACAGAGCCATATGAGAGCTAAAACCATCTCAAAACACACACAACACCTTGCTGACCCGAAAAACATTAGAAAAGGAAATTACAGGTACATATCAATGTATTAATTCACACATTTAGTCTAAGGATATGCCCCTGGTATTGACCATTCTGCCCCATTTATCACCAGGGTTTTTTTTTTAAATCAAATCTGAATACAATTTTTTTTATACGTATAATCATAACTGAGTACATTCAGACATATCATAACTGGCTTAAATTACCTAAATACACATACCCAATCATCAATCCTATGCAAGCCTTTATAGTTTAGACCACAGAAAGCAAAAGAGCAAGGCAGAAATAAAGAGATTGACAAAAGGAAAAGAAAAAAAAAAATTTCTGGCACAGAATTTCCTGAAGGCAAGGCAGAAATAAAGAGAGTGACAAAAAAGAAAAAGAACACAGAATTTCCAAGAAATGGAAATACTGTTTATACCGAAAAAAACACCCGTCATCCCAATGGAGAAAATCACTACATCAAACACAGTGATTCTATAGAAGCGCTAATAAAATGCTCAAAACAATCTGGCCTTGTTAGCCCTACACCAGCTCAACTGACTGCACAATATATGTGTCTGACGTCAGTCTGGTTGATTTATTTTTAAATGTGCATAGTGCAGTTCTACTAATGATCATGTCGAACACATGCCAATATGTACATGATGTAGATTAGTGACACGTGACTGAGATTACTGACTGCCTAAGCCAAAAGATTACCAATATTTTACAGGTAACTAATTCAAAGAGATAAACGGGTCTGCGCACAAACACATTGGTGCGAAATGTGTGATTCTATGAGATCATGTGATTCAGTGGCAGCAGCAGAAAGACAATGTTTAACAGGATTTAACAAATGTACAAATCATCATAATATATCATTCTTCACTGGTTTTCAATTCACTGCATGTGCATACTATCATCAATGTGATGACATTGATTAATTAAAGGTGGACAGACTGGGGACCAGAATGGTTAGAATATCAGTTAAATAAACAAAATTAAGACTAATGGCAATGGGAATATTGCAAATAATTTCATATCATGAACACCTACATCCTCAGATACATCACTGACCACATTCAGTGAGATAGGAAAGGTGAGGAGTGAGGAGTGAGGAGTGAGGACTGGATGGGGCAAGGTATTTTGAGTAAATAATTACGATTAATGCGGTGCAAGATTTCATGTTACTACACTTTACAGTCATACTCAACAATACCCATATCCTCAGCAACATCCACATCAAAGTTGACTTACACAGAGGAGGGAGGGAGGAGGTAGAATGGTATGGGGTACGGTTTCCCCAGTTTTTCTTCTCTGTCACTGTCAGTGTATCGTTGTAAACTTGTGCAGAATGAGTGTGAGTGTGTGTGTGTGTGTGTGTGTGTGTGTGTGTGTGTGTGTGTGTGTGTGTGTGTGTGTGTGTGTGTGTGTGTGTGTGTTGTGTGTGTGTGTGTCTGTCTGTGTGTGTGTGAGAGAGAGTGTGTGTGAGTGTGAGAAAGAGAGACAGTGTGTATACATGTGCATGTGAATGCATGCGTACGTGTACGTGCGCATGCCTGCGTGTGTGTGTGTGCGCGTGTGCGTGCGCATGTGTCTGTGAGTGTGTGTGTGTGTGTGTGAATGTGCGAGCGGGGGTGTGAGACTTGTGCCATGACAGTGAATATAAAAATGTGTTTTATATACATGCACATGATATAAAACACACACACACACCACACACACACACACACACACACACACACACACACCACACTCACAGACTGTCACTGCAAAACAAAAACAAAAAGACGCGCACACGCACACACACATACACGCACACATGCGCGCACGCAAGCACGCATGTACACCTATACACTGTGTACACATACATGTGTGCCCAGGTATACAACATGCATTCTCAACTTCACATCCCTCCACTCCATCCCCATCCACCGACCCCCATGCTCAGTAACCCCAGCTTTCTCCCAACCCAACCACTCTTTATCAGAATTGGTAAGATCAACGTGTGTGTGTGTGTGCGTGTGCGCGTGTGCGTGTGCGTTGTGTGTGTGTGTGTGTGCGCGCACGTGCGTGTGTGTGTGTGTGTGTGTGTGTGTATTTGTGTCTGTGTGCATCTGTACATGTCAGTGTGTCTGAACGTGTAATATATGCGCGCACACAGATGTGTCTGAGTGCAATGCATGCAACACATGTCAGCATGCTGTACATACAAATCATAAAGTGTTTGTTACTATATCAGTATGTGCGTACATGTGAATGACTCAATAAGCCTGTATACAGTGTATGCATGCACATACGTATGTGTGTGTGTGTGTGTACATAATGTCACCTGTGTGTGAAATCTCAGTATTTTAATGGGGCAAAACTTAATTCTGAAAAGCTGAACCATTTTATCGGTTGATTCAATCTACTCCTGAACTTAACCTTCTGACTAATCACTGACTGGTTGTAGGCCTACATCAGTCAGTCATTTCAGATATATATACTTATTCCATACATCAAAAATCACCCTGACACAAACAACAGGTGCCCAGACCAATCTCTGAAAAATAACAAAAATAACAGCATCTATAAATATAATAATATGGAATAATAATTCAACTTACATCAGCTGGAGCAGAGTTTGGCAAGTCCTCATAGGCCCGGGTCCGTTCCGTACCTTCCTCCCATGGTAGTTTGCTTCGACCACGACCAGCACTCATGAACCTGCGTGGGACTGGGGTAGGTGCGCCAGACTCTGATGCTGCTGATCTTGTTGAGAATGAAGTGACCGATTCCAGTTCCATTATTTCAGAGCGTGCTGTGCGAGCTGATCCGCCACCAACCGCCAAAATCCATTCTGTATCAGCACTCTGGCTAGCGGAGGTAGATCGCTGGGTAGCAGAAGATGGAATAGGTGTGGCATACTCTACCAAACCGTCACTATTCAGTCTGGGAAGCTGTCTGCGTGCCAGTCGAGCCTGTACAGCAGACATGAGCCCTTCACCATCAGAACTGAGTTCTACTTGGTCCACAGCTTGTACTAATGGCTGTAGGCGTCCAGGACCCATAGCTTGGGCCAGAACAGCAAAACATTCAAGTGCAGCCTGTCGAACTTGTCGCTTGACATCTGTAAGGGTTGGTCCCACAACTAGACAAACATCAGGCAATTCAAATTCGTAGCTTGGGAATGTCAGTAAAGCAGCAATGATAACGTTTATGGTTTCCTGTCTTACACGGGAATTACGATGAGACAAATTGTCAAATACTACAGACAGTACAAGTTGTGGTGAATAGCACTGCATCATTTTCATCAAAACTCGCATAATGGACTGACGGATCACAATTTTGTTATCACCCATTCGCTTTGACAAAACAGTTACAATGCTTTTTACATAGTTCTTAATATTTCCACCCAATCTCTCCACGACATAGTAAAAGATTTCAAGTGTAACAGTGATGATTTTGAAGTTTGAGTCATCAAGAAGTGAGCTTAAAAAATTCAGGAAAGGCATCATATGTGGGACAAGTTTCTGATTGACTGTATGAGGTGTCAGTGACAAGATAACTCCCTTCAGATCTTCCACAGCTTGAGCTCGAGTTTTGAAATCTTTTTGGTCATTAATACGGGTCATGACATGAGTTGGAATAATACCAAATTCTAAATTGTCCAAATACATGTCACGTCTGTCCACTGTCCCAGTGTGACGTGCTGTATACAACCCTGACTGATCCTGACTTTCATTGGAAAATCCATTATCAAGTTTTCCTGTAAGCTGTAGATAGTACTTTCGTAGTGATGGCGAAAGTCTCTGAATGTAGACGTCAAACTGTTCTTCTCCCAAAAGCTTTTCGATAGACTGTAAGGTGGTAAGGGACACATCTTTCAGGTTGTCTTCTGTTGATGTATCAAGCAGCTTTTTGGCAAGGGACTGAATGATTCCGTACAAGTTTGTGTCAATAAAGTCTTTTGTGAGAAGCATTGGCAAGGCACTTATTGTTTCTCGTCTGACTCTAGCATCTTCGTTCTCTAACCCTGTGTTGACAATGGCATGCAGTAGACTAGGCAGATTCTTGGTGTGCTTCATATACCGGTGAAGATTACTGATGACTGCTTTCCTCAACGTGACTTTGCTATCTCCAATGTTTGAAATGAGTTTGCTCAACACCAGAGACATACAGTGATCAAGATCATCCTGGAGACTCGGAATCAACTCTTGCAGAAGAACAATGCATTTCAATCTTATTTCCCAGTTTGAGTCAGACAAGGCCAAACCCAGCCCACGGAATATGGACTCATGATCGGAATAGGGTAATCGGCCACCATTTCTTTTTACTGTAATGATCAGCTGCTCGAGAATTTCAACCCTTTTTTTAAAACTTTTATCATTCAGCTGGCCAACAACATCATTTTCTTCCATATTCCAAACTCCAGAAGAAGTTGGATCGTGAATGGGACCTTCACTGAAGTCATGGAAGTTAGCAACTTGAATTTTGCTCGCCATTAAAACTAAATTTGACTCTGACCCTTCCTAAAAGAACAACAATCGAAAGGCGTATGCCTCTGACTATTGATCAACTAATTTCTCTCGCACGACATGACGATGTTGCTTGCGTGACCATGTTTGAACATCACGACAGCGGCGTTCTGATAGCTTGCCTATAGAACATGGCGGCTTCTCCACAACAACATAAATTGTGTTCATCACGTGACTTGACATCAAGCCCGGATGACGGTTGCTCAAGGGAGACGAACTGTGTAGTGTTGTTACTCTTAAAAACTGTATTATCTGTCCCTACCTATGGAGTGGCCACTAACAATCATCAAAAAAAAAATACAGTATTCGCAAGAGGAAAACTCAGTTCTTAACACACACACACATACACACACACACACACACACACACACATGCACACACACACACACACACACACACACACACACACACACACACACACACACACACACACACACAATCAAAATGGTCGAACCATACTGACAATCTACCCGTTTGCACTTCTTACATCAGTTTGTGTGATAATTACCAAGAATACAATTATACAATTACAATGATTTTTTCAACAAATGAACATCATACTTTATATAATTTCCTTTTGCATTTTGCAAAATTATCGAGAAAAAGAAAAAAAGAGAGAGGGGATAAGTTCAAATCACGAGATGGAAGGGGGAAAAGTAAACAACCAACTAACAGGGCTTCCCTATTTTCAACAATCCTATCACACTGAAAACGAAAACATTAACCCTCTGACTACCGCATCCAGCTGACCAGCATCCTGCATTGCCAACCATACTGGCAAAGCAAAAACTTAACCCTTTGATTCCCTCACCCTATCCACCAGCTTTCTGCAGGAAGCTGGTGGATAGGGTGGGGGTATCAAAGGGTTAAGTTTTTGCAGTTGTTGGATAGGGTGCAGAAGTCAAAGGATTAAAACTCTCTGTACTTTCTCTATACTCCTCTGCCTCCCTTTCTCCTTTCATTTTTTCCCCACACCTACTACTTTAAGGAGGAATACATGTAATGTATGGGTCTGGTAGTGAAATCATTGAAAACAGCTTACACTGCTAACAGTCGAAAACTCCGAGGGCCGGACTCTGGCGTGGAGATCATCAAGAGAGAATGCGTCGCTGTTTCGGGCTCTTCCTCTCTACAGCTTCAATGACGCACCGAGCCCCCTCACCGATGTGAGGTCTCCCTGCCAGTTTGACTATATGCCTTTGCCTTCAACCGTCAGGACTCGCTCCAGGAGGTGTCCTCTCTCTTCAACCAGATCCAATGACTTGCTTTCTCTACGGTCTTCTGTAGAGCTTTTGTCATGGTTTTCACTTTCTTCGGACCAAGTCCAGCCACTTTCATCCACTTTCTGACGCTATTTGCGATGTAACCTCTGCAGCCGACTTCGACTGGGAAGTGCGTTGCTTTCCATCCCGCCTCCTCGCATTCATCGACAAGAGCCTCGTAGCGATTCTCCTTCCGCTCGTGTGCAGCCCTGATATTGTCTTCGTGGGGCACCGTCAGCTCCACAAGGTGCACCTCTCTCTCTTCCTTGCTCCATACCAGGTCTGGCTTCTTCGTTGTTGGGATGGGGAAGAATCTCTCGCAGCTCTCAAGGTCTGCGGTTACCTCCCACAGACCACCACACTGGCCATCCGTGGCCTCGCTTGCCTTCTTTCCATCAGGAACCTTGCTTCCTTACGGTACAAACACGATCTTGCCCAGTCCTTGTTTCTGCGGCTTAAGAGCGTATTTTCCCTCCTCCACCTGCTCCTTCACCATCTTGGTAAACACCTTGAGCACTTCATTGTGTCTCCAGGTGTATCTATTCAGGGCCAGGTGGCAGTTTGAGAGGATATGCTTCATGGTTCCTAGTTTGCCGCACCTGCACTTGTCATCTTCCTGGACCTTCCATCTGACTAAGTTCACTGGTGAAGGCAGAACATCATAGGTGGACCGGAGAAGAAAGCTTAACCTTGATGTGTTCCACTCCCAGATCTCACTCCATCCAATCTTTCTTTCCACTACATGCTCCTCCCACCCGGTCACCCCCCTTGTTGAGCACACTGGATGAGGCGAACTTCTCGCCTTTCAGCATCATTCTTTCGCACCTGCCCTGCTGCAGCTGCTCTTCTGTCTCGTTGGGACATCTTCCTAAAAGGTCTGAAGTCGCCGTTGCCAAGTCCCAACCTGCCCGTCTGTGCTGGACCTACAATGTCGCCATGTTCCAACGAAGAGATGATCTCGTCAGCTGCATCCTCCGCATTCCATTTTCTCGCTGTTCTGACTTCTGGCGGGTCGTCGCTGACTTTTTGATCCCTCGACTCCCTCAGCATCATCACAGTCCTGATCTTTCCTGCCTTGTAGATCTCCACGATGGATGCGAGGGGTAGCTGGAGCGCTCCCTTCTGCCTGTACAGGGCTGATGTGTTGGTTGTGCGAGGCAGCCCCAGCCACTTCCTGATGTAGGTGTTACATGTTTTCTCGATCATCTCAACTCTCGACACGGCGACTTCGTACGTTATCAGCGGCCATGCCAGTCAAGGGTAGAGGGCAAACTGCAAACACCATATCTTATGCGCGGAAAATGGGAGTGTGCATGCGCGGAAAATGGCGGCGTTTTTCAGTTCAGCGTTAGGAAATTAGGGAAATTGAAGTCATATTATATATTATTTAACTTTGTGAAAGATTGTGCATATTTACTTGTATTAGTGAAGACTGTCAGTGCTGCTGATAGCCAGAACGTGCTTCCAGGATTTTATTAGATAGCAACAGTGTTGTGTTGTTGGAGCACGCAGAGTACTCAGTATTCACTCTTACTTACGTTCACAGTTTCGTTTTTCGTTTTTTCATTACTAACCAAAGTTTTTGTCAGGCTGTAAGTATACTGCTCAATAGTTAGTACAATTGTAGTTTTATTACTTAGAAGGCTAAACTAAAATGTCCTGCAGGGGTCGTGGAGGTAGAGGTGGAAATCAGGGTCGCGTGGGGAAAGGGCAAAGAGGAAAGAGCAAAATAGAGGAATTAGGTACATGGCAATGTGCGGTGTGCGACAGCCCTAGCGAGGGACCTAGAGACCTTGAGTGTTTGTCTGTAAACAGTGGACACACCAGAAGTGCGCCCAAATGAAGGACGAAATGTATGATACACTGAACTGCCCGAATGTGCAGTATGTTTGCCTTAAATGCATGGACAGTCAGGACATACAATCGCGTTCCGATGTCCGCCTAGACAAACTATTGCAAATGGTTTATGATCTGACCAAACAGGTGAAGGATCTAGAGCAAGGGCTAGGAGGAGAAAGTTTGGACAAAAAAATCGATGAGGCAGTGAGTAAGAAAGCTGAGGAGGCGATGGAGGAGAGAGAAGAGAAAGAAAAAAGAAAGATGAATGTGATCATAGTGGGTGTTAGAGAGAGCTCTGAAGAAAGTGCAGAGGATAGGAAGAAAGACGACTTGAAGGCTGCCAAAACGATCCTGGGAAAACTGACAAAGATAGAAGACAATGATGTGAAAGAGCCTGTCAGACTGGGAAAGGTGGGAGGAAATAGGCCCAGGATGTTGAAGGTAACCATGACAAATGAGGAAAAGAAGAAAGAAGTATTGAGAAAGTCTCCTGAGCTGAATGCCGGAGTGACAGATCTGAAAAAAAAAATCTATGTCAACCATGACTACACTCCCAAACAGAGGCAAAAGTACAAAGAGCTGAGAGAAGAACTGATTAGAAGAAGGGATGAGAGCGAACAGAACATAGTAATCAGGAATGGACAGATTGTGACTGTGAGTTCCAGGCCAAAAGGAGCAGAGGGTGGGAAAGGGCCAACAGGAAGTGAGAGGGAGAAAGCTACATATTGAACCGACAAAGGAGATCATGTACATAATGTAAATAGAAGTGAACATGTAACTCAGGAAGAGTGCATTGTTGTATACTCAAATGTTGATAGTTTGTTAAACAAAAAAGATGAGTTTTTGGCCCTCATAGATGATTTAAAACCAAGTGTGATTGGGCTGACAGAAATCAAGCCGAAGAATGTGAGAGATTTTATTGAGAATCAATATTCTTTTCCTAATTTTGATATGTTTGTGTCAAAAAATCCCCAAAGGGGAGTTGTATTATATACTGAAAAAAGGTTGAATGCAAGAAAGTGTGAAGAGTTAAATAATGAAGACCTTGAAGAAAGTGTGTGGTGCTCTTTTAGTGGTGCTAATGGTGAAGAAGTATTGTTAGGATGTATATACCGAAGTCCTAATACAAGCACAGTAGAAAATGACAAAAAGCTGTTTGATGTTTTAAAATCTGATAAACGTAATAAATATGATAAGATTTGTATTGTTGGTGACTTTAACTTTCCAAATGTTGGTTGGGATGGAGAGTGGAGAGGTGATAAAAATGACAAAATAATTGAGAATGTACGTGATGCATTTTTAATTCAAAAGGTATCAGAACCTATTCGAAGAAGGAAAGGACAAATTCCTTCTCTGGATGACTGGGTACTAGTAAATGAAGAAAACTTAATCTCAGATATAGAGCACTTACAACCGGTTGGTAAAAGTGACCACGACGTATTGAAATTCAAATTGTATGTCTCAATGTATAATGCACCTATAGTAGACAAATACAAGTATGATTTTAATAAAGGTGATTACAGAAAACTTAATAATATTGTGAAGGATGAAGATTGGAGTGACTTGGTCAATATGGATGTTGAGAGTGCTTGGGGTATGATAAAAAAAAGTGTTAAATGATGGTGTTGAGGAATGTGTCCCAAAAGTTAAACTTAGTAATTATAAACATTTCAGACCTATATGGTTAGATAAAAAGGCTCTGAGGAAAATTAAAAAGAAGTATAATACATATAAAAGATATTTGAGAACCAAAAAAGGTAGTGATTATGATAGATATATAACAGTAAGGAATGAATGTGCCAAATTGTTGAAGAAAACCAGAAAAGAGTATGAGAAAAATATTGCTAAGGAAAGTAAAAGTAACTCGAAAAAAGTTTGGAAATATGTACAAGAAAGGACAAAAGTTAATACAGGTATTAGCCCCTTAAAAACCAATGATGGAAAACTGGTTGTTACAGATAAAGACAAAGCTGAAGTTTTAATAAATAAATTTTTTGCAAGCGTTTTTACAACAGAAGATATCAGTACATTACCAGATTTAATAGAAAATTCAAAGTTAAATGGTATATCATTATGTGATATCAGAGTTACTCCAACTGCGGTAGAAAAAAAGTTACAGGAACTAAACCCGAATAAAGCTAAAGGACCAGATTTGATATCCCCTAGGATACTAAAGGAAGTAAGTAAAGAACTTGCAAAGCCACTTTGTATATTATTTAATAAGTCCTTAGAATCAGGACTGGAAAACAGCCGATGTTAAAGCCTTGTTTAAGAAAGGAAATAGGAGTGACGCTGGGAACTATAGACCTGTAAGTTTAACTTGTATTGTTTGTAAAGTACTGGAATCACTAGTAAGAGATTGTATCATTTCTCACTTTGAAAGTAATAAATTTTATGCAAAATGTCAACATGGATTTAGAGGGAAAAGATCCTGTGTAACCCAGTTATTAGAAGTTATGGAGGATTTCACCAATTTGATGGACAATGGGGACCCCTTTGATATCGTGTATCTTGATTTTAGAAAAGCTTTTGATTCTGTACCTCACGAAAGACTGCTCATAAAATTAGCATCTTATGGTATTACAGGAAATACACTCAAATGGATCCAAAATTTTTTGTATGATCGAAAGCAGAGGGTAATGGTAGGAAATGCTGAATCAGAAGAAACAAAAGTAAAAAGCGGGATCCCTCAGGGCAGTGTACTGGGTCCAATCTTGTTTACAGTATTTATAAATGACTTACCTGATTCACTGCACTGTACTTGCAAAATTTTTGCTGACGATACAAAACTATATGACAAGGTTGCCAATGTTAATTTAATTCAACAGGACTTGCTAATACTACAAAACTGGTCAGATACTTGGAATTTACATTTTAATGTTTCAAAATGCCATGTAATGCATGTTGGTAAGAAGAATATTAGACGAGAGTATTTCATGAAAATTGGATATGATGTACAGAAAATTAGTGTGTGTGAAACGGAGAAAGACTTGGGAGTTACATTTGATAGTGAATTATCTTTTGACCTGCACATTAAAAGAGTAACAAATAAGGCTAACCAAATGATAGGAATTATCAAAAGAACATTTTTGTACATGAATAAACATACATTTTTAATGTTGTATAAGGCTTTTGTTAGACCACATTTGGAATACGCAAGTGTTGTTTGGAATCCGTATTTGATAAGACAGTCAAAAATGATTGAAAATGTACAAAGAAGGGCAACTAGGTTGCTTATAGAGTGTAAAAATATGAGTTATGAAGAAAGGCTTAAGTTTTTAAAACTTCATTCACTGAAAGGTAGGAGGGTTAGGGGGGATTTAATACAGGTATACAAAATAATGAATGGGATGGATAAGCTATCAGTTGAAACATTTTTTTCCTTTCCACAAGCTAGTATAACAAGGAATGCTGAAGGTAAAATATTTGTTAAACACAGAAATACTAACACAAGAGCGTTTTGTTTTTCTAACAGAATTGTTAAATTGTGGAATAAAATTCCTTTTGAAATTAAATTTACTAACAGCATTAACAAATTCAAAAATTTCCTGGACGATGACGCAGAATTCAAAATTTTATTTAAAAAAATAGACTGAAGCAGATTTGCTCAAGTATGAATATTAAGGCATGCTTTTCAGACCCCGAAGAAGAAAGCGTAAAACAAAAAAGATAGGGCGTTAAAAGGCCAGAAGGCCTAGGCTACGAGCCAGCCCTCAGCTACTACTACTACTACTACTACTACTACTATACTTTCCTGGCAGTTTTGTTTGGTCAATCGCTTTCAGCCCATCTTTAGCCTGCTTCATGATTTCCACACCCCGACTCCTGTCCGACAGGGTTCCTGCATACCAGCGTCCCAAACTTTTCACAGGTTGCTCTTTTACTGTAGGCATCTGTTCCCCTGCGATTGTAAACTTCTGTTGCTTCTGCTTCCCTTTGTGAATAGTCAGGCTTCTAGATTTCTTGGCTTTAACCCTCTAGCGCCGACCACTACAGATATGATAAATCCAAAATCAAGCGTCTGTAGCGCAACTTTAGTGATAACCTGATGCATCCACCTGGAATATCCGGTTCCAGACAGGCAAGGACTACACTAACACCATGCCACCACACCCTGGCGCCGTGTCTGTTATTCCTCACACTTCATTTTCTACACTGACCGCTAGCAGTTACCAGCTTCCTTACAGTCCCCTGTTTTTGAGCCTCTGGTACACCAAACATGTGAGTACACATCTATTTTTAATTGGGCTTAATAAATGCACAGTAGTATGTAGATTTCAAGCATATGATAATTTTATATGAAGCAGATTAATGTTAGTCATAAAAATGACATAAAAACGGTTTATCATATGTGATAAGAACGGCCTTTGTGGAAACTTCAGGAAAAGACAACTCGTCCGCCATTTATCAGAAATGATAAGAGAGGCGTTAAAGGTCGCAAGTGCCCTTTTCTAGTTGTAGAAAAGCTAACTTTGATTGTTGCTTTGAATGATTCCTTTGATTCAGAAATGATTTTTTTTAGTGTTTGTCTGTTAGAATGTTGCATATTATATGTAATCTGTAAAGAAAAATCAGTAAAGTTTGGATCTTTTATCTGTTTTCAGCATGACAACACGAGTTCTAGTGACAAACGTTTGCTGGTTTGTTGCTGGTGATCAGAGTGATTTTGACCCTTCTGACAGCAGTGGAGATGAGTGGAGGCCAGGAGATGACTTTGAGGTTTATCAAGGATCAGTGGATGGACAGAGAAGAACGCCTGGAGGTCTTGGTCTTGGAGGGGAAGTAGTCATGAAGATGACACGAGGTCTTCAGAGAGATTTAAAGTATAAAGTCTTCGCTGACAACTTCTTTTCCAACTTGCCTCTTATTCAAACCTTGAAAGCCAAATCCATCTACTTTGTCGGAACCTTTCGAGCCAACAGGTTCAAAGGCCTCAGTCTGAAGTCTGAGAAGGAGCTGAAGCAGGAAGGAAGGGGAGCCTGTGATGTCAAGGTAGAACTGATGTCGAATGTTGTAGGTGTGCGCTGGTTTGACAACAAGACTGTGGACACTGCCTCTACCAATGTAGGTGTGGAACCTCAAGGTGAGGCATCACGATACGACAAAAGCAGAAGCAGAAAGTCACCATTCCCCAGCCTGCCATCATCAAAGAGTACAACAAATTTATGGGTAGGGTGGATCTGATTGACAACCTCACAAGCCTCTACAAGTTCCCGCTAAAGTCGAGGCGTTTATACATGTACATTTTCTATCACACCATCGCAGTTGCTGTTGTTAACAGCTAGCTGTGGTACAAGAAGCACTGCACGCTGCTGAACCTGAAGTCAGTAAAGCTCAGCATCTTTCAGAGCCAGATTGCTGATGCCCTGGTGCTGATGAAGAATGCAATTGGTCGCCCGAGCGGCTGTGTGACGTCACCACCTCCAGTCAAGATTGCCAGACAGTCTGTTCCCACCCCTGATGTCCATCTGGATGGTGTTGCCCACCTGCCCCAATGGAACAGCGCCAGGACATTGTGCAAAAACAGAAACTACCAGAGCCTGACCTACGTCTTCTGCCCAAAGTGCAAAGTGAACCTTTGCTTCAACAAGGACAGAAACAGCTTTGCGGGGCTCCATCTGCTCAAATAACTATGAAATCTAGCACAAAAAACGCTTGAACAGAAATGAACTGCATTGATTAGAAAGTTTGAAAACAGTTAGCTGAATAAACCTGCAATGAATTGCTGTTCCAGAAACAATTTATCATATATGATAAGATTGGTCTTGGTACCGCAAAAGCCGCTCTTATCATATATGATAATTTTTCTAACTTTGTCATTTTTTCACTTTAATTAAAAATAACACCGAAAATGTGTTTCTTTGTTGTATCTGATGATGTTTTTTCATAAGAAATAATTTTCCGTAGTCTAGAAGTACATTCAGGCTCTAGAGGGTTAAACTTCATCCTGGACCAAGTGATCAGCTCATCCAGCCGAGTCAAAACACCCTGCATTGTGCCCGTATCTCTTGTCAGCAAGGTCACGTCATCCATGAAGGCTTTCTTTGGTGATCTCACCTTTGCTTTTTCCTCAGCGCAGTCTGCAGATCTCAGTAGCATCTCCATCACCAGGATGAACCAGATGACAGATATAGTGCAGCCGGCTGCGATCCCAATCTCCAATCGGTGCCACTCAGTTATGAAGTCTTTGGTCGAGAATCGCATCTGGAAGTTACCGTAGTATTCTTTCATGATGCCTTGCACCTCGTGCGGGATGTAAAAGAAGTCCATTGCTTTCATCAGCAGTTCATGGGGAACGGATCCGTAGGCATTCGCCAGATCCAACCAAACCACACTTAGCCTAAGCTTCCTTTGGTTTTCTTGGCCTCCTGGATTGCATCCCAGATCGTAAAAGAGTGTTCAATGCATCCTCGGATCCCTGGTATCCCAGCTTTCTGCACGCTCTCATTCACATAGCCGTTGCTTTGCAGATATGCCACAGTCCTCTTTGCAAGTATTCCCATGAAGATCTTGCACGCCACATTGATGATGGAGATGGGTCGGAACTGCCCTATAATCTCTGCATTCTGTACTCTGTACTTTCTCTATACTCCTCTACCTCCCTTTCTCCTTTCATTTCCCCCCCACACCTACTAGAGTCTACTTTAAGGAGGAATACATGTAATGTATGGGTCTGGTAGTGACCATAATCAGATGACAGGAGTAGCTCGGTCGTTGAGTTTAGGTGATGTTTGTATAGTGGTAATGTTGATATCAATGGTTAAAAGTTAATTAACATCAGCTAGTACTAACACACACACACACACACACACACAGTGACACTCACACACACACAGTGACACACACAGTGACAACACACAGACACACACACACACACACACACACACACACACACACACACACACCTTTTTTTTTTTTTTTATCTCAAGTGTGAAATTAGCTGGAAACAACCCCACCCCCTCCCTTTTTTTTTTTTAAGACTGTCTTAGACGTCTTAATCATGGTGTTACAATGGCGCCATTATAATCTGCCTTGAGAATAAGTGAATAATAAAAATGTTGCACAGTCCAAACAGTTACAGTGCTCCTAGTCCGTAGTCGTCTGGTCTGCGCGTGCACTGCGTACAACTTCACTCCACCGAGCTATCGGGAATCAGTGCTCAGATAAAAAGAACAGCGCAGATCGTCAAAAAGTGAAGCATCTGTACGTCATATTTTAGGATGACTTGATACGTTTAACAAGAGAAAATGTTTATCAGTTCGCTGTCCTTTATCTACACGCATACACGAGTTGCGTTGAACGGGGAGGGGGGGGGGGGAATAAAAATGGCTTCATTTAAAGTATATAGTAATACTTTCGGGTCGGTGAGCTAACAAGCCCGGTTAGCTCAGTCGGTAGAGCATGGGACTCTTAATCCCAGGGTCGTGGGTTCGAGCCCCACATTGGGCGTACATTTTTTTTCCTTCGCAATATCACATAGCTTTTCTTTCGAGTTACGCAATCTATTATTCGTCACTGTGATTGTTTTTTGTTGTTTTGTGAGTGAGTGTGTGTGTGTGTGTGTGTGTGTGTGTGTGTTTGTGTTTACGGAGGGGCTGGGGGAGGTATTGAGAACAATCAGTATTGTTTAAAAATCAAACACTGAGCGCAATCAGCAACAGCAACAGCATGAGCCCTGCCGCATGGTGTTGGCAATCATGGCCCTCCATATGAATCTGGGCCTTGTCGCTGCAACTACATCTCCCACCCTCTCTGTCTTCAGCCACCCTGCCAGTCTGTCCAACATTTTCTGCCTGGGTCTACCTGATGTTCTTTCCCTCCAGCTTTCCTGTTGTGACCAGGTGCTCTAATTCCCCTTTCTTCATAAAATGGCCTATAAATGTTGCTTGTCTTTTCCTAATCTTCTTTATCAGTGATCTTCTTGTGTCTGCCTCCATCAAGACTGTCAAAAATCTTATTAAAATAATCATGATGAGGACAAGGAACAGAATCAAAGGAGAAATATCAGAAGAACAGTGAGAATTTGTCGAAAGGAAAAGAACTATTAATGCCATAAACATCCTAAGAACTATCGTAGAGAGGTCAGTTGTGTTGAATAAGAAGTTATATTTATGCTTTGTTGATTACACCAAGTCTTTTGATCAGGTAAGACACAAAGAATTGATCAGCCAACTAGAAAGACTCAATATTGATGGAAAAGATCTATGAATAATCAGAACTGTGTACTGGGAACAAACAGCAACAAATGAGGACAGAAAACGATATAAGCTCTTTCCAAATATAAAAAAAAAGGGGGTCAGACAGGCTTGTGTTCTGTCACCAGATTTGTTTTCATTTTACAGCGAAACCATCATGACAAACCTAGAAGAACGCTCTTGGATAAAGGTTGGAGGAAAAATGATAACATTCCTTATGCAGATGACACCATGCTAAATTGCAGAAAATGAAAAAGATCTACAAAATCTTGTGAACATAATAGAAATAGAAAGCAAAAATAAAGGGTTGGAGTTAAATAGAAAGAAGACAGAAGTCATGGTAATCAGTAAAAAACAAGAAATCCCCTCATGCAAAATAACAGCAAATGGCACAACATCGAGACAGGATGGTAAGTTTAAATACCTGGGGATGGTCATTTCACCAGATGGCAGATGCACATCAGAGATAGCCAGGAGAATCGGCCAGGCCAAAACAGCATTCAAGAAAATGAAAAGCATCCTTACCAACCAATGCCCGTCAATTAACATCAGGAAGAGTTCTTGAGTGTTACATAAGAACTGATACTGTTGTACAGTTGTGAGGCGTGGACAATCAACACAAACAAAGGCAGAACAAAATTGAGGCAACTAAAATGTGGTTTCTAAGAATAATGTTGAGAGATCTATGGACAGCAAAGAAAACAAACAAGATGGTCTTGAAAGAGGCAGACACAAGATCATTAATAAAGATTAATATTAGGAAACGACAAGCAGCATTTATAGGATATTAATGAGGAAAGAGAACACCACGTAGACCCAGGAAGAAAATATTGGACGCACTTGCAGGGTGGCTGAGGACAGAGAGGGTGGGAGATGTACTTGCAGGGATAGATTCGTATGGAGGACCATGATCGCCAATGCCATGTGGCAGGACACAGGATGATGGTGATGATGATGATGAGGAGGATTTTCAGACATCTGCAATTTTTCCTTCCTTTAACTACTTAGATAAAAAGCAAACTAGATAGCTTCTGTGGTTTCAAAACAGGAGGGGACTCAACTGGGGTGTTCACGCATCTGGAATTCCTGGCTATTTCTGCTTGCTTGGTTGGTTGGTTTATTTTATTTTGTTTTGGCTTTTTTTTACTCTGAGCAACGTAGATGTATTTTTCATGGGGTCACTTCTTTGACAGACATTTTCTGATGATCAATCTGAATACAGACTTAATAATAACAGTAATAGTAATACAGACTTGATGATGATGATGATGACGACCACGACGATGATGATGATGATGACGACCACGACGATGATAACGACGACGATGATGATGATGATAATTCCTTTGTATAAAGCAAACAGTCTGTATTAAAGAATGTTTGTTGTATTTCATGAACACTGTCACCAAGATCTGCAGCATAGGGGAATAGTATTTCAACACCTAAGTTATTACACAAGTGATGACTGTGTCACATATGTGCATCATTATAACAACTTTTACTTCTGATCCTCTCTGACTGCCAAGTTCTATGGCAGCCAGCAAGAACTGGAAAAAAGACCCAGCCATTTTCATCAGCAGATATGGTCTGAACAGTCATGTACATGGTGTACAAAAGCAGAAGTCCTGATCCTTTGGTAGATTTTCTCAAAGAATTGATTATATCAGATTGCCTTCTTTGCTTGCTTTGCAAGGTGTTCTTCTGCACATTACTATGGAAAATAATCATATTTGCATTGGTATGTGATTGACTAGTGTATGAGTCACATGACAATAACAGAGATTTTTTTTTAATGTTGTTGAACAAAATTACTCCTGTTACCATTTTCTTGGTGAATTTCTAGTCCCCATCCTTACAGTTATTTGGACTTTTTGAGCTGTATGAAGAATAAAGAATGCAGACATCTGTCATCATCAGCCAACAGAAACACATACGCAAAGAGCGAGCTTTTTGAGTATTTTACTGAATGGGAAAACAATGACAAACTCTGTAAACACTGTTAATCTTTAAAAACAAGATGCACCGTCATTTAATTTCATGCTCTAAAGAACAAAAAGCAGAAATGCTGTTTCACACCCCACTGCAATAGGAAGGCACTGCATACATTATGATAAGACATGCAGATAGATATTTATCTGTGGAAAATACTGCTGCTTGTCACAGTATACAGAATACATACATTAGGCAGAGCCTCAAGATCTTATCAACACATAGTGTTTATGTGGAGGCCTATGGCACATGGCATATAGGCCCACAATGATTACTTCAGATTCTTTCCCATCACATGGCATACAAAGTGTTAGTGTATATAGAACTTATTCTAAATACAGTGATTTTGCCTTGAGAAAAATGATACTGAAACACTTTCTTGGAGACATATATTAGGAAAAAGACAAACGAATAAACAAATCTTGTATGAAGAAGTCTAACAAGAGATCTCAAGCAAGGTGTATTTTTCTAGATTTGGCTTTCACACTACTGTTCCAGTTAACTTAGGGAACCGTGCATATTATACACATGACCTTACTTTTCAAATGCTGATGAAACTCCCGAGTGATGAATATTAGAGGTAAGTATAAATGTAAAATAAATCAAATAAATAGATACACGAAATCTGTAAATTTTCACTCTTGGCATGAGCCTTGCTTGTTTGAGAGAACAAAGTTCTTTCCCCAAATAACAAATCTATAACAACAATTTAGAAAAACAACAATTTAGAAAAAAAAAAAAAAAAAGGTAAACAATAACAACATTGGACACAGCAGCAGGGAAGTTTCAGTCTTTTTCTCAAAATTTTTGATCTGGTGTTTGTTTGTTTGTTTGTAATCTTACGCTTGACAAAGGCCAGTTGGCCCAAAATTTGCGCCTGTCTTGTCTTGTGTATTAAATACGCATTCACATTCTTCTTTCATGTTTTTTCTGGTTCCTGTTTGCTTGAACGCAGGCAGTCACACTTGTTTTGAATAACAACATCAACAAGAATGTTCATCACTATCAACGTCATCATAAAAAAAAAAACAGATATGAAGATAAATTATTTCTCATTTTGAATCTGATTCATTGATTGAAATTTATTGTACACAAAACTATACATGTGGTTTTCACTGTCACATTTTTTATGCTAATTAAAATTTTCAATCACAAATAAAACATTCATTAGTATTAGCACCCTGTCTCCTTCCACTTTTGTCATACAGACGAAAATTAAATCAATAACAATATCAAACAAAACTGATCAAACAATATGACCATAAATTACTTATTCCAATACACCTTTCCCTATAAAATGCAATGTCTTCCTATCACCAGTGATCACTTCTACATGCACAACCAGTATACATTCTCACCTGAACTATATTTTGATTCTGACTGGATTTCCTTTCTATAAAACTTTATCTTCAAAAAGGTAAAAGTACCAACTGAATATATTCAAAACAACCATCCAGAATATTTCAAAACATATTACTTATTTCAAAGACAACAAGAGAAATGCAATCTGCAGCCGAGTCATAAAAACTGGAACACCCAAGGCACATGGAAAATACATGAAAACACTTCTTGCTATTGGGGATACCGGACATCACACTGTTTTAATGCTGAATCATGTTCTCTCTTAACTCTACCCAGTAGAGACATAGCTGAAACATGAAAAAAAAATAAATAAATAAAATAAAGACAGCAGTGGCACACTGTGAGAAAAGCATACATATTCCCTGTAGCTTCAGCTTTTAGATGGATTCTGCAAGGCAAAAACAGAAAAGGAAGACCAAGAAATACAGAGAGGTGCAATACAATTAGGGAGACAAGAGGAGCAAGTTATGATCAGAATGAGCTAGAAATCACAGCCAGAATGGTAGAGTGTTATAGAAGACCTGCACTTCAAAAGATATCACAGGTTTTCAGTCAAAACTCACTTCTTTAAAATGCTGAATAACACTACATTTCAATGCCCAGTGGCACCGCTTTTCACACATGCTGACGGACTCATTATCTTTTGTGAGCCTGAATGTCAGATCTCTGGAAAAAATGGCTACTTTGTGGCGTTGAGAGCTGGGAGGTGACTGTTTGGTCAGTGGTGGGGCATGTTGCTCTGGGTCTCATTCAGCACCTTTGGGTATAATACATACATATACATATGTATATACACACACACATATGTATGTGTGTGTGTGTGTGTGTGTATACAGTGTATCTTTGCATGTGTGTGGGTATGTATGTATATTTAATATATATATATATGTATATATCATCATCATCATCATCAGGTGCCCTGCCGCATGGCGTTGGCGACCATGGACTTCCAACCATCTCTATCTCTCGTTGCCCCCAGCATCTCCCCCACCCTCCTCATCCCCAGCCACTCTGCAAGTCCGTCCAGCATTTTCTCCCTGGGTCTACCTGGCGTTCTCTTTCCCTCCGGCTTTCCCGTTGTGACCAGGTGCTCCAAATCCCCCTTCCTCATAAAATGGCCTATAAATGTTGCTTGTCTTTTCCTAATCTTCCTTATGAGTGATCTACTTGTGTCTGCCTCTATCAAGACTGTCTTGTTTGTTTTCTTTGCTGTCCATGGAACTCTCAACATTCTTCTGAGAAACCACATCTCGGCTGCCTCGATCCTGCTCTGGCTTTGCTTGCTGACTGTCCACGCCTCGCATCCATACAACAGTATTGGTTCTATATAACATTCAAGGACTCTCTTTCTGATGTTAATTGATAGGCATTTGTTGGTAAGAATGCTTGTCATCTTGTTGAATGCTGTTTTGGCTTGGCCGATTCTGCCAGCTATTTTCGATGTGCATCTGCCGACTGATGAAATGACTGTTCCCAGGTATTTGAACTTATTAACCTGTGTCAAGGTTGTGCCATTTGCTGTTATTTTGCATGAGGGGATTTCATGTTTTTTAATGATCACCATGACTTCAGTCTTCCTGCTGTTTAGTTCCAACCCCTTACCTTTGCTTTCTATTTCTAGTATATTCACAAGGTTTTGTAGGTCCCTTTCATTTTCTGCAATTAGCACGGTGTCATCTGCGTATCGAATGTTGTATATCATTTTCCCTCCAACCTTTAATCCAGGGTCTTCTTCTAGGTTTCTCATGATGTTTTTGCTATATAGTGAAAACAGATCTGTTGACAAAACAACCCTGTCTGACTCCTCTTTTGATGTTTTGAAAAGAGCTTATATTGTTTTCTATTCTCATTGCAGCTGTTTGTTCCCAGTACATATTCATGAATATTCGTAGATCTTTTCCATCAATATTGAGTCGCTCCAGTTGGTTGATCAATTCCTCATGTCGTACCCGATCGAAAGCCTTGGTAATAGTCAACAAAGCATAAATACAAATCCTTATTCATCTCAATTGACCTCTCTATGATAGTTCTTAGGATGTATATGGCATTAATAGTTCCTTTCCCCTCCACAAATCCACACTGTTCTTCTGTTATTTCTCTTTTGATTCTATTCCTTGTCCTCATCATGATTATTCTTAACAGGATTTTTGTTACATGACTCATCAAACTGATTGTGCGATGGAGTTCGCATTATATAGCCCCTGTCTTCTTTGGAAGTGCAATGAAAATTGATTTTGACATATCTTTGGGGATTTTTCCAGTGTCACAAATTTCATTTAGGAAGACTTTTTTTTTTTTCTATGCCAAATTCCTCCAGGGCTTCAATCATCTCTGTAGTAATGTTGTCTGGTCCTGGGGCTTTTCCTGGTTTCATCTTTTTCAGTGCTGCTCTAACTTCATCTTTCATTATGGATGGTCCTTCAAAGTTCTTTTTTATAATGTGTTCTTCGTTTCTGTCATCCTCAAAAAGGTCTTTAATGTACTCTCCCCATCTGTCTAATATTTTGTCTTTTTCCATGATAAGCGTGCCATCTTTCGATTTTTAAGCAACCATTTGATGTGCATGTAGTTTTCCAGTGGACAATTTCTTCAATTCGTCTGTACATACCCTGAGGATCCATTTTGTGTCGTTCTTCTATCTCTTTGCATTTTGTGTTCAGCCAAGCTTCCTTAGCTTCATTGCTCCTATACCTGATTTCTTTGTTTATCTTCCTATATATCTCCTCGTTTCTCTTTGCCTTCCTCCTTTCCTCCATCAGGCCCAAAATTTCATTAGTCATCCAGCTCTTTTTTGCTTTTCTATTTGCCTTAGGGATTTCTTCACAAGCTTCATTTATAGAACTTCTCAACTTTGTCCATTGTTCCTCACTGTCACCAACGTCTTCCAGAGCACTGAATTTGTTTTGAACATGTACATTAAATTTTTGACGTATCATTTCATCTGTCTTTAAGAGTCCAAGGTTTAGTTTGATGTTGCTTTTGGTCTGTTCCTTTTCCTCAATTTCAGCCTAAACCTTCCCACTACAGGATTGTGGTCACTGTTGCAGTCTGCGCCTGATAGTGTTTTTGCTGACAGTAAAGAATTTCTAAATCTTTTGTTGATCAGGATGTAGTCAATTTGATTTTTGGTATTATCTCCTGGACTCATCCAAGTCCATTTTCTTCTGTTAGGCTGCTCAAACCAGGTGTTTCCTACTACGAACTCATTCATCTGTGCCCATTCTACATGTATATATGTACATTGTGTATTATATATATATATATATATATATATATATATATATATATATATATATATATATATATACACACTCACACATGCAAAGATACACCATTGCACACTGCTTACAAAAATGAACGAAAACAATGACATAATTACCATTCTGGACTATCAACATTCAACTATCTTTAACCGTTTTCAATCCTGATATGACCTTTACCAATTGTGGGGCAATAAACAACACAAAGTGAAATGAACTGAATATGGTTGATTTTGACTGGTTTTGACTAGAAATTCCTGGGCTAAAACCATCTGATTATCTCGCCTGTTGACGCAAGATTCTTTCTCAGATCAAGACTAGAGAACAACAATGGCAGTGGATAATGTGCTGTCCGCTTGATATTACCTGTTTATATCCACAACACATATTGATGAGGGCCCAACCTGGAAGAAAATCTTTGCCATGCTGATCAGGTTATTTCACTCCTTTGACTCCGCACCCTATCTACCAACTGCAAAAACTTAATCCTTTGACTCCCTCACCCAATCCACCAGCTTCCTGCAGGAAGCTGATGGATAGGATGAGGGAACAAAAAGATTAAGTTTTTGCTTTCCTAGCATAACTGACAATGCAGGCACTGTTAAATTCCATTATAGAGACCCAGCAGTACTGGAGGGTCTCCGCTGGTGGGTGCTCTATGTTAGCTTGCCATCACTGGCTCCCATGGGTTTCCAGGCTCTGGGACTTCAACTGGATGAAGTTGGGGTTGGTGGTGTGTGAAGAGCCAATGAAACGAAGATGGGGAAAAAAACAAAATAAAACAACTAATTTTGAAGGACGCAAGGGATTCATACTCTTGATTGTCTTTACTAGCTGTCTACAAAACTGACCACAAATGAGGGCCAACCTGAAAGAAATCTTTGCCATACTAATTAGGTTATTTGAGAGATCAGTTGCAAACATATCTCTATTGTTAATGAGTCTTTCACATGGTTCCCAATTTCCTAATGACCACATTGCTATGGTAAAGCACCTGAATTATCCAATGAACCCTCTCTGACAAAAAGTCTCATTCAATATCTTTATACATAAAAAGTACATGATATGCCAATCTTTGTTGATATTCCAATCTCTGCAAGTTTCTTGACCTTCATTTCAGTTTCGATCTGCCCAAAAGATTTCTCCGAGTTCTCAGCTCTGACGAGTAATAGTTTCTCTTTTAATTCATGTTAAAATTACTTAAAAAGAAAGAAAATGATATGCTGTATGTAATGAAATCAAAATGTGAAAATCAGTAAACAATTCTAATTGGATGGTCACACAAAAGCATCTGATATCTTGCGTATACTCAAACAACTTGGAAAAAATGGAAATACACCATCACCCAACAGTGGCGTAACAATATGTAACATGATATAAAAAAATTATCTGCAATAGACAGAAAACAACAGTACAAAATGGTGAACCCAACCAAAAGATAAATATTATGTAAAACAGAAATGAGGATCAAAATGCTTTTCATAAAACTGTCCAAAAAAGTTCAACAAACCGTTGGTGTTTATTTTGGTAAAATACACATTGATGTCTGATCACAACTCATTTGTCAACAAATAAGCAGCATAAATGTTACGAATCTTCTGTGAAGGTCAACTCTCCATCTTGGATAATGCCTCCAATGCTGCCCCCAAAGACCAACTTGTCTCCCAGGAATTAATCTCCGACACAACCTGATTAAAAGAAAAGACGATAATAAATCTCTGGTACTGTCTGATGAACACAGGGACAAATATAAGCACATCTCCAAAATCATGACGAAGCCATATAACCAAGAAATCAAGACATCCAATGCAAAACAGTAACCAATAACAAAAAGAAAAACAGAATTCAAACTTTCCTCCATGTACAACATGTCTGTCTTTTTGCCATTGCATTTGCTGCAGTTATGGTGTTATCAGCTCAAAGTGCTAACGGATCTATATGTACAGCTCTTGGCAAAGTGATTCACAGACTAAAGGGGTGATGGAAATGAGATAATCTTAATGAATATCACAAACACACACATACATCCACACACATACACAAACATGCACACATTCACATATCACCCTCCTCCCTTCCCCCACACACAGCAAAAAGGACATGCGTTAAAATTTTATTTAAAAAAATCACACACACACACACGCACGCACACACACACACACGCGCGCACACACACACACACACACATGCACACACATGTGCACACTCACATCTCCCCTGACCACCCTCCTCCTGACACACACACACAGACATATGGCCACAAGCATTAGAAGTGGTATCCCTTTTCTTATAGAAAACAAAGCTTCAGTTTACGATATCAGACATGGCGCAATGTCACTGAATGTAACAAACACGTGAGTTCTGTCACTTCTTAACTGTTAGAACTTTGTTGGTGATACGTACATGCAAAGGTTTATCCCATAACATGAAGGCCTCGCCCAACAGCCGTGATATGTACGTCAGATCTTGGCACAGGAAAGGCATGTTGAGATCTTGTAGTTCGCAAACTGACAGCAAAAAAAAAATTTGACATAAATTAAGTCTGTGATTAAAATTTACATTGAAGAGTAACTAGATGGCTGAATGAGTATTAATTGAAAGGATAGATAAATGTGGGAGTGGGAATGAGAGAGATCGTGTGTGTGTGTGTGTGTGTGTGTGTGTGTGTGTGTGTGTGTGTGTGTGTGTGTGTGTGTGTGTGTGTGTGTGTGTGTGTGTGCGCGCGCGGCGCGCGTGCACATGCATGCATGCGTGCGTGTGTGCGTGCGAGTGAGTGTGAATGTGTGTGTGTGTGTATGTATGTATGAGAGACAGCGAGACAGAGAGAGAGAGAGAGAGTGTGTGTGTGTGTGTGTGTGTGTGTGTGTGTGTGTGTGTGTGTGTGTGTGTGTGTGTATGTGTGTGTGTGTGTGTGTGTGTGTGTGTGTGTGTGTGTATGTGTGTGTGATGATGAAAATGATGATGTTCATAACGATGGTAATTTTTTTTAATCTTTCTACTCAGACAACTTCTTGGATATTCTAAAATCAATATCAACTGTGTCTTACCTTTGCCAGCTGCATGGTAGAAATCTTGAACAGTCACAATCTTCTCTGTTTCATCACCTGAAGCAATTATAAACATTACTAAATTTACATTTGCATTTACAGCTTAACCAACCAAAAGGAACTATATCTGGGTTTTTATTTTGTTTTGATTGGCACTTTTGTTGTCGCTGTTGTTTTGCTACCCTACATTCTGCACCGATCTTGGGGTACTACTTTTCCCTTTTGACTCCCACACCCCATTCACCAACTCCAAAAACTTAATCCTTTGTCTCCCACATCCAATCCACCAACTTACTGCAGGAAGCTGGTGAATAGGGTGTGGGAGTCAAATGGTTAAGTTTTTGCTTTGCTAGCATGGTTGAAAATGCAGGATGTTGTTCAACAGGGTGTGAGAGTCAAAGGTTTAATGTTGCCAATTTCTGCTCTCCAAAACACCTTCAAACTGACTGAAACTGAGATCAGAACAACGCAGCATAAAGAAACAGAATCTGGGACAATTTTTGCAATATAATGATGACAATGTGAATAGCCAATGATAGTGATGATGCTACAGAGGTCCATTTTAGATTGACACAGCACGATAGGGCTGTGCCTATGCTCATTTTCATAATACAGGCAACAGCAGAGATGCCTGACCATCTTGCAGGCACAGATTCATGCCCAGTGGCATCATCAGATGGGCATCTAGAAGAGTGCATGGCCAGAACACCTGCTTCAGGAGTCGGGGTGGGGTTCTCCTCTGAAAACCATCTGCTGTCCAGCTCTCTCCAGAGTTTCTTGCTACATAATATATTTTGGCAAAAACTAGGCCTGAGAGATACAGATACCTGCTGTGATGGTCAAGAAATCTGAACAATACCCTCAAGGACAATATCTGTCAAATGGATGAAACTTGAATACGTGGTCTTAGTCTCCCAAACAAGCCCACAGTAGATTGTGCAGAAACATAATGTCTTACAGCCATAAAAACACACACCTATGCTCACACAACATCATTCATAAGGCAGTATAAGGCAGAAAAAGATGTCTTACCAATAACTCCAGCCCACTGCAAAGTCTCATAAAAATACGAGAAGAGGTAGATGTCTGGGTCATGTTCATTTTCAATAAAATCCCATGGAGGACGTATATGCCTGGAGGACAGAAACTCACCAACCTGCATCCAACATCCATCCCGAGAAGGTGCCTCTGGTCCCCTGCACACAATTGTACATATAAGTTCCAGTTCACTCAATAACATTGTCAACCCTTTCACAGCCCCGTTAGTCCAGCTGGTTACCCCTGATAACACAGGGTCATGGGTACCACTCCTGGGCATTCCACAAGTTGTTTTTTTAAAAGCAGCCCATAACTCAGTTGTTAGAGTGTCAAGTTCATGACGCACAGCTCATGAGTTCGACCCTCAAGCCTGCCCCGTTAGCTCCATTGGTTAAAGCGCCATGCTGAAAATGCAGGGGTTGTGGGTTCAAGCCTAAGATGAGCTATATAATTTTGGGGGGTCATTTTCTGTTTTTGGGTTCATTTTTTGTCATTTTCTATTTTTTGGGGGCATTTTTGTTATTTTGTTATTTTGTTAATGGCTCGGTGTCCCACCTGGTCTCACTGATGTTGCATTCTACTGTCGTCAAGCAATGCTGAAGCTACCTCTCAAATCCATAGTGGAGGAATACAAAGTTGGAAAAGCAAGACTGTTGAGCATGCTGGAGGAATCGGAAGACAATATCGTGAGATCAGTTCATCCAAAGCTGAGAACTGGCAGAAAGTGGAAAGTCCAAGAGGCTGTAAACAATGCCAAGAGAAACCTCAGCATCAAAGAAATAATTGGACACACGCAAACCAACAGACAGGGACTGGGAGCAACAAAAATGCAGTGGTGGTCCAAAGCCAAAGGGAAGGAAAAAAGAGACATGATCATACAGGAGTTGAAGGAAGAAGAAGATGTCAAAAGAGTGCAGAAGGCAGTCCAGCAAGGTCAACAGGGGCAATGGACAACATGGGACAGTGCACTCCAAAGAAGTCTCAGCTGGAACGATATGTGGCACATGGCTCCTCTAAGGATAAGCTTCCTCCTCAGATCTGTATATGACCTGCTCCCCTCGAATGCAAACTTAGTGAAATGGGGGAAATCAGACGACCCAGCATGTCCGCTCTGTCAGAAGAAACAAACAGTGGAACATGTCCTAAGCTCTTGCAAAGTAGCGCTAGCCCAAGGAAGGTATACATGGAGGCACAACCAAGTTCTGAAAGTGATCACAGACGTGGTTAGCAAAAAAACCATGACCCCAAACGCACCAATTGCTATGACAACGTTCTACAAAGCAGGAGGGAAACAGGTCTGGCCCGAAAGTGCTATGACAACCAGCACATTGCCAAAGGGTCTTCTGGATGGAGCAGTCGACTGGGAGTGTACAGCAGACCTCCCAGAGTGGAGAAATTACCCAGATGTCATCAGCAAGACAGGCATGAGACCAGACATCGCTCTCCACTCTGACTCCTCGAAACAAGTGATTCTGATAGAACTCACTGTGCCATACGAAAGCAGAATGGAAGAAGCACATATCTACAAGACCGAAAAATACGCCGGTCTTGCCAGCACCCTGAAGAAAGCAGGTCTGCGGGTCAAAATCTTCGCCATAGAGGTCGGGGCAAGAGGGTTTGTGGGCACCTCCGCTTATGATCTCATGAAACAACTCGCCATTTCTGGGAAGAAGAGGACTAGAGCCCTTAAAGCGATGGCAGAGGCAGCAGAAAGGAGCTCAAGCTGGATCTGGGCAAGGAGGAACCAAAAGTGAACTTCATAAGGATTAAATTCCCTACAGATGATGTGTGCCCCGTTAGCACATTGGTAAAAAAAAACGCGTACCGCAGTTCTGAAGCGCAGAATCGCCCAGGTTCGCTCCCCGGCGTGGGGAAAAAAAAAAAAAAAAAAAATAGACAACAGCAGAAGGGCATCCAGGAGTCATGACCTGGATGTGGCCCGGCCCCCCGAGAGTGTAAGGAATTCAGGGCCGAAACACTTGTCTAAAGGGGGTTACTTCTCTGAAGACCTTCTGTTGTCTAGCTCTCCCTAGAGTTTCTTTCTATCTTATTTTGTTGTTGTTGTTTTTTGGGAGGGGGGGCATTTTTTGTCATTTTCTGTTGTTGTTGGGGGGTTTTTTTTGGGGGGGGGGGGATTTTTGTCATTCTGTTGTTGTTTTTTGGGGGGAAGGGGGCATTTTTTGTCATTTTCTGTTGTTGTTGTTTGTTTTTTTGGGGGGAGGGGGGGGGCCATTTTTGTCATTTTCTGTTGTTGTTTTTTTTTTTGGGGGGGGGGGGGGGGGCATTTTTTGTCATTTTCTGTTTTGGGGGAGGCATTTTTTGTCATCTTCTGTTTTTTGGGGGGCAAGCTGGTTGGTTCTGTTGATAGAGCCAAGAACTCAAGATTTAATGTTTCCAGTTCACTTCCAGCTGCAACATAAAGATGGTCTGCTTACTGCCCATCCGAATGCTCATATCATTCTGGTGGTGTTAGCTTAGTGTTTCATAGGTGATGTTCTCTCCCCCACCTGTTCTCTCCCATTTCCAGACCATGACATCAAACAGATATCTGTGTGGGCTCAAGGAGTCAGCCAGGAAATTGCTGGCAGACTTAGATGGAGCATGCATGGAACTGTCAGAGCGCAATGAATCCTTCCTGAACAGACTCTAAACTTCCTCACTCCATAAATGAACGGGTTTAGGTTTCAGTTTCATTGCATACAAACTGCTTGATATATATTTCACAGTATCTCAATTACATCCACAAGCTGATTAACTCACTCCATTTGGATGTCTGCTGTTGCAGACTTCAGCAATAACACCTCAGCATTCAAATGTCTACATTTGTGGATTATAACTTTAGAAAGTCATGCTGTTGCTGTGATGCAATGCATTCAAACCTCCCTTGCAGATATCATATATAGGGTTATGCAGAGCCTATGTGCACTTCATTGGCTGGCTGTGTGCGTAGTCTGTGTCAAGCCGTAAGGAAAGTTCCTACAAAAATTGTGACTTGAGGGAGTTTATTCAACACTGCAGACAAGGCAAATTGTTACTTGTCATTCATAATGTAATCAAAATGTTTAGAATTGTGGTATCAGACGTTGAAACTGACAAAAACAGATCAGAAGAGTCTGATTTTGTCCCATATAATATGTGTCAACACCACACTATGGAAGAACAAGGCAAGAACATTATTTTTTTGCACTGTACAGAACATTATATCAACAACTACATCCCAAATTTTAAATAACAGTTTCTGCCCTATGCCATCATAGATTGACTTAAAATTAATTACAACAATAAAGAGGAAAAGTGTGCATCCCAAATTTTAAATAACAGTTTCTGCCCTATGCCATCATAGATTGACTTAAAATTAATTACAACAATAAAGAGGAAAAGTGTGCATCCCAAATTTTAAATAACAGTTTCTGCCCTATGCCATCATAGATTGACTTAAAATTAATTACAACAATAAAGAGGAAAAGTGTGTGTGTGTGTGTGTGTGTGTGTGTGTGTGTGTGTGTGTGTGTGCGTGCGTGCGTGCGCGCGCGTGCGTGCGCGCGCGTGCGTGCGTGTGTGTGCGTGTGTGTGCGTGTGTGTGTGTGCGTGCATGCGTGCGTGTGTATGTGTGTGTGTGTGTGCGTGTATTCATATGTGTGTGTGTGGTCAGGCATACTTATCAACAGTATACCCCATACACTTGTTTTCTTGGCAATGAATGATGAAGAATATGGAAACTGAGCTTTCTGGAAAAATAATTCTTCATCCCAGTTTTGCCTTCAGCACTGTTGTGTATCACCTGATTGGATCTGACACCTTCTCTTCAGTCAGTTTCATAATGATGACAATGTATGCATAAAACATATAATGTCTGTAAGCATGCACACACACACACACACACACACACACACACACAAACATACACACACACACAGATATACATACACACACACACACACACACACACACACACCATAACCAGACCACATCACATCACTCACACCACCCCTATCAACTCTCATACAAACATAAATGCACACGAGCAGATAGTGAAAAATGACACTGTGCCTCCATGTTCTAGTGTTGGACCTTTTTAGCATTTTTATCCACTTTTCTTTTTGTACAATTCTTGATGCAACAACCAAAGAATCATGATACCTGATCGTATGGTTTTCTCCACCATATGTGAAGATTCCAGAATATTTCACAGGCAGGCAGTCACTTGTCAAGGTACCATCTCCTTCTGCAACATCCAGAATAAAACTATCTCTAGCCAAAATGACTACGAGTCACTTGTCAAGGTTCCATCTCCTTCTGCAATATTTACATTAAAACTGCAATATCTACAGCAAAACTGCAATATCCAGAGTAAAACCATCTTTAGCCAAAATGAGTATCAGTCACTTATCAAGTTGCCATCTCCTTCTGCAATATCTAGAGTAAAACTATCTTAAGCCAAAATGACTATCAGTAATTTGTCAAGTTACTATCTCCTTCTGCAATATCCAGAATAAAACTATCTTTAGCCAAAATGACTATCAGTAATTTGTCAAGTTACCATCTCCGTCTGCAATATCCACAGTAAAACTGCAATATCCAGAATAAAACTCTTTAGCCAAAATGACTATGCCTGCATGTTATTCTGTCATATTCCATGTCCTACATCTTGATTATTTAAAAAGAGAAATAAAAAAAAGCAAGGAAAAAAACAAATCAATGAAGGCGAGATTTACACATTTATTCTTTTTCCACACTTCTGTCTCATTCAAGTTCATAACTACACTTCTTTTATACTTCAAAGTTATGTGCAAACTATGACACTTAGCATGAAAAGAATTTCACTGAAGGAGAAAAACGTACATTTCTACGTGTAAATTTGCTCTGCAAGGATGAAGTTAACTTGACAATAATGTCCAAGACAGTTTAAGAGTCTCAAATACTGTAAACTACATTTAACCAAAAACGAACACACACACACCACACACACACACACACACACACACACACACACACACACACACACAACACACAACATAATATACTATATATATTAATATATATATATATACATAAATGTATAAAAAATATATATATATATAATATATACTATATAGCCATAATATAATCACACACACACACACACACACACACACACACACACACACACACACACCACACACACACAAAACTGCATTATCATAAAAAGAAAATATAAAACCTGAAAACTTACTATCTCTAAGCGTACTATTGCGGGCTGCCAACAGTCCTATACCCAAATAGCTGCAACAAACACGAGCCAGATAAGTGTGATTGAAATTATTTATGATCTTGGCATATCTTTCATGCCTTTGCCATACACCAGGCTGTTTCTATAAAATCATAATATTCTTGTGTACATTAGTCTGTCACTCAGGTATTGCTTTCAAAGACTAAATTTAAAGCAGCATAGAAATTGGTAAAATGCAACAGGATTAAATCCTACGAAATCAATATTTACCTCAAGTATACCAAACTAACACAGGTAAAGAGAAGAACTGAAATACTCCGAGCTTGCCTAATCATATCAATATTTTCTACGTGAATACTAAGAGTTTCTGCTTTCTTTTCTTTTTTTTCTTTTGTTTTTGTTGTTGTTATTATGTAGTTGTTGTTGTTGTTGTTTTAACTCTTTGAGTACTGAAAATCTAAAACCGTCCTCTACCCTTCATTACCGGCGGCAAGTTTAGCGGGAGGCATTGCGTCTATCCTTCCTACCGGATTCCCGCTTTCCTCGCGGTAACGGCTATGCGGTAAATGGGACATGACCCTTGTGTTTATACTCTGCATTCCTGGAGCTGATGGCCTTCAGTGTCTACTCGGCGTGGTCAGTTAAGACACCCAGGCATGTTTATGAAAAAATAAACATTTTCCTCCGTTCCCATGGGACAGCAGTGAGACTGTTGTTTAGGTACCGTTTCCTGTTTGTCAGACCTACCACAGCTGCTTCCTGCTGTGGTTGTCAATGTCATTATAACTCAGTCCAGTCTCCAAGACTAACCCTTCTCCATACACCAATCGTCTCCCACCCCCTTGGGAAAGTTGCTGTTGGTTTAGAACAAGCAAGAGAGAGAGAGAGAAGTGTGCCTGTTCACACACACACACACACACACACACACACACACACACACACACACACACACACACACACACACACACACACACACACACACACACACACACACACACACACACACACACACACACACACACACACACCACACACACACATTGAGTACAGAAACAGTAACGTAAGTACCCTCTTTTCACAGTTTTACTCTCTCAGGAAACCCAGGAAACGAAAGACAGTGTATGAACAAACTCAGTTCTTACAGCAAGAAAGTACTCTCCCGCAAAAGCGGGAGTGAGTAACGAAAGAGTTAAGGTGAAAGAACAAAAGTTATTTTTTCAGTACACAACCAAATTTTGCTGCTACACTGTATGCATCTATTGACAGCCACTTATTTGGCTTTGGTAGTCCAGTGAGCATGACATGATGACGTTCCTGAGAACCTGTTCTTCTACCAAAGACTTAAAAAAAGCATACATATCGAAAAGCACGCTGAACAGGAATTTAATTCGGATGTTAAAAAATATACAAAACCTTTTTCATCTTTATATGCAACCTTTTCCCTCATTATATTTTTTAAACATTTCAGACACCAGGACCTTATCAACTGGCCGACACAAATGAAACAAGTTCTTCATGCATGCCTACAAAAACATTCTTCTATTCAACTACTCCTCTACACCCTGAGCATGGTCAAGCCTCAAATGGTCAGCATAGCCATCTGAGGCACATTCATGTTGTCTTGGATGTATACATTACTATTACATTTAGTGTTTGAAAGTCCAGCAGACTGCTCACAGCCATATCTGGGTATAAATAACTAAAAAAAACAAAAAAACATGTATACATCTGAACATATCTGAACACATCGATGACCTTGGAAAAATGAAAGCTTGGAAATGAAAATTTAGTACACATATTGTTGCATTCACACACAAAAATCTAAGGACATGCCCGTGGCTCTGGGCATTCTGCCAAATTTATCACCAGCGAGACTACAAAAAAACCCACAAAAAAAACCAGATCTGAATACAACAGCATAAACATACCAATAGCATAAACATAATTAAATACACAAAAACTGGCCTACAGTACCCACAGTTGCCACTGATCAGTTCATATTTCATATTTTAAAAACAGGGAGTGAAAAAAACAACAACAAAAACCAGGCTAATGGACCAGTAAGAAACAATAAAAGGAACGAGCAAGGCAGAAACAAAGGAGGTGTTTACAATCGCAAAAGCGGCCAGACATGATGCTCCAGACAGACTGAAACAATAGAAGAAACTAGCAAGACAGAAACACAGAGAATGATAGAAAACAGAGACAATTTCAAGAACAGCATTTCCAGAAATCAAAATACTATATACATAGAAGGTGCCCTTGGTACCCCTAAGGGGAGAATGAGAATAAAAACCATGTCAAAACATTACAGAGATTGCTGACAGTTCATGGCTTACCTATGAGTGTAAAGATTATAGTGACTGCCCATCAATTCCAACCGATGCACATCCTGTGTAAACTTGTCCTGAAATATCCAAGCACAATGTGTTAGAATTAATGCAATCTGACAAGCAGCTCTGCATCTCAGTTTCACATGTCCATTCACCTTAACTCTTCAGTTCAATTCATATTGCTTATAGCCCATCTGAACACTTACAAATGTTTCAAATTACTAATATACAATTGAAAAGTGTTACACTTACATCCAGATACAAGTATACACCTGTAAACTATAACTCACATTTTTCCTTTATAACTATAAAATGATACACTTACTTCACCCTTTGGGTCTTCTACAGGGTACTAAAACACATAAAATGGTCTGCATCTTGTTTTGTGTGTGTGTGTGTGTGTGTGTGTGTGTGTGTGTGTGTGTGTGTGTGTGTAGGGTGTGTGTGGGAGGGGGGGAGGGGGTGTGTGTGTGGGGGTATGTGGGTGTGTGGCGTGGGGGTGTGTGGGTGGGTTGGGTGTGGGGTGTGTGGTCAGGGTGGGGTGTGTGGGTGTGTGGGGGGAGGGGGATGGGTGTGTGTGTGTGTGTGTGGGGTATGTGAGTGGGGTGTTGCGTGGGTGGGTGAGGGCGGGTGTGTGGGGGGTGGGTGTGGGTGTGGCATAGTGTGCATGCGTGCGTGCGAGTGTGTGTGTATTTTTGTATCTTGATAAAGATATAAAAGACAAAAAACAAGTGGTAGATTATAATATACCCGATACATCCTGTTCATGCTTCTGTGAACGGTGTTTCAGTCTTAAGATAAGCACAGCACATTTCTTCTTCATACTTACTTATCATCTCACCTGCAATCATTCTCCATTTTCTTACAAGTTACGGTATATTACTAAGACCTGAATCCAGTGTCGATCAAACAGAACAACTGTATCACATTCATGAACTAAACATGCAACTGTTTCTTACACTATCTTCCTGCAGGGAAATGGGACACTGTGCTAGGAAATGAAACAACTAAATGTTTTTGAAAGCGAGATAATTCACTTCAGTGGTTTTTCTCACCATGTTCTGAGGCATATAGGTCAGCTGAATGGATGCTCCACCAAGATCCAGTGCTGCTGCTGTCAGTGAACTGCCATCCAGTGTTCCTATTAAAAAACCATTGTCAAATTTTTCACTGAACATGTGCTCTCTTTGACTTCAAAATGTTGGATGCTACACCCCATACATTTTTTGGTCACAGAAAAAAGACTTGACACTAGCAACTTTCATGAATGTGTGTAGTAATGTTGACTACACAACAACTTGTGAACCCAGGATGTATTAGGATGTATTGGTTAAAAGTAGATGGCTCTACCAAACATGTGCATGTGCACGCACAAATACATGCTCTCACACACACACACACACACACAGACACACACACACAACACACACAGAAACTCAAATATATACACACACAAATGCATACACTCACAATACACACACACACACAGAAACTCAAATGCATACACTCACAATACACACACACACACAGAAACTCAAATATATACACACACAAATGCATACACTCACAATACACACACACACACAGAAACTCAAATGCATACACTCACAAACTTGCACAAACACACAATTTTTAAGCTCATGCAAGTTTGACCCACTTTCTCACAATAAAGGCAGACCACACACACACACACATACACACACACTGTCTTTCTCTCTGAATAAAGTCAGACTGAAGAAAGCCATAAACACTTTTCTTACCAAGGAGATAGTTTATGGTGATCCATCCACATAGGCCTGAAAACACACACACACACACACACACACACACACACACACACACACACACAACACACACACACACACACACACACACACACACACACACACAACAAACACACACACCATCACCATCAACATCACCACAAGCGTTATCATAAGTCATTTACTGTCATGTTACTATTATTCTTGCATTGACATTTTAAAGTATGCAGTATCTGAACAAGTGTCAAATTTTAAACTGACCCGGCAAGAAGAGATATTTAAAACAGCTCAGCAAGCAGCATCCAGAATTCCACAATATGTGTATTTTAACCAAATATAGTAAAAAAAAAAAAAATGATATATATGAATAATACATTAATACTCAAATATGAAAACAAATAAATCTAATTTTTTTACAGGCTGAAAAAAACACATCACATCAATCATACTTCTATACCTTAACATGCTTATTTCTCTAGCTTTGAAAAGTGCATAATCACTAACAAAAATAAACATAAGAACGTGTATGATAGGCATCTGTTGTTTTCCCCTGCTCAATGCCATGTTTGGGAATTTATCTACTGTTTTTTGTGCTAAGTGCTGTGCGTATCTTCTTTGTTGTCTTTTTTATATGCTTGCCAAACGCCAGTACGCCAAAAATTTAAGCCTGTCTTCTTTTGTTATATCAAAGACGTTCTCATAAACCAAAAATATATAATCATTTGCTTCTAGCAATTAATTAATCAGATAAAAAAAATTCTCTCTGTGTGTGCGCGTGCGTAAGTGTGTGCATGCGTGTTGTGTGTGTGTGTGCGTTTGTGTATGTATTATTCTGGGTACCTCTACATTCTTCATGTGTGGAGCTACCATGGACTCAAGATCTGATCCCTCAAATTCAGTCCCAACCCACAATGTAAACACTGGCCTGTTTGCTGCCTATCCTAACGATCTTATGATCTGGGAGTGTCAGCTCAGCACTTCATAGGTCTAATCCCTCTCCACACTTCCTTTCAATAATCGTGCCAACACTTCAGGTTTTACACAGGCTGCCAGACACAGGCTCAAAAAGTCTGCCAGACACAGGCTGAGAAAGTCTGCCAGACACAGGCTGAAAGTCTGCCAGACACAGGTTCAAACAGTCTGCCAGACACAGGCTGAAAACGTCTGTCAGACACAGGCTCAAAAAGTCTGCCAGACACAGGCTGAAAAAGTCTGCCAGACACAGGCTCAAAAAGTCTGCCAGACACAGGCTCAAAAAGCCTGCCAGACCAGGCTCAAAAAGTCTGCCAGACACAGGCTGAAAAAGTCTGCCAGATACAGGCTGAAAAAGTCTGCTAGACACAGGCTGAAAAGTCTGCAAGACGCAGGCTGAAAAAGTCTGCCAAACACAGGCTCAAAAAGTCTGCCAGACACAGGCTGAAAAAGTCTGCCAGATACAGGCTCAGGCTCAAAAGTCTGCTAGACACAGGCTGAAAAAGTCTGCTAGACGCAGGCTGAAAAAGTCTGCCAGATACAGGCTGAAAAAGTCTGCCAGACACAGGCTGAAAAAGTCTGCCAGACACAGGCTGAAAAAGTCTGCCAGACACAGGCTCAAAACGTCTGCCAGACAGGCTCAAAACATCTGCCAGACACAGGCTAAAAAAATCTGCCAGATACAGGCTCAAAAAGTCTGCCAGACACAGGCTGAAAGTCTGCCAGACACAGGTTCAAACAGTCTGCCAGACACAGGCTGAAAACGTCTGTCAGACACAGGCTCAAAAAGTCTGCCAGACACAGGCTCAAAAAGTCTGCCAGACACAGGCTGAAAAAGTCTGCCAGACACAGGCTCAAAAAGCCTGCCAGACACAGGCTCAAAAAATCTGCCAGACACAGGCTCAAAAAGTCTGCCAGACGCAGGCTGAAAAAGTCTGCCAGACACAGGCTCAAAAAGTCTGCCAGACACAGGCTCAAAAATTCTGCCAGACACAGGCTGGAAAAGTCTGCCAGACACAGGCTGAAAAAGTCTGCCAGACACAGGCAAAAAAGTTTGCCAAACACAGGCTCAAAAGTCTGTCAGACACAGGCTGAAAGTCTGTGAAACACAGGCTGAATGGGTGGAGTACAAGTGGAACAATCCAAGCGCTTATGAATCCTTCTCAAACGATTTCAAATGCAAATTCCATTTGAAATTGTAAAGCTGAATGTAAGAGCACTAACATGTATTATTAGACAAACAATTCCTCACCTTCTTCTGTACCAGACATGATATTGATGCTATCGGGGCTGAAACTGAAGTCAGTGGTAGCAAACCTGTCTCGCACCTGCAAATAGATACCATGGCTTGAAAGATTCAGTTTTAAAGAATGATACCAGCAGGCAGAAATTTACCCCTCTCAAACTTCTTTTATATCATTTTTGACAATGACTAAAACTAGTCACAAAAGTAAACACTAAAACAATAAACTACACAAATATATGCTAAGACAGCAATAGATGAACACTAGATCACATTTACTGAATAAATAAATGTAAATAATACTCATATTAGACCTGCAGATGAGCAAATTATAGTCAACTAGTAGTTAAGTAATAATAATCTAATATTTCACTCTTATACTTTCAACAGAATTTGGAAATTTCTTTAAGATTTGGTTCACAACTTCAGATATTCATTAATCAAGGTAAAGGTCAAGGTAAAGTCGAGACGGTGTTTATGGTAAATCAACAAGAACTGCTTCAGTGTTGTCTGGGAGTTTTTCATGCTGATTTACCATTTTGAAGGTTTCTCTTTGGCTTATCTATGCCACTTGGTAGACCAATGTTTTTCGTTTCATTAGTTTCTTTCCTAACAAACTTCTGATTGAGATTCACTGGGTATTTATGGTACATAAATCCTATGCGCAGGCATATAGCTTATGCCATAACTGTTTTGAATCTCTGGGTATTTATGGTACATAAATCCTATGCGCAGGCGTATAGCTTATGCCATAATTGTTTTGGATCTCTGGGTATTTATGGTACATAAATCTTATGTGCAGGGTATAGCTTATGCCATAACTGTTTTGGTTTCTCTGGGTATTTATGGTACATAAATCCTATGTGCAGGCATATAGCTTATTGCCATAACTGTTTTGGATTTCTGGGTATTTATGGTACATAAATCCTATGCGCAGGCTATAGCTTATGCCATAACTGTTTTGGATCTCTGGGTATTTATGGTACATAAATCCTATGCGCAGGCGTATAGCTTATGCCATAACTGTTTTGGATCTCGATCCATCACATGGCAACTGTGGTATAAATGCATAGGGAATTTGTTTTGAGCGTGACCATGCCATCTTGAGAAACTGAACCTGAAACTATGGTGAAAGGACAAGTATAAAAGAAGTGCATAGACAACCTGTTTCAGTAAGAATTAATCCCTTTTCAAAAACAAAAACAAACAAACAGAAAGAAATTGAAAAATATATGCATAATCCACAATTACCTTAAACAAAAGACCATTGGCGCCACTGTTGTTAAGCAGCCTGAAACCAGCGGTGGCCTTGAAAATGAGAGGGGTGGACCTATGAACCAACAGCGGCACCTTCTCCATGGCAGCATCAATCATGCCTTGAAGACTGGCAGCTCCCTGGTCAGGATGATGAACATACTCTGAAAGACCTGGCTTGGCCCTGTGGAACACCTCGCTCTGTAGCATCACACCTGTTGAAGGTTTTTAATGAATTCAAAATCACATGCTGACTTGAAAAAGAAATATGTTTGCATGTATGCACTTTTGAAAAAAATCCATCACTGGAACCCCCTTCCCCTGCTACTGCCCTCAACATGGTCTTGTATATTGTGTGTGGGTATGCACGTGTGCAAGGGATTGTTTTTGTGTGCACTAACATACTGAATGTATACATGTGTGTATTTATTTTATGAACATTTGTGTGTGCGGTGCGTGTTTACTGTGTATATTTGTGTGTGTGTGTGTGTATGTGTGGTATGTGTGTGTGTGTGTGTGTGTGTGTGTGTGTGTGTGTGTGTGTGTGTGTGTGTGTGTGTGTGTGTGAATGTGTGTGTTTCTGTGTGTATATGCATGTACACATGCAGATATAGTGATATACCACACACACACACACACATTCAACACACACATGTGCAGACACAAACACAGAAAAAAGACACACACACACCAACCACACTCATAAACACACACACAAGGGCACACACACAAGGACACACACACAAGGCACACACACACACACACACACACAACACAAACAAATAAACAAACAAACAAACAAAAAGGTGTGTGAGCACAAATGAAACTGCCTATGTGTGATGATCCTCTGCAACAAAAACAAAAACAAAAAAACCCCAAACAAACGAAAACACAAAAGATAGACAAGAATTAAGAAAGACAAACAAAAAAGAACCTTACGAGTATTTTTACACTCGAAGAGGAAGACATGCAGACGTGTGCCAGAGCTGCCAGCATCAAACACCACCACATATTGATGCTCCGGGCCATTCCACATTTTCACTCCACTCAATCCAGCAGTTGTAGTCACACCTTCTTTTATTTTCTCACCTTCTTTTACTGAAATATCTTTTTTGCGTGCAACTTTTCGGGTCCAACTGGCCACAAATTGCTTTTTTAAATCCTCAGTGAGGAGATCAGGGTAGCCATACCCTGGCTTTTTCACTTCAAGATTGTCAAGGTTTGAATAGCCATATTTTTCTAGAGATTCCAGCAGCCTTAAGACTTGTGAGTTTTGTGGAGGATTTGTGTAAAAAGAATAAACAGAGACAGCACAGAGGATGCCTACCACAGCAGTCATCATGTACATCATTTGAGGCGGTTGTATACTGATGGATTTCTTTTTGATTGGTTTTCCTTCCGGCTTTACAGGTGTTGAACTGAGTGATGAAACATGCCCTGGATGCCTATCTTCTGCATGTTCTGTCTCTTCACCAGAGTCTGAAGTACTATGCCGTATAACTGATGCTGACCTGGTGGAACTACACTGCTGATGCAGCTCTCCATACTTGTTTGCCATGGAGCTTTTGATTGTTGTTATAGACAGGAAACATCAGTCAACCTGTTGTGACAAATAGGAACATGATTTTAAAAAATGTCATCATTTCGACCACAGAATATCAGAAAACTGCTGTAAAAGAACATGCACACATTATCAAACACAACAATAATTTTTCATGGCCTACAACAGTACAAGGCTCATCCAATAAATAGTAAGAATATATATCTATATAGTATATACTTTTTTTTAAAATACGATAACAATCAGAACCTTTTGATATATTGCACTCCTTCCCAGTAACATCTCTTCTCCCAAATGACCGATTCCAACTATTGGAAAGGTCTGAAAAGCCTGTTGCTATACAATCAGCGTTGATATACTGTATCTACTTGGGCACTTCAACTGATTCCAAGTAATCTACATCACAGGGATATAAACCATGGAAGGGATTTTTCCACTCGGGGAACAGATCGAAGTCTGGGAGACTCATATGTAAAAAATAGGTGGGGTGTGGCAAAACATCCCACTGATTACCACGTCACAAGTGGTGATGGCAAGATGCATTGCAGGAAGCTGGTGGATAAGGTGAGGAAATCAAAAGGTTAAGTTTTTGCTTTGCTAGCATGGTCGATAATACAGGATGCTAGTAACTAAGTAAGGGTGCATGAGTCAAAGGGTTAAACAAAAAAACTTAAGTTTTTGGATGGACTTGGACAAACTTTTAAAAGAGAAATGCAATCATTGTGACAGAGTATCACTCAACTGAATTTGTATTATCTGGTACAGACAAAAAACAAAGACGGATGAAGTGTTCAATTATGTAATTCTGTGTGAAAGTATTTCGTATATAAATGCAGAATTAACCAAATCAAATCAAACGTACAAATGCTCTTAAAAGATTTACAGTATTCATAAAAATACAGAAACATGTTTCCTACCTGAAAATGAAATATTCTGAGTTTGAGAAAAAATGGTTTCCATACTCAAGACTAGTAAATATTTAACAGATGTTGCACATAAAGCATGAACATACTGAATATTCAACCGAAGGGTAATGTGAGAAAATTTAGAATGTGATGCTCTCTTATTCTGCTGCAGTAAATAAAACCATTTCAGTGTAAAAACAGTAGGAACTCCAGTCAGCTGATCCCATGTGCTAAAGCATGACTTGGTAAAATGTGAAGAATATTGTGTCAGTGCCATGATAAAAAAAAGAATGATCTGTATCATTGTATGCACATGTAAAATAAATCACATGTTTCAATTTTTGAAACTTTAAACTACTCACCTATGATCTGTATTATTCATTCCATATATGTAACTGTACACTGAACATTGAATCATTATTGCATGCTTTGATATTGTCACATCTACATTAAAAAACAACAACAAAACTTCTGAGCAAGGGTTAAAAAAAGACCATTTCTATAACCATCATAATCTATGACGCTAGTCACCCTCTGGAAAATGCATACTGACACTTATTTAGACACAACTATGACCAGAAAAAAACAACAACAACAAAACAAACACAAATACCTATATTACTGAAATGCAAATATAATTCATAAACAATACACTGACAAAACCTTGGTACCATCTGGAGATGAATAAAACAACATGCTGTAGCATATCAAGTGCTTACATGACACTTCAGTGCTTTACTGGTGATAGCCGACAGATCTTCAAACAGGCACCACACACACACACCACACATACAGTCACACACACACATATATTATCACCATCACCATCACTTCACTCACCGCTCAAACACACACACACACATACACACACACACATATACATTCTGTTTGTACTGTTCACACCTGCATACATGCAAATGAGTCAGATTGATCACACACAGCTGCAGCCAAGAATTGACTGCATTGATTGTACTGTATATGAAACTCAGACCTATCCTATCTCAGTGTCATGAATACCAGAGTGAAGAACAATCACACAAATGTGAAGAGACTGTACCAACTAAGCAAGGGTAGGAATGAAAAGTTATTGTAATCATGTAAAAAAACTGACTCCATAATAATCATCATGTGGATTCAAGTGATATAAACGACCAAAATCTCCACATCAATCAGATCCCAGATGACCTCATGTTGAAATGGTAGGTATATATATATATTCATCAAATGTAGTTTATTTGTTCACCGATGAATTCATTTTGGTATGTTTCAATGGACCTAATGCTGAAAGACAAGGTAGGTATTTTGTGGTAGTAAGAAATGCGAATCATATAAAAGTGTCTGTGACTAGTTCACATTGGTGGCAGAATACAAAGTTCATTATGTGTATACACCAAAAGACAGCAAGATATGTATGTACTAAGCTCACAAACTCAACAATCACAATCACATCACCACAGTAACAACAGTCAACAAGATGTGTAGGGGGCCTACTAAACTGACAAATTCAACAATCACAGTTACTACATCAAATAAAGACAAACACTAAGAGTAAGATGTGTACCAAACTCACAAAATCAACAATCACAGTAACTTACATCACAATAATGACAGACAAGATGTGTGCTACACTCACAAATTCAACAATCACATTTACATCATCACAATAACGACAGACAAGATGTGTACTACACTCACAAATTCAACAATCACATTTACATCATCACAATAACGACAGACAAGATGTGTACTACACTCACAAATTCAACAATCACATTTACATCATCACAATAACGACAGACAAGATGTGTACTATACTCACAAATTCAACAATCACATTTACATCATCACAATAACGACAGACAAGATGTGTACTACACTCACAAATTCACAATCACATTTACATTATCACACTAACGACAGACAAGATGTGTACTACACTCACAAATTCAACAATCACATTTACATCATCACAATAACGACAGACAAGATGTGTATACACTCACAAATTCAACAATCACAGTTACATCATCACATTAATGACAAAATAACCATCACATCACCCTTTCTAAATCATTTTATACTGATTTAATGCTTCCTGTAAAATTTACATTGAAATTTTATTGCTCTCTCTCTTTCTTTCTCTCTCTCTCTTTCTCTTGTTGTTGACCTCATATATGTAGTTATATTCTTCTCTTTTTTTGGAAAAAAAAATCTTTTCTTTTCAACAAACAGGCACAATATTTATCAACAAAATATAATACATAAATGACATGTAATGACACACCAATCAGTCAGTCACTTCCTGCAAATCAGCTCTGAAAACTAATATGTGTGTGTGTGTGTATATTAGTGTGTGTGTTAGTGTGTGTGTGTTAGTGTGTGTGTGTTAGTGTGTGTATGTGTGTGTGTTAGTGTGTGTGTGTGTTTTAGTATGTTAAGTTAGTGTGTGTGTGTGTGTGTGTGTGTGTGTGTGTGTGTGTGTGTGTGTGTTGTGTGTGTGTGTGTGTGTGTGTGTGTGTGTGTGTGTGTGTGTGTTGTGTGGTTGTGTGGTTGTGTGTTAGAGTGTGTTGTGTGTGTGTGTTAGTGTGTGTGTTAGTGTGTGTGTGTGTGTTAGTGTGTGTGTTAGTGTGTTAGAGTTAGTGTGTTAGAGTTAGTGTGTGTGTGTGTTAGTGTGTTAGAGTTAGTGTGTGTGTGTGTGTGTATGGGGGTGTGTGTGTTGTGTGTGCGTGTGTGCGTGGGTGTTGTACTATGTGTGGGTTGTATTGCAGTATGTGTTGTATGTGTTCTCTCTCTTTTCTGTGCTGTTGTGTGTGTGTGTGTGTGTGTGTGTGTGTGTGTGTGTGTGTGTGTGTGTGTGTGTGTGTGTGTGTGTTGTGTGTTAGAGTGTGTGTGTGTGTTAGTGTGTGAGTGTGTTAGTGTGTGTGTGTTAGTGTGTGTGTGTGTGTGTGTAGTGTGTTAGAGTTAGTGTGTGTGTGTGTGTGTGTTAGTGTGTTAGAGTTAGTGTGTGTGTGTGTTAGTGTGTGTGTGTGTGTTAGTCTGTGTGTGTGTGTGTGTGTATGTGTGTGTGTGTGTGTGTGGGGGGGGGGGGGGTGCGTGGTGCGTGGTGCATGGGTGTATCTGTATATGTGCATGTGTGGGTGGGTGTATGTAACTCAGTAACTGTGTGTGTTTTCAAATGAAAGACTGTTTGCTCTCTCTCTCTCTCTTCTGTGTGTGTGTGTGTGTGTGTGTGTGTGTGTGTGTGTGTGTGTGTGTGTGGTGTGTGTGTGTGTGTGTGTGTGTGTGTGTGTGTGTGTGTGTGTGTGTGTTCTCTGGATATATTACTATATGTGCATGTATGGGTGGGTAAAGGTGACTGCGTGTGTGTTTTCAAATGAATGTTTGTTCTGTCTGTGTGTGTGCGAGTGTTGTGTATGTCACTATTTTTATGTGTGGGTGGGTGTGCGTGATTATATGTGTGTGTGTGTGCACATATGTGTGTGTTTTTTTAATCCTTTCAGCGCCAATATGTAAGTAAAGAGGCTACTCCCTCCTTGCCAAGGAATTTTGAACGCTCTGAAATTTTTTTAAATTATCTGAATTTTTTTTAAATAATCATATATCTTCAGTCAACCATCAAACCCTACAAAACTTTTTTCTAGTTTAGTATACTTTATTTTTTCAAGTAACATAAAAAATAATAATAATAAAAAAAATGTTATCTTAAAAATATCTGATACAATCAAAAGTTGTCACTCACACACACACACACACACACACACACACACACACACACACACAACACACAACACACACACACACACACACACATGCATACACATACACAAATAATTTCTTTGTTCTGGACACCAGGTTCTTGCAGTTTGTAGAGCTATCAGTTATCAAATAAGTACAACCATATGCATGTTAACACCTTGTTGTACACATCACTACTGTGCTAGACTTCTTTTTCCTGCTTATTGTCCTCTCTCTCTCTCTCCTTTTTTTTCAGCTTTACTTTTGCATTTCAAATAGCTTGCTTGTGATCTGGATGAAAGATGTGGTTTTCATAAGAAAGAAAGAAATGAAATAAAGACATACAGCCAGTTAATACACTGCATCCAGCAGTCTATCTTCATCTGTTAGAGACTGAAACTGGGCATGACACATAATCTGGTTTGCTTGAGCAGTTACCACATCAATATGCTGACACAGCATCTGTCAGGCAACTGCTGGAAGAATGGAATGAAGCGCATATCGAACTGTCTAAATGCAACGAATCCCTTGTGAAAAAAAATCACCGACCACTGGGCCATACACCCTGTCATCTCCCTTAACCATGTCCTCTTGACATACCCCCACCTTCCCCTCTTACTGTGACAGCAGCTGACCATTGGTGCACACTTTCTTTTCAAAGCTACATTCAGAATTCAAACTTTAGCTTCCTCTTCACTTGTTTCACTTAAATACATGAAGCTGGTGGATAGGGTGAGAGTCAAAGGCTTACGTTTTTGCTTTGCTAGCATGGTTGACAATGCAGGATGCTGGTGGACAGGATGTGTGAGTCAAAGGGTTATCTAATGCCTCTTACTGAGATATTGGTGCTGCTTCAGTTCTGGATGGTAGTGTTGTACAGTTTTCTTTTCATAAGCATATCAGCTGGAGAGGGAAGGTTATGGCTGAGAGTGAGAGGTGTTGTTCTCAAGTGGAGAAGTGCTACTTCAATGTCCTGTCCAGTCTTTTAGCATCTCTTGATGGTGTTCTGATAGTCTGCATGTGTCTCTCAACGAATCCATTTATTTTGGGTATTGTGGAGATGATGTTACATGCTGAATTCCCCATGAAGTGATGAAATCCTGGTGAGGTCTGCCAATGAACTGTGGCCACTTATCACTGACTATGATGTCAGGTTTTCCAAAGAGAGCCAGGGTTTCTTTATTTCTATGGTTATGGTCGAGTTTTTGGCTTTGTTTATTTGGATGGCAATTGGGATTTTGAAAATTAGTCTTCAAATAGTTCAATAATCAGGTTTATTACACCATCTATTTCAAAGAGACAGATGCAAAACTTCTTCCATGAGGCAAGGTAGGCTATATCTCATGTGGTGTCATTGGTTCACTTTGATTTGCTGGTCTTGTTTCTTGGCACGATTGGATCATATCTGTGGTGTCTTTGGTGATGGTTTGTCAAGATACTGACTCTCTTGCTAGCATCCTTATCTTTTCTATCCTTTGATGGGCTCTGTGTAATTTTGACAAAATTTACGTCTGTAGTGAAGGTGGAATAATAACTAGAGGTCCCTTAAATATTATTCTATTTTCCACTCCCAATGCATTTCTGAAAGACCAGCAGTACCTGATTTCTGCTGGATTTTCTTTGACAGTTTCTGGCCACCATAGGGTGATGATTTCCTTCAGCATGCAGAAAGTGGGGTCTCTGTCAGTTTCTTCTCCAAGTTCTCTCTGTTTCTTCCTGGTGAAACTTATCAGGTCGATCTCATCAAATTCTATTTCTTCTGGTGTCAGTTCAATACCATCAATACCCACTCGTCAAAGGGAATATTTCTTCATCACTGGGATCAGATAGCCATGACAGCACATCTGACAAGGTCCAGCACATCTGACAAGGTCATGGTGTTTCCTGGTTTATATGTCAGTTGGAAATCATATCCTTGAGCCCTTGTAGACAGAGTGATGCCTTGTGCAGTAGTTTGTTGACAATCATCACTAGCATTTTGTGATCTGTGACTACTCTGAACTGGCGTCTATATCTATAGGTAAGCATGGAAGCAGGTTATTCCAAACATAAACGCCAGCATTTCTCTGTCAACAATTGGGTAGCTGCTTTGTGTTTGATCCAGTGCTTTTGATGCAAATGCTATCAGGTGATTGTTTTGGAAGAGTGCAGTGACAACTTCTTTTTGACTTGTGTCAACTTCCAAAACAACTTTTTTTTTGGGGGGGGGGGGGGGGGGGGGTCATAATATGCTGGGCAGACTTCAGCTCATGGAAGTAATGGATGTGATCCTCATTAATTAACACAAATGGTGTATCTTCTTCATAAGCCTCTGAGTGGTTGTGATTTCAATTTGCTCTTTACAGGAATAGAACAAATAACATGTGTGCGCGCATGTACATATAGCCTATAGAAGATGCTCAGCTAGAATACACTCAACCTGCTAGGTGTGTGACTCTCAACCCAAGTTGTCATCCTATATTAGTATATATATCTCTCTCTAACACACACACACACACACACACATATATATATACACACATATGTAAGAGTGTGTGCATGCTTATACGCATATTTTCAAGTGTGTGGACTGTCGCTAATAAAGTGAATTTTAAAAACATATTCATTATTTGTTGTTATTTTTGATGAACCATGTTTATGTTGCATTGATTCACTGGTGTAAACATGTATCCCGTATATTTTACTGCATTATAATATATTGGTACTGAAATGTTTATGCTGCATTGGTGTATTAAGTACATACATCGGATTGTTGTGCCACACTATCAACATAGCAATGTTTATGCTGTTTGTAAAGTGCAATGAGCATTCTCTGACATGTACGTTTGCTCTATACCAATGAAATTCTTATTCTTATTACACACACACACACACACACACACACGCATATACAGGATGCTGAGCCAGGGATGAAGATTTTATGCATTTCATTAGAGTATGGTAAGTACAAATGTTAGCCTTTTCCATTATTCATATTTATTTCTTTTAGTCACAATGGATTTACCATGTGAAATTCGTGCTGCTTCTTCTTCATTCTTCAATTTTTTTTATTTTTGTTTGTTTGTAATCAATTGGTTGTTTATTATTATTATTATTGTTATTATTACTATTATTAGGCCCTATTATTATTGTCATTTGTTGTTGTTTGTTGCTTTAGTTTAAACCACCATGACTTTAGAAACATAAGTATGATAAGAAAGGCAAGAAGGCTAATTGAAGGGGGACCAGGAAAATTAATCTATCTTAAAAATGTCTTTCCTGGTTTCCAATATTTTATAAGGCCTACTTGGGCAGCCGAGCGAATGCCCTGCTCTTCACGATTTTCAACTGACGTGGGATCATCAGCGTCAGAGCGTGCGTGGGCACACGGGTCCGATTCGTTTTTTTTCCCCCGACTATCACACAGTATCATTGTATATGTACCCAAACAAATAATTCTACACCAATGGGAGTAAAGATGGAAGAAAAGCATTACATGATATACACAGGGTGACTTGAGAATACATTACACAACATTACATACCCACTAGTTTTCGTAGTAGTCGCACATTTTTTGGATAACTTGCTAGAGTGGTCTCCCCTCTGCTGAGTTGTCCTCTCGCGCGTAGATTGACTGTATTTTGATTACTTTTCTGAAAGGTTTTTCCATAATATGCATATATTATATTTTGAAATAAAACGTAGATAAAACAATGATAATAATATTTGGAGCAGAATGCAATTTTTGCA
>JAPXFY010000012.1:34323409-34368409 GCA_030674185.1 Monoplex corrugatus | reverse complement strand
TAGGCGAAAGCGTGGCTTGATGCAGAAAGAACTGGATGAGGTATGTTTGTTTGTGGGTAGTAAAAGTGGTTTGATAGTGGTGGTTGACTGGTTAATTCTTTTATTTATTTTTTTTTTCAAGTGGGTGCAAGTTAGCTGGTTGATGTAGTGTAGGTAGTGAGTGGTTCATTTTGATGTAAGTGAGATGTTGTGCAGTTGTTTTGTGAGTGTTTGTGTATATTTCTAAATAGATTGCGTGCGTGCGTGCATGTGTGTGTTGTGTGTGTGTATGTGTGTGTGTGTGTGTGTGTGTGTGTGTGTGTGTGTGTGTGTGTGTGTGTGTGTGTGTGTGTGTGTTGTCATCATTAGAGCCTGTACATAGTGTCATCTAGTCCTTTATTCATGTGTATGTGCAATATTAAAGATAGAGGCTATGCTTTAGTATCATCCAGTCATTTGATGCATGTATGTATACATTATCATCAAAAGAGCCTGAACATTATTATCATCCAGCTGTTTATTCATGTGCATTACATATCTTCTTCTTAAGACATGCCTCAATTATTTGGAGCGTATGTCATGTTATATGGCCGGAACTGCCATCATCATCACAAATTTCCAAATATTCCAATAATCATTCTAGTGATGTTATTTAACATTCTTACATTTCTTGTTATGCATAGAAATACCTACTTCTGGGACCATGTGATGGTGGTTTTGCATTTGTAAGTTCTGCATCTGACTGTTTTTGTTTGTTTGTTGGTGTTGTAGTTTTATCTGTGGTTGTATTTTTTTTTCCATTTTTGGTATGTTTTGTGTCTTCGCTTTGTTTTGGTGTAAGGTGTACTGTTATTGTATGATAATAGATACATTATTTGTTAATGCTAAGATTAGAGAATGACAACTCATAGAGAATATAGTACACCCATTTTTTAAAATAAAACTCCTATTGATTATAAATCTATATGTGTCTTGATTAATTGCAGATCAAGGAGTCAATGCACAATGCAAACAGGGACCACAAGGCTACTCTTGCACGCATGGAACAAAAGTTCTTTGAAGAAAAGGTAAAATGAACCACTTTCTGCTTTGCATGTCTTTATGTGTGTGTGTGTGTTTCCTGCTTCCTCTGGCATGTCTTCTACATACCCTGCTCTCCATCATGGGAAAATGCATACATCATACATTGTTTGTTTTGTGTGTCTGCTTTTGCAATCGCCATTCTTTTCACTTGGCTTTTCAAATATTTCAGATGCGCCTTCAACAAGAAGCCAACCAGAAGATTGCCGAACTGGCTGAAAAAGCACACACTGAAGCCATTGCGTAAGCATGAGTGTTTATCATTTAAATTCATGAAATTGCTAGATCTCACTTAAGTTAATCTGACTTTAGGGAGAGTAAGCATTATCTGTGTGGTTTCTCATGTTGGTGTGTGTGTGTGTGTGTGTGTGTGTGTGTGTGTGTGTGTGTGTGTGTGTGTGTATGTGTGTGTGTGTTGTGTTTGTGCGTGCATGTGTGTATGTGTGTGTGCGTGCATATGTGTGTGTGTGTGCGCGCGCACGTGTGTGTGTGTGTGTGTGTGTGTGTGTGTGTGTGTGTGTGTGTGTGTGTGTGTGTGTGTGTGTGTGTGCCCACAATTTTTCGTATATATGAATTTTAAAATTTTCTCTTTTGTTAGGTGTTGGACATTATTTTGCACTGAAGTTTTCAGTATTTTTGTTTACATTGAACTAAACACGCATCAAATCAGTGCTCTTCTTTGGTTCTCCTCAGCAACCTAGATGAGACAACTAAGTCTGTGTACAAGGAGAATGTGAGACTATCTGAATCTCTCAGCTACCACATGAAGGAGGGAGATATGCTGAAGAAAGACCTCCAGCGGCTGACAGAAGAGAACAAGCATCTGTTGGGTGAGAGAAAGAGGTCAATGACATGATGGTCCAGGAAAAGGTCATTCAGGCCAAGCAACAGAAGGAACACATCAAAGAGGTGAGTTGTGCTGTTTGGATGTGTTGTTCTGGTGTCATGATTTCTTTCTGTTTGACTCTGTGTGTGTGTGTGTGTGTGTGTGTGTGTGTGTGTGTGTGTGTGTGTGTGTGTGTGTGTGTATGTGTATGTGTGTGTGGGTGGGTGGGTGTATTGTGTGTGTGTGTGTGTGTGTGTGTGTGTGTGTGTGTGTGTGTGTGTGCCTGTGTGTGTGTGTGTGTGTGTGTGTGTGTGTATGTGTGCACCAGCTTGTCCACATGTTTGTAAGATATTATTTGTTCTGCTTTTCTGTATGTGGATATCTTGTAAATTTGTGTGTGGGGTTTTCTTTTTGTTTTTTGTTTTTGTTGTTCTTGATTTGCTTATGCAGATATTCTGTTCTTTTTTTTATGTATTTGTGAGTACTTGTAGTGTGTGTGTGTGTGTGTGTGTGTGTGTGTGTGTGTGTGTGTGTGTGTGTGTGTGTGTGTGTGTGTGTGTATGTCTTTTGTGTGTGTGTGTGTGTATGTATGTGTGTGTTCGCATGCTGTTGTGTTATTCAGATTTATCATATCTGGTGAGCATGTTTGTGTATATTGTGGTTTTATGCATTGGTGACTATGTTTTTACATCTGTGCATACATAATGGACATATGTTATATAAATGTGAGTTTACATCATTGTCTGCATTATTATTAATGTAGTGTACACAAAGAAAGAAAGATTAAGTCATAGATCAAATTAAGATTGCATTATAGACCAAATCAAATGCTTTTTTCCTCATCCCCAGCTGCAAGAGAAAGTGCGTACCTTGGAAAAATCACTGAGCCACGTGGTCAGAGAGTTTGAAACGGAACGTCGTTTGATCACAGACAATGCTCGCATTGAGAGCGAGGCTGCAAGGGTGGAGCTTGCCAAACTTCAGCGAGTGATTGAAATGAAGACAAAAGAAATGGTCAAGGTCAAACGCCTGGCCAAGAGCATTTTGGACCAGCGTACTGAGCTGGAACGATTTTTCCTAGAATCTCTGGAGCAGGTCAAACTGGAAATTTTAGGCAACCAGTAAGTTTATTAACTGTTAGTTGTTGTTTTTTCTTATTCTGATTGTTTTTATCTGTTTATGAAGAATTGGGAAAGGAGTGGGAAGAGGGAGGGAGTAATGTGTGAAAAGTGATAAAGAAAAATATTGATTAATATTTGTAAAAATCATGTGTTCCTTCATTTACTCACTTACTTGTAAGTAAATTGTCTGTATTGTGAAACATTAAGTGGCAAACTATATGTTTGTGTTTTATTCATTTATCTGCATATTAATTGTGTTGTCTTATGAACTAATTTTTGTAAAACACATATTTCATGGTTTTGTTACTCAAAACTTGTATTTCATGGATTGTTTTTCATTGTCTCTAAAGTGTTGTAGAAAGTGTGTGCATACTGATAACATGCCTGCATGATCATTTGTGTATGCATATGTACACATTTAATTATTTTCATATAAACATGAGATGTGTATATGTATGCATGTGTGGAAGTATGGAAGTATCAATTGCTAATTGTGTGCCAGTGCACACACACATACTTTTTAATAGCTTTTTCTCATCATCTTCATTAGATTAAGTCATGTTTTCACTGAAATCATTACTGACATTCTTTTCATTGGTGAATGCAGTCTGCTGGCATTTTGGTAAGACAGTTGGTCTAATATGTTTATTCAAATTCACATAAAGGATATCATCATATTATTTATCATTTTGATTTTCTTTTCTTTTCACGAAAATCACATCCTCAAAAATATGAAACATTTCACTTTTGTAGTTCCTTTTCAAGATATGTTGATTTTTTTTCAGATTCATCTAATGATTGTCATCACAATATGTAATTTTGTTTATGATAATCACATTCACGGGAATATGAAACACTGCACTTTTGTCTTTTTTTTTCAAAATGTATAGACTGTTACTTTGTCTAGAGCATGCACTGACTTTTGGATCTTTCAATGATCTAAACGGAAGGTTGATGTTGGCTTGAATACAACAGTTTCCTTTATCTGTATTTGATTATTTAAAGAAGCACAGATATATATTGTATTTTATTTATATTATTTACTTGCATGATCACATGCACCAAAGTTTCCAGTTTCAGCAGCATTTGATAAATATGCACTTGGTATTATATGTGTCAGCTTTGTGAGCTGAAGCATTTACAGGCATTTTCAACCAGCTTGTCTTTGAAGGCTGTTGCTCATTCTGTCATGTATTCATTTTTTGCCATTGTTCATTGTGTTGCTCATTTTCTTATCATTTACTGAATTGCTCATTCTGTAAATATTTCTATTGTCTTAATGTATTGTTTGTTTATCTTGCATTGCACTATAATGCCATGAATCCACTGCAGCTTAATGTAATTCAGCACATCTTTGAAAGATCAGCATTAAGTGATAGTATCAAAGGCCCCGCAGAATGCCTGTCATCTATTAGCAAATGCTGGTCTAATGGTATGTATCTTGGATTATGTCTATGTGTAAATCCTTGCTGAATCATAGACATCCTGCTTGAATCCACAGAATGATATACATTCTCTGATGTCAGTATGCTTACTATCATATATATAGTATCATATGTACATTTCTCTCTCTCTCTCTCTCTCTCTCTCCTCTCTCTCTCCTCTCTCTCTCTCTCTCTCTCTCTCTCTCTCTCTCTCTCCTCTTTCTTTTTCTCTTCTGGTTTTTCAGATTATGTTTGTACATTGCTGTGCTCATTCTGTGCACATGGTATGTTGTTGCACAGTGTGCATACTTTAGTGGGTGTGTGTACTAAATATTTCCATGTTTGCGTAAGCCACCAGACACTGTCATAGTTTACTTTGTCTTAAACATGCATATTTGACATTCTGTGTGCATATAAGATATATGCATGCAGGGGGTTTAAGCACTAGCAGGTCTGCACGCATATTGACCTGCAAGATTTGAAAAAATATCCATCCTTTACCCACAAAGGGAGGGGGGGTGGGTATTCAGGCAGAATTGAACCCAGACCTGATTAGAAGTGTGATGTCTTCACCATTTTGACTATCACACCCATCATAAATGCTTTCATTTTCTATACTCCTGTCAGAAGTACAACCTGATTTTTCATTTGAAAAAGATCCTTTTGTTCATACATTTGAAAATGTGCCAGACTTTTGCAATTCCTTTTCTTTCTGTTGTTGATAAAACTTAACAAACTGAATGCAACTATGAATATGATTTTAAAAGTCATGTTAAAAAGTGCAGTGTTTGATCAGGAAAGTAACAGTCTTTCTATTTTGTAAATGTTGTTGCTTTAGTAGCCTGTCTTTTCATTCATTTGATTATGTCTATGTATGTATGTATGTATGTATGTATGTATGTATGTATGTATGTATGTATGTATGTATGTATGTATGTATGTATGTATGTATGAATGTAGTATGTATGTATGTATGTATGTATGTATGCATGTATGTATGTGTATATATATATATATATATATATATATATATATATATATATATATATATATATATATATATATATATATATATAGTATATATATATATATATATATATATATATATATATATATATATATATATATATATAATGTGTGGTGTGTGTGTGTGTGTGTGTGTGTGTGTGTGTGTGTGTGTGTGTGTGTGTGTGTGTGTGTGTGTGGTTTCCTTTTGTGGTTAGCCTTGATAATGGCTGTATGCAGTCGGCTTGGCTTTATACAGCAATAACAACAATTCTTTTGTGGTCATTTTACTACAGTTGTCTGCATTTACATATGCATAGGATTTTTGGTTGTTGACAAAGATAAATGTTTTGAATAGTTTAAGTAGGTGTCATTTGATCTTAATTTTTAAGATTTTTGTTCTAATTCATATGATTGCTGGATTTCATCTTTTGTAAATTAAAGGTTTGTTTGTTATGACTGACTGGTTTACCCATTAGATAAACCAAAGCACCAGTTTATTTTCCTCTATTATACTTGTAAGCTTTTGATCTACAGAGCCCAGTACAGACGAGATGCCCAGGCAGCCTACCAGCAAAAGATGCTGGCTGCACATTCTGGCAAGGCTGAATATCCCAAGATCAGAACCTTCAATCATGCAGAAAACAGCACCAACAGTGTTTACAAAGACATTGAAGCTGCTGAACGACTGTGAGTAAAGCTTGTTTATTATCTCCTTCAGCATCCTTGTAAAGGTTGACAAACCCTATCATGTGGTATGAAAGGAAGGGTATGAGTTGTTTATTACATCAGAATAAGAAAGTCTTTTCACTTTTGACAGTCAGTGGACAGATTAGGAACATGGAATAGGGACTGGAATATCTTTGAAACATTGGGCCCCAAAAGAATATTTCTACAGTGAAAAAATGTTATTATCATTACAGATCTGGGAGCCACCATTTCTTTTAGTTAATGTACACTGATAATCTCAATAAAATATGTTTTAAAGTTTTGGATAGTCTTTTGAAAATGGGCTACAGCTTTCTTACTAATTCCATTTAAAGTATGTTTTAAAGTTTTGGATAGCCTTTTGAAAATGGGGTATAGCATTCCAACTAATTTCATTTCTTTTACATATTTTGATACGGCATTGAAATAAATTGTGTGAAATCATCTTTTGCTCTTCTTTCTTCAGATGTTACCATAAGCTTAAGTTATTGATGAGTGGGAATCAGGTGGGGGGTCGTCAGGAGCAAGCTGTTTGATTTATTTCCTTTCAATTCAGGGCAATTTCTAATCCTATATTACTTGTTAATTTAAAGTGTTGATCTTACATGATGATGGCATGTACTTCATGGGAGCAAATGGGTTGAAGACAATATATCATATGTAAAGATTTTTGGGGATTGCAAATATCTTAGTTCTGTTGTCATGTGCATGTCTTGTTTACAAATGATAAAATTTGAATATGAATATAAAACTAAAAGTTAAAAGAATTAAATATTTGAATGTTCAAGGAGAAAGAACTGAATATAAGTGTTGAGTATAAGAGTTGAATGTGTATGAGTATGAAAGAACTGAGTGAACTGTGAATGTGAAAGTGAAAAGTGTAAAAATTCATGTCAAAGTATAAAGAATTGAATGTAAATGTTGATTATGACAATGCAGAAATGAAGGAGTGTAGTATAAATATTGCACTTAAAGTAGTTGCATATGAACATTCATATCTGTCAATGATGACAATCATTCCTCTGAGTAACATATCACTGTGAGCATCATTGGTATCACAAACATAATATTGATTGTAGTGTGTGAGTGTACATGCTTGTGTGTGTGTGTGTGTGTGTGTGTGTGTGTGTGTGTGTGTGTGTGTGTGTGTGTGTGTGCTGAAAATAACAATACAGTTATGGCAAGTTTTGTTCTTAATGATAACAGTAATATCAAATGTTTGTGAAGGAAGCAAGGTAAACCACACCAAGATTACTTTTGCACTTCCTTACAATCTTCAGTAATCAAAAGTATGAAATCTAGCATTGAGAAAGAAAAAAAAAGGAAAGGTTTAAAAACACTTGGTGCCTGCATGAATCTCATAATGGGTATTTACACTACAGTAGCTTGACAAATAGAGCTATTTATTTGCATCATTTATGGCGAGAATAATAATCTATGTCATGCTACTAGATGTATGATATATATGCATGAAAACTCTTGCTTATCTTTTTCATATGTGGCCAAACCCATCACACAGATTTGTGGATTTTATGACTTGTTTTTGGACTTTATGTAATCTATTTGGGTGTAACCTAATGCATTACAGTCTGTTAAGTTTGCATGCAAATGTATTTTACGTCGTCTCTGTTATAATTGTTACTGCTGCGTAATACTCATCATTACCATCACAGCAACATTATTAGTAAATATTACTATTACGAGATGATTGTTATGAAGTGCTTGCATGGTGTGTATTGGTTGTTATTTAATTGTTTCAATGGTTACTAAATATTCCTCATGTGATTTTTGTTTTTTTATTGAAAACATTTCTCGTGTTATAATTGGTTTGCGAATTATGATACATACACATGTAGGCCTACCTAAGCCCAGTGTTTATCTCCTCCCGAGCAAGCCTTGTGAGAGTCGCACTAAATGTTGTCTCAAAGTGGACACCATCTTGAAAGCTTTTTACACATTCGCTTGTGCCTGAGTTTCCCAGAGAGAGAGAGTGAGAGAGAGAGAGAGAGAGAGAGAGAGTGTGTGTGTGTGTGTGTGTGTGTGTGTGTGTGTGTGTGTGTGTGTGTGTGTGTGTGTGGTGTGTGTGTGTGTGTGCTCTGGTAGTAAATGTTGTTGCAAAATGTACATTGCCTTGACAGCTTCTTACAAACCCCTTTGCTGCTATGTTTTCCTGAGCTTGCATAGGCTGCATGCACATGCTGTGTGTGTGTGTGTGTGTGTGTGTGTGGTGTGTGTGTGTGTGTGTGTGTGTGTGTGTGTGTGTGTGTGTGTTTGTTTGTGTGCGCGCGCATGTGTGTGTGTGTGTGTGTGTGTGTGTGTGTGTGTGTGTGTGTGTGAGAGAGAGAGAGAGAGAGAGAGAGGGTGGGTGGGTGAGTGGCTGTGCATTGGTGTGTATGTGTATGAGTCTGTCTCCATAAGACCCAGTCAAGGAGACAGGCATATTGTGATTTTTAGATGTAATTGGCTTTGCAACTCTTTGTGTTTTGCTGAATAGAATTCTTGTGTTCTCTGCCAACCAGTTTAATTCAGTCCCATGAATGACATTTATGTTCAGATTAGTATCTGAACCCTGTTCTCCTGACATTGACTGGTAGGTTCCTGATATTTTTTTTATGCATAACTTTGGGGGTGTACACCGTGTCGTTGCTTCAGTTTCATGAAAGTGTGATGGTGGTGGTGACAGTGATGTTTGTGTGTGAATGCTTAATGTGTGTGTGTAATGGTGGTGTGTGCACATAAAAGTTTGTACTCATTTTACTGTGTTACAGTGGGGCATTTTTTTTTTTTTTAAAAGGTGAAAAAATAAAGTCCGGTCTTTTGTATTCTTGTTATATATACTAGATTTTCACATTGATTCTTGGTGTTGGTGATTAACTCTTTGACTCCTGCACCCTGCATAGTCAACCATACTTGCAAAGCAAAATCTGAACCCTTTGACTCCCTCATCCTATCCAACAGCTTCCTGCGGGAAGCTGGTGGATAGCTGAAGGAGTCAAAATGTTAAATTTTTGCAGTTGGTAGATAGGGTGTAAGAGTCAACAGGTTAAAAACTCAAAGCTTCAAATCTTGGGGAAAAAGTGTAGTACTCCCCATCGCTTATGCATTCCATGGTGCTTTAGAGACCAGAGCTGCTTTTGTTTGTAACCCTTTGGGACTACTTTCACCAGTCAGAGGGATGGTATGAAGTGGAATGATTTCGTATAATTTGTCTCTTTTTCTTCTTCTTCCATTTGCTTCGCAACCCACAGGAAAACATTGAAGTAAGTTATTCAACATACATTAAGATATTTCTAAAAAAAAACACAACTAAAACAAAGAGAAAGGAAAAGGGAAGGCCAGTTAGAGTTGCATTATTATTGTGTGTGTTTGTGTATGTGTTTGAAATAATCATACAAAAATGCGATTAAATATTTAACTGCTTGGTCACAATATGAATGTATGTATGTGTGTATGTGTGTGTTTGTATGTATATGTGTTTAAAAGAATCATGTAAGTATATAAATTATAATTGAATATTTAGCTGCATGGTCACAGCATGAGTGGTGTGTGTTGTGTGTGTGTGTGTGTGTGTGTGTGTGTGTGTGTGTGTGTGTGTGTGTGTGTGTGTGAGTGTGGGTGTGTGTGTGTGGAAAGAGAGCTACAAGACAATAACAATTCATTTATACAGTCTTTATTTTAGAGGGTAAGTGTTAATAGAGATCATTTCTTTAAATATCTAACCATCAGTCAAGTATTTTGTGTGGACTGAAAATCAAGAAATTGAACAAAATATATCATACCTGTCACCATGGTGTAGTGATGATTGCAGTGGACTACAGACAGTAAGGTTGTGGGTTCGAATCCTTATCAGTCCCTTCAAAAATCATAGTGGGATTGTTCAGCTCCATCCAGCTCCTACCCAGAGTTGAGCATGCGATGGGGTCATTGGGAAGACTGGGACTACACGATTGAGTCTCATTTACTTCACGGATGCCTCATTGAGGGTGTTGCTTAAATCATCTGACCAACACTGCAGGTGTCCATATCTCTCGGGCTTGATTAATGCCAGGATGTATTATGATAAGAAAGCATAGAGTACAGCTCTGTCACGTAGTTTCAATCTTGGATTGAACCTCATAGCATTATGATTATCATCCTCATCGTCATTATCATCACTGCTTTATAAAAAAAAGTGTGCCAGCTTCTGTGGCCATTAAGATGGCATAGACAATGGGGGGATGGGGTGGGGGAGGTGAACATAGAGGAAATCTCCCTAAGTATGATGATCCTTTTAAAAATATGTCAGTCCGGTCCCCCTTTTCCTTTCCATTTGCTCACACACACACATGCATAAAGAGAGAGGTGAAAACACACACACACATACACACACACACACACACACACACACACACACACACACACACACACACACACACACACACACAGTTTGTAGCCTTCATTTTAGTTTTACTCTATGCTATGTTTTTTGTGACACTTAAATGATGACATATTAAATCCAGCTTTATGTATTGTTGCAATTTGTTCTCAGCTTTTATAAAGATTAATGATATTGGTAGTTAACCATTTGTCAGTGTGTGTATCCATATCACCCATGTTTAAGCTTCCGTCCTCAGCGAATAAGTGTTGTCTTCCGCATTGTTTTTGAAACCACTCCGACTAGATTGAGCTTTAGGAAAATCAGAGCTGCTTTTGATTTCAAATTGTTATTTCCTTCTGGATTTGCTTGCAGTGGTCAGAATTATTTGTTTTCACTGGGCATATGGATAACTCTGACTGTAATGATTTTGCATGCTTTATCTGAATTTTTTTCCTTTTTCCATTGCTTCTCAACCATCAGGAAGAAGCTGAAGTAAGTTATTTTACATCAGTTAAATAATATAACATGGTTTGGGGATGAGGGGAAAAAACAAACAAAACACACAAAAAGGAAATAAGGGAAAATTGAAAATTGTGAGTCAAACAGATTTAAAAAAGAAAAAGACATTTACTCAGTGCCAGCTCTTGATTAAGAATCAAACTAAGGTGTGTGCTCTCATCTTTCACCAAAGCAATCACTCAACAATGACCAAACCTCCAGGGCACAAAGTACACACAAACTGGTAGGGGGAAGACAGGTAGGGAATAGGGTGTGTGACCCCTGACCAAAGCCATCCTCCTGTCTCTGTCTCTCTCTCACACACAAACAAGATGCTGAACTAGGGTACACTCAAGCCTGTTTGGTGAATGACTCTTGACTCAAGCTGTCATCCTCTCTGTCACACACACACACACACACACACACACACACACACACACACACACACACACACACACACACACACACACACACACACACACACACACACACACACACACACACACACACACACACACACACACACACACACACACACACACACCACACAACACACAGAGAATATTCCATCATATTCTTTCTTTTTTCTCTTCTCTTTCTCCTTTACTCCGTTTTTCACTTTTCGCTTTTACTACTCTGTCTTGACGTCTCTGACACTTTTTATTTATCTAATTTATTTATTTAATTTATTTATGTTAACAAAGACTTCAGAAAGGCTAGAAAGTTTATTGGACTTCAAGGGGAAATAAACCTGTGAAATAAATCTCTCTCCAGTATTTTTATGCCAGGGCAGCAATGATTAATAAGTATACTAATATGATGCTCATTCTTTTGCTCCAGATTTGCAGGCTTATCATGATTGCCAGAGCTTTTATGTTTTAACATCATGTTAATCGGCACATTGCAAGTTAAGTCTTGTGTTTAGAATGCAGTGTTTTGTATTGTTGACTTGGTGCTAATATTAAAATGACATATCAGTGTACTGTAGTTCTAACACAGTGTAAATGTGTCTATGATTATGATATTGTATATTTCATTGTACTAAACATGCATGAACAGTGGAAAACAAATGTATACAACTAAGATGGTGAGCATTCTTATTTTCTTTTTAGTGTAATGTGTTTTCCTACTTGAGATACCACTTTTTTACTTACTCTGTCAAAGTTTATGTAACAGCAGAAACATAACATCTAGAATAATAGCGATCAGTTTATAATAGTAAAAACCATTATCAGACATGCAGTTACACAGGGTCCCAGACATGTGCCTCCGATTGCTGTTGGACGTTTACTACCACCATCTTGATTGTAGACTTTGTTACTTCTGACAGTGCTGATGTTAATGTAACCCTAACTTTACCTCGAGCCCTACTCATATGATAAACCTCACCCTCAGGATCAATGACCCATTCAAGAAAAAAAAAAAAAGAAAATAGTCCCACAGGTGACGGTTTGGAGCAGAACTAGATTAAGACACACCAAATCAAAATGGTGATACAAATTATGTCATAACACGCAATCATAGATATGTAAATGGATGTATGGGGCCCTGTTAAACTGCGCGTTATCAGACATACAATCTGGAATAGAAGCATCAGTTTACAGAAATTGTCGTCTGATACATACATAGTTCTGTAGTAAGTCAGTACTAAGAAGCATGTTGGTGGCAGGTATGGCATAACAGGCCAGGTAGACATTGGTGACCTGACATGGGAACAGAAGGAACGTGTACTTCGATTTCTGTTTGCTCGAATGAATGGCAACCCACAGCCTTCAAGCCTTCCCCGACCAACAACATTGCCACCTATCACTTCAATTTCTACAGAGGCCAGGTATGTACAACCATTACCCCTTTCACACTCTCACCTTATCTACCACTTTTCTGGAAAAGAGCTGACCATTTTGAGTTGGACCATGTAGGATAGCTACTTTCCTTCAACACATAATGACAGGATCAGTAAATATCTAAACTTTTCTAATCAGTTGTACATCTGCAGAAGGCTATCTAATAATTAAGTTGATGGACCCTCAGAACAGACCTTCCTACTGTTAGGGTTAAAAAATTTTTTAAAAAAAGCAAAAGGAGTTGTTCTTTACTGGTATATCAATGAATTTTACTTCTTTGCTTCCCATAATTCCTTCAGAAATCTGGGTCATGCGAAATTGCAAGTTTTGAGACAAGGTATTGAGGTGCTGGTTTATATCATTTTCCATTGTAAAAAAAAAGAAAATGTCACATTGTTTCATGACTGACTACAACGTGGACAGTGTCACAAGGTGATGGCTGACAAGTTTGGGGATACTTCTTATAATGCGTCCAAGACCATGATGACTCATAAAACCATTTATATTTGTTGAGGAGTTTAAATATGCATGTGTATCTTCTCAGGGAAAAAGCCATTGAAGCCGACGGTATCAACACCTTTTTGACTCAAGCTCGTGTGAACGGGGATGTGCCAGCAGTGGAGCAGCCTGCAGTCCCAAACTTGGTTGATGCCAAACCCGCCACTTTACAGGCACAGGAGTCGTAACCACTGGGGTCAGACTTGGGATGGGACATGGGAAGAAGAGGGGTAACCAGGGGCAGGATGTGTTGACTGTGCAGAGAACTGTTGATACGACAGAAACTGCTGAAATTTGTCTGTCTTGTTCAAGTTATTTGTTTTGTTTTTTTAAAAGTTTGTGTGCATGTGTGTTTGACTGGGTTTACATTGTTTTATGTATCTTTTGGCACTAGCATTTGAAAATGATTTTGGCAAGAGTATAACAGATGTGCACACCTTTGGCCAATGATTCTGAAATATGGGCATTTTCTTACATCCCAAAATTGTGTCCTTATGTGCATTGTTAGTATGTAATATTCACATCTTGGGTATTTCTTTCCTGCCTGCACCATCTTGTTCAACATGATAGCATTAAAACGGTCATTTCATTCCATGTGAAAAGCCACTTTAACATGTCTACAGTATTACGTTTTTGATTTGAATTCATAATTTTTAGCAGAAAAACACGTATGGAAAGAAAAACCTCAGGTACCAAGTTGCACAAAGATTTGACCATTCTTTGAATTTTGATCAGAATATAAATCGTATGCCCTTTTTTAAATCACCAGAAAAGAAATTATTACCTTGTTTAAACTAGTAACCCTTGTAAATCACTAAAATATTCATGCTAGCTCCTTCCCAAAACCAAAACCAAGAGAGAACTGATGTTACAATGACCACAATACCAAATTATTTATGATCTCTTTGTTTATACACCTGAATATCAATAACTGTTGATCCTTTGATACCTTGCTTCCTCAACAACCGCTCAGTTTTACGGAAAACCATTACTTTTAAGTTTCTTACTCTTGCTGACCAAGAAATGAATTCTATGCTCAGTCAACCACCAAAATGATACACACCACCAGATTTCAAAATAATAATGTTTAAATATGAGCATATGCCTATATCTTTCATTGGTGTGCTTCTGATTAACATAGTTGCCATGTAGGCAGATGCTGTGGAAATTTCCTTTTCTGTTCACAATGATGTAGGCAGAAATATTGGTGGTGAGCATGCGTGCAGAATATTGCTGGATATGAAACACTTGAAAACATACTTACCAATGTAAGTTGTTAGGGAGTGAGTATTTGTCATGTTTGAGATCCTGACCAGCATTCGTAAACCAGTATTTTATTACCATTTATGTGACAGTCTCAATTCCTGTGATATTGTTTGTTAATTTTGCTATGTGCTTTGTCAATATGGTTATATATGAAGATGCGGATTTAGATTGTACATAATTTGTTTTGAGGACATACTTTATTTGATGACCAGTGTAATATCACTTATTTTTACATATTGTTTTGATTGGTTTTATTATTTATTATAATTGTTTTGGTTGATTTTATTATTTATTATTCAGTATTTCTGTAATAAATGTCTGTCTCTTCCAATCCTTTGTGTGTGCACACATGGAAGCATGCATGCACATTCTCACACACACACACATGCACACACTCCCACACATATACACACATACATCCACACACACACCACACACACACACACACACACACACACACACACACACACACACACAAACAAAACACACACACACACACACAGAGTAAGGGACTAGAGAAGAAAACAGAAACCCTAATGCAAATAAAAAAAGTTTGGAAATAATATGCTCCATTGTTTGAAGCAGTAAAGGCCAGTCAGGAAGTCCAGTGCTACTGTAATAATATGATTAATCCATTTTGACTGTATCAATTGTCACCCTCCAGCATTATCAAATTCAATGGATCTCACAACAACTCTCCTCCATTCACTCTAGTTTTGACGTTTCTGTGCTACTTCATAGACCTTCTGTCCACTGATGTTGTTCATACATGAAGTGGGTGGTCTGCCCACATTTCTTTTAGCCTCAAAATTTCCTTGCAAAATTGTTGTCATTAGTGTTGTGTTAGTGTTGCGGATTTCAAGGCCGATGTATTTCATGTCTTTTGTTGGTTTTTGCCAGCAGCTGACGTTGGACTCTGTGTTAGTTCAAACTGCTTTCTTTTGTTCTTTTATCAGTCCATTTGACTCTAAGAAACCACCTTTAGCACGCATCTCTGCTGTTTTGATCTTATGTTCATTTGCTTTTGTATATGTCCAGGCTTCACTGCTGTATAGCATTACAAGCCAGATCAGACCTTTTAGAATTTTGATGTGTAATCAACATGAATTATTTCAAGCTGTGAAACATAGTCACAGAATGGCTCAAGAACAGACAGAAGACTCGATATACACTTGTGAATATATTGAGGAAGTCTTCTTCTTCTTCTTCTTGACTAGGGCTTCTGCAAGCACTCCTAGCTGTTCAAATAAATTCATGCAAATGTACCTATGTAGCAGATGTCTTAAAGGTAGTCATATTCCATCAATGGGGAACAATTCTCAATTCTTTATTACATCTTAAAGGCAGTCACATTCCATCTATGGGGAACTAAGGAGAGAATTTGGAACACATACAGGTGAATGATCTGGACAGCAGAAATAAAGCCTTGTGAGGAAAAGAGAGCATGACTGCAAAGAGGAACCCCCAACTCTACCTAAAAGCATATGAAATAGCTTCTGCAGTTCTAAAACAGGAGGGGAACTTAACCCTTTGACTCCTGCACCAAGGCCACCAGCATCCTGCATTGCCAACTAAGCTGGCAAAGCAAAAATGTGATGCTTTGATTCCCTCACCCTATCCACCAGCTACCTTAATTTGTATTGATACGTCTTTAGTGAATAGCTTGATTGAAATGGTGGACTTGTAGGCTCAGTCAATTTTGCCAGAATTGAACACACACACACCACACACACACACACACACACACACACACACACACACACACAAGCACACACACTACACTACACAGAAACAAGTCAGCCTGACAAATTGACAATTAAAAAGAATGTTTAACCTGAGTTTTCCAAAGAAATTGTTTATTCCAAACAGATCTTTGAAATTAGTACAGTAACTATTGCAAAACACAATCAGAAGTCTGAGAAGAAATCTAGTAATTAATTAACATTCCATTTGCCACAAGAACCAGAATTCAGTTTCCACTCCCACCCCTAGTCATTTTTTTTAACAATTTTTAGTCATGGATCTTCAATACATACAATACAAAAAGATTTTTTTCCTCTTACACACACACACACACACACACATGCAATACAAAAAGATTTTTTCCTCACACACACACACACACACACAACACACACACACACACACACACACACACACACACACACACACACACACACACACACACACACACACACACACACACACACACACACACACACACAACACAACACACACACACACACACACACATTTAACATGTTCAATATTCTCCCCATCAACTTTTATCGTTGGTTATTTTAAAACCAAAACCTTGAAAATAAGCATAAGTTCAGAACAGGCTGTGACAACCGAAACATGAGTATGCAACTGGCGTGAGTGGACATGCCATCAATATCTAGTGAAGATACAATACAAAAAAGAAAAAAAAAAACTAATAAGGTTTGGCACATTTTGGCTCAAAACTGTGACTTTGACAGTGGACCTTGCTTATTTGACAGCTGTGATTTAGTTTCCGTTTTCTCAAGACAATGTTTCCACACTTGCAATAGTATCATGTGCACTAATATTGCAAATGCTACTTGGTAGAAAAGGTTCCGATTGGCAAAGTCTTGAGAGCATAACTAACTAATCAATTCTACGTAATATACTTTTTCTATGCTTTTACTAATCTACTCTGAAACAAAACTGGGCTATGTTAGCCCCATTAAAAGCTACTTTGACCATTTTCAACTTGGCAACAAAAAAACAACAACAAACAAACAAAACCTCATCAATACTGGTTTACTATCTTTATCATTATTAATGTTTACAGCTAAGCCGACTGCTCAAAACCATATCTGGGCTATAACCATCTCAAACAAAATACACACATCTAAACGCATTATTGACCCTGGACAAAAAAACAAAAACCTGAGAAAAAAAAAAAAGAAAAAAAAAAGAATCAGAATGCATATTCAATACGACCAGACAATACAGGTGCAAATTTTCCACCAACTCGCCTTTGTCAAGCATAGACGTAAGATCACGAACAAACAACAAAGTAAAAAATTAGGAGAAAAAGACTGAAACTTCTCTGCTGCTTTGTCCAGTGGGAGAAAAGGATTCAGAAGCAAAAACAAAAACAAAAACTGGAAAAGAAAATTAAGAAACCAGAAGAACAAGCAAACCAAAGCAAGCGCGTATTCAACACAACAAGACAATTAAAAAAAAAAAGAAGAAAATTAAGTACATAAATAATCTGAGGATATGCTCCTGGTGTTGGCCATTCTGCCCAATTTATCTTCAGGGGAATTAAAACAACATTCCTGAATATAAATACATAAACATTGCTAAGCACTCAAAATATACATAAAAAAACTGGCCTACTGTACCGAAAATTGCCACTTAGTAGTTAACATTTCCTGACAATATATGTACCCATTATCAATCCAAATAAATATCAAAGACTTTATGGAAAACATGCAGGTGTCTGGACCAGCAAGTCAGAAAATAAAAAGGGAAGAGATGACAGAAAGCAAAGGAGCAAGGCAGACACGAAGACAGTGACAGAAAAGAGGAAATTTCTAGCACAGTATTTCCAGATGACAGGGAGCCGGGGTCTCTTTCAGTATCAAATATAATGAAAAAGCCCATGGCACACCCACAAGGGAATCTAGATGAGAATGCAAATATTCATCCTGCATGACAAGGACCCACATTCCAGCCATGACTGGCCCGGAAACTGATTTAAGCTTCAGTTTGCTCAAGACAATGCAACAGCATTTAAAATTATTTAATTCCATGTACCCTGCAACAAAAGTGCTATGTAACGGAACAAAATCAATGCTGGCGGTTTTGCCAAGCATCATTAAATGGTCACATGAACACTCATGCAAACCTAAATGGTCACATGAACACTTATGCAAACAAGCATACACTACAATTCAATACATGAACACTTATGCAAGCAAACATACACCACAATTCAATACATGAACATTTTTGCAAACAGGCATACACCACAATTCAATACATGAACACTTTTGCAAACAGGCATACACCACAATTCAATCTCATTCTACAGAAGAAGAAACAATATAATTTTATACTTTGCAAATCTGTTGGTTCCCACCCCACTCCCCCTCTTGTAAATAGCTGAATTAGAAATAGATTTCCAAGAAATTTTCTCACTTCCCCCCCGTCTGAAGGAAAATACATGCAACAGTATACACAACATAAACTGTAAAAGCATATTTCCAATATCTACCCATCTACAATGAATTAAGTTATTCAGTTGTCAAGATTAATATCAAACTCACCTCTTCCTGTGGCCTTTCTGCAAAAACTAACAGTTGACAAAGTCACCTGTAAAGTCTACATATATAGAAATAAGTTATCATTTTTTCAAATAGTTTATAAAGGACACAAAAAATACATTTTTTTCTTTTACTAAATTGAATACTTTAGTAACACCAGAGTACAACTGATCTTCCAAATTGTATTTGTAACAGGTCAAAATTTCATTGAACATCTTAGTAACTTTACATTACAATTGAACTGTATTTACAACATATTAAAGTTATACTGGACATAATTACTGGAATGTGACAAAAGATTTATATAAAACCTGGACAGGCAAATGGATCTAGTACCATGGCTATCATCATCAATGCAAACATTAAAAAACAAAACAACCAGTCAACCATCGGACTTCCTTTGCCTATCCACCATCTCCCCAATTCCTGTAGGAAGCTAGTGAAAGCCGGTGAATAAGCTGAGGGAATCAAAGGGTTTTTAAACATCTAAAGACAAAGAAAAACAAGCAGGTATAACACAATGGTTGGAATGGTGATGAGAGAAAACCCGTCAAAGGCACAGCTGTGAGCATCAGAAGGGTTCGATCATAAGAGCTCTATATCAGAATAATAAGGGGAACCTGACTGTTCCACACTTACTGAAAATCAAACCGACACAGTCATTAAAAGTAAAAGTTACAAATAAACCAGCGCTGGGAAATACAACAAGGAGACATTCATGATGACAAAGCAAAACATGATTTTACTATTAAAGCAAAGAGGATAAACATCACAGGACACAAAGCAACACTTTCACATTATACCTTCTCTCTCTCTCTCTCCACACACACACACACACACACACACACACACACACACACACACACACACACACACATCTATAGTAAGTAAGAGCAAAAACAAGAAAAAAAAAACCAACTCCTCCTCTCCCCCTCCTCCCTGTGTATAAGATTTGGAGAATGAAGCAAAAATTTAGACAAAAAAGTTGCACACACAATAGCAAATTTGGAAAGCAGTGGACAAAGTTAGGTGACCAAACAAAGGAAGAAATGGTAGTATCTTAAAACACACACACATACACATACACACAAGCTTAACTGCCACTACTGGGCAAGGTGAGATTAGGCGGATATGCGAAGGGATAATAGAAGTATCTTAAAATACATACACACACACACACACACACACACACACAAAACACACACACACGATTAATTGCCACCACTCGACAAGGTGAGGGTAGGTAGGCAGGTAAAGGGATAAATGGCGAGAATCTTAAAATATACATACAGAAGATTAATCACCACTACCAAAAAGAAAGAGCACCATCATTCATTGGTTCTATGCCCTAAGAAAATGAGTCATTAAGTGGGTATCTGCCCAAATCCGTTACCTCTTTCTCTCAAATTTACACAACTGTCAGAACCAATAAACTGCCCACGCCATTCTGTTGATATCATTGTCTTTGAGCATGAGAAATAGGCAAGAATATTCATGTGTGACTGGAAACTACAACAAAACAAAACTACATAATTACACACACACACACACACACACACACACACACCACACACACACACACACACACAGTGCTTCTACTGGCCTTTAAGAGAGTAACCTAAATCCTTCATCATGATTGAAATATAATACAAAGGAGCAATACGTCAATACCCTCTTCTCCTATGGTGTTTTAACTTGGTTAAACCACATGTATAGTGTCAATTATCAACACTTTACACCATATTCTAATGCTGTTTGCTTTCTTCCTGTTACTATGTAAATGTTAACAAAGAAAACAAAAACTACAGCTTGCAATCAAATTATTCATATCATGAATATTGTAAGCATGGGGATAAATTTTGGTTGTCAAATACTTAAACACAACCAATTTTTCCTCTTCTGACAATATCATCGGTCAGCATAGTAACAAAATATTTTTCATTGTTTTACAGTTTCAACTGTTAAACTATCAACCCATAGAGAAAGTATGTAAGACTTTATTGAACGCATACAGGGGAATGGACCATCAAGGCAGAAAATGACAGGAAGAAATGACAGAAAGCAAAGGAGCAATGTAGAAACAAAGAGAGTGACAGAAAAGAGGAAATTTCTAGCACATAATTTGCAGAAGATGGGGATACTATTTATACTAAAACAGTCCCTGGCATCCCCACTGGCACAAATACGAGATACTTTAGTTGGCTCTGTCCTGCCAGCTATTACAATACAATACAATACAATACAATACAATACAATATTTTATTTATTTAGCGCAAAATCTTGATAAAATCAAAGGAAATTACTATTACTGCCAGCTACTAACAGCGCGCATCTTTCCCCTTCCCTTCCACTCCCCACACCCTTTTCACCCGTCCCGCTGCCGTGTATAGCGCACTCAGCTTCCTTCTTTATAACTAGTGCCTGAGCACAAAGGCGCACTACAGAGATAAGACTTTGATTGACCCTGCCAGGCTAAAAATAGCACTCGCAGCCGGCCGATGCTGGCCCGCAACTAAAGGGTGTCAGAATGGTTGGGAAAATGCAGCCGTGCGGGGGGATCAAAACAAAATCACAACATTTTCAATTAGTGTTGAGACAATCAAGCAACATTACATTTACTTACAAAAGGGAATCTAGTATTATATTACTGACAGAAAGATGCAAGTGTTTTATAGAATGCAAACCTATCTTAACTGTGACTTGAAACTTGCTGATAATCACAATCAAAGCCACTACGATTACAAGTGCAATTTATTTTGTAACAAAACGAAGAAGCACATAATCTTTAGGCATGCAAATAGTGCCAACAGTTTACCAGTCTTTTCCTATCATTGCAAACCTAACCATCTATGCTTTAATTAAACCATCCAAAGGAAACAGACTACAATGGCCAAACTCAGACTAGATGTAGATTATTGTTCCCATTAGTAATAGTAATACTACTACTGTCATTATCATAGTTATCATTATCATTTCATCATCATCATATTATTATTATTATAATTTTTTTCATTAGTCATAGCCAAGACTCAGAACATATCAGGGCCATAATCATTTCAAACACACACACACACACCACACACACACACACACACACCACTAAACATATTGATGACTCTGGAAAAAAAGTAAACTTTGAAAAGAAAGTGAAGTACACATATCACTACATTCAAGCAAGTAATGTAAAATCACGCCAGTTGGCCACTCTGCCGAATTTATCACCAAGGGGATTACAAAAAGCAATCAAACCTGAACATCAATGTATAACTATAACAAACCACACACACACGAAAAAAAAAAAAATTAAAAAACTGGCCTACAATCCCTATAATTATCTTTAGGCAGTTCACATTTCTTAAGAACTGAAAAAAGCAATATATATACTCTATTATCAATCCTAACAAACAGACACAAAGTATGTTAGGCTTTATGGAAAATATAAAAGCGGATGAACCAGCATGGCAGAAAATAAGAAAGGAAGAGATTACAGACAGCAAAGGAGCAAGGCAGAAACAAACAGAGTGACAGAATAAAGGGCTTTTTTTTTCCTAAGAATTTCTAGAAGGTGGGTATGATATCTAATAATAATAGTTATAATAAGGGCCTTTAAAGGGTGCCAAATCTTGATACATACATCATATCAAAGCGCACCTTCTCCTCATTCACGAAAGCACTCAACCGCAGTGACAAAAACTCAAGGGTACAAAACACACAGACCAGGAGGGGTAGGACAGGAGAGGAGTACAACAAAAGGGTGGGCACGCACAGGAGAAATCACTGCAAAAGGTATGTCTTCAAGTAAGACTTGAAGGAAGACAGAATACTTGTTCCAGTTGTATGGACCAGACACAGAAAAAGAGTGGCGAGCGACTGTGGAACGTGTGTATCAAGGAATGTGTAAACAACTAGTATCAGAAGCAGAGTGAAGACATCAGGAGGGATGTACATTTGAAGGTGGTCACAAGTATGTGCAGAACCATTATTACACTTGGCTACGACAACCGTAAGTAAGGACGCCACAATGTAAACTCAATTGCCGACACAACCTGCCATCGGTGTACTCCTCACTCATTCAGTCACACTGTCGTGAGTTCGCTCACAGAGGTGCGCACTGAAGACAGTTCTCAACCCAGCAGTTGCGCTGAAGAAGTCGGCTGGATCGCCGATGAAAGCTACGCAAGGGGGTAGCCATTTTACTGAGAGAAGTTTAGCCTGGTAGCCATTACATTATTACACTTGTAGCACAATTCATTGATTTTGTACGAAATTCTCTGAGAAACAGAAAACCAGTGGAAAAAAATGAAGCAAGTGGGTGATATGATCATGTTTCTTTTTACGAATAGCAAGACGGGCCGCAGAATTCTGAAGATGCTGGAGACAATCAAGCCACACCGCAGACAGTAATGATAATTGATATGAGACAAGATAAGAGATGTGGTGAGTTTAGATGCTGCTGAAGTTAAAAGATAACGATCAACATAACTGAAACGTCAAAGTTGACAGCAATATGATTGACGGGTTTGGGTGATGAATTACTGCGCGGTGAGTTGAGGATCAAGATTCTTGACAGAATCAGAAAGTACAATAGTGTTATCCTCTTGATGGATAGAACAAATTTTTACTGTAGAAAGCTTGCGCTTGATGTCAATGAGCATTGCTTCCGTCTTACCTCCATTCAACTGTACCTTATTCTGTATCATCCAGTTCTGGATCTCAACATAACAGACAGAAGCTTCGGAAAGAAGAAATCAAAGATTTTCAAGAGATGCACTGTTGTGAAGCTGGGAGTCATTAGTAGATAAACAGTTGACGTTGACATTGGCAAGTGGTGTGAAGAGGAGTGTATGTGTGCATGTGTGTGTGTGTGAGTGTGTATGCGCGCATGCATGCGTGACAGCATGTGTGCGCGTGCATGCTTGTGTGTGTTGTGTGTGTGTGTGTGTGTGTGTGTGTGTGTGTGTGTGTGTGTGTGTGTGTGTGTGTGTGTGTGTGTGTGTGTGTGTGTGTGTGTGTGTGTGTGTGTAAGAGACCTTGGCATCTCCATGAGAGGTCTAAGTGTAGATTAATTGTACAAAGGAAACATTCTAAGAATATTTAAAAGTCAGCATTGATTAATCAAATAAAACAAAACAGATACGGGCAAACAGATTCACAGTAAATAAATCATACAAAGAAAATATTTTAAGAATGGTCAGATTCTGATTGTGATTATTCAACACAGCAGACATGCTCTTTATGATGCAAAAAATGATTGGACATACAGAAGGTAGATCAATCATCCAGACGAAACAAAGAATAGTTAAGACTAAGGGTACATAAATCATACACAGGAGACATGCTACAAATGATCAAACATGCACAGATTAATCATAGATTCATACAAAAGTTGACAAACTGAAAATGTTAATCACATAAATTCTCAGAATGTTAATCAAATATAGTCGAGTCAGTTTTGATTTTATCATACAAAGGAGACATGCAAAGAACAATCAAGAAAAAAGGTAAAAATGCAACAATAACACTGGTCAACAAGTTGTACTGGAGAAACTATGTGACAATGCCCCATCTCTACTGTTCTTTTCTTCTGACATAGGATGCAACATAGAATGACTAAGAAAAAAGCAACAGAACAACTACAAGAAACCCTGTATCGACTACAGTCCAAAAAAAAAAAAAGAATTACTGCCAACTAAGCTTAACCCCATAGATCAAAAAGCACAAACTCAGGCCTTTAAATGTCCCTCTAAGTACTGAGAATGCCTGCACAACAGATAACTGCCAAGGAGTCCTGGAGAACTGTGACAAAGGCCAGGCTGATCAGATGAGACTGACAAGCAAGAGGGAGAGGATGGAGCCTCCGGCCAAACCTAGCGTCATGCCAAACGTCATCACCATTCCTGCCCCTTCCGCATAGTCCAGGTCCACTTGACTGCAAACAATGCACATACACACAAATGACTAAGCATGTTTTTAGTTTTTTCTTGTTTTTTTTTTCCTTAGACATCTTTTCCTTTATTTCTGATATGTGACAATGACAGTGACTTACTTATTGCCCATAAAGCCATAAATGCGGGACAGCAAAGAAGTTCCACCACTTCTGTCTGTTCTAGGCAAGCCTCTGTATGGTACCCCTGGTATGTCTAAGAGCCTTGAATTCTTCTACTATCACTCCTTGCCAGTTGTTCTTGGGTCTTCCTCTCTAGCATTTTCCTTGTCTTCCTTCTGGTGTCCTGAGAAGGGAAGTCTTGGTGATGTTGAACTGCTCTCTTCACACAGTGTGTCAAATTCATCGCCACTGCTTTTTCATTACGACTTGTGACCATGTTCTTCTGATTGCACTGGACAAGTAGTTGTTGGCTGGACATGACGTTGGGGCAGAAGATTCATACGAGTCCTTCAGTTTCGTTGTGTTGAACACGCACAGGGTCAATCATGAATTTTCTTTTAAAACTTCTTTTTCTTTGAGATATAAATTTCATCATCAATCCCACCTGTCTGGTGCTGCCACAAATATTTTCTCCCTCCTCACATGCAGAAAAAGAGCGAGATTAACAGAGACAAGAAAACAGACAGAGAGAGAGAGACAGAGACAGCGACAGACAGACAGAGGGAGACAGAGAGAGAGAGAAGAAAGACAGGGATGGAAGAGAGATGAAGAAGTACAGGCACACAGACAAAATGAAACAGAGGGGTAGACATACAGAAAACAATAATGACAAAAAGACTTCAATGGCCATAGTAAAAGTTCATGGCTATAGGCTATTTTTCTCAAATTTGCCATTATTAATCTACACAAAAAAACTAACATGGATATTTATACAATTATCTGCCTATAACTAAAATCACAGAAAAACAATTAAATCAATAAATCATCAATATAAAATGCATTTAATATCACCTGACTCAGCCATACCTTACAAATGCATAAGCTCAGCTAATGCGTAACACCATACTATCTGCAAAATGTTTGACAGGGTGGTCAAGAAATTGGTGAAAAAACGTCCACCACCAGGTGTCGCTGTCAAGACAATCCTGGTACCAGTTCCAGTTCGAGTGACCCTAGTCCTCTTTTAGCTTGGTATGTCTAAGCATCAACACCATACTCTCTGTACTACAATAAGCCTTCTTTGTGTTCCCACTGTGTTCTCCCAGCTCAACTTCTAAGTGTTTTTCACTTGCTTTGATCAGAGTCCTTACCTTTCTTTCTTCACTGGCACTGTACCTGAAGCACCCTTTTGTCTGTGTCTTTAACCCAGTTTTGGTAAACTCATACTTTCTCTTGTCATCCCATCATCAACTATGGCCAGCAGGCAGCAAGTTTTGATCTACTGATCCTGGATCTTTTCATCAACTGGTTTTTCCATCTAACCCAGTGCGATACGCTTTTGAACAATTCTTTTTTCTTCTCTCGGGAAAAATACTACTGATTGTTTTTCTTCCTAAACGACCTGCGATCACTCAACCATTCTTTCTCAAAGCTTCTAGAAATTTCTGTCAAAGACAAAGACAGAAACCTGATCTATTCCAGATTCTTCTTTCTTCTCGAACAACCTAAACAAAGACCTAAACTGGATTTCTCGATCACCTGGTCGAATATTTTGCAGTTAGTGTGATGTTTCGCGTTAACTGAGCTTATGCAATTGTAAGATATGGTAAGTAAGCTTATCAAAACAGATCTGAAATAAAATACCCAGATACATTTTAAAAACAGCCAAAACATGCCATTCCAAACACAGCAAAAACATGCCAAAAAAATCTATCTGGGGACACAGACAGACAGAAAGACAAGAGCCAAAACCTGAAAAAAAAAGAAAAAAAAAGAGAAAAAAAACACCTACCTGGGCCCATGCAGCATACTGAGGGTGCCTATATAGCCGTTGGAGAGTCCTAGAGCAATGTTGAGCATGATAGGCCAAGCGTCATGATCCAGGATAACGGGCAAGTACTTGCGGTGGTCAGGATGAATATTGCACATCATGAAAAGCGGCAAAAAGACCAGACGAACAGTAGCCAAAGCCAGGATCCAACGTGTCTGTCCATTTCTGGGCTGTACATACGCATAAATATTCATTCTAAACAGATCTATTTTATGCAGCTTATCATGTGAAACAAACTAAGCAGTACACCTACAATGAAACCAAAAACAGAGGGGGATGTACTGTCCAAGTCTTCATCATCAGAAATCAATTTTCAATGAAGAAGTCATCTAATCCCTATAACAAAGTTCACAAGCACACATATCACATTTTCAACAGAATGTCAAATTTATCTCATTTCATTCTGACGGACTGGCCCAACTTGTTCAGGTGACACAATGCTGCTGCATTCTGCATACACCAACTTCTATGAGTAGACCAGTTGCCATGATGAAGACACAACTGATTGCAACCAACCACCAACTTCAGGGTGGTGAGTTCAAATCCCCACCAGTCCTGTCAAAATCCACTGGCTTCTACCCAGAACTGAGTGTGCTATGGGCTCAATGGGAACACTGGACCATACAGTCATGTCTCATCCATTTCACAGACATGTCATTGAAGGTGCTGCTCCAATTTCCTGACCAATACTGCAGGTGCCCGAATCTCTTGGGCCTGGCTGACACCAGGATATGCTATGATAATATGTGTACAGCACAGGACCTGGATGATGCCAGGGTATGTCATGATAAGAAGTGTAAAGTACATCCTGTCATACAGTCTCAATCCTAGATAGAACTCTATAGCATCATGATTATCATCCTCACTGTTATCATCATCACCACATTATATATATTATCCTAACTTCTGTGGCCATTAAGGTGGCACAGAAAATGAGATAAAAAATGATAAAACACACACACACACACAAACTCTGACAAATCAAGGAAAGAAAGAAAACATATACAAGAATTTATGGAAAAATACAGGTGAATGGACAGGTAAGACAGGAAAATAAAAAGATGACGGAAAGAAAAGAGACAGGCAGAAAGAAAGAAAATGATAGACAAAAAGAAAAATATATGTGAATGGACAGGAAAGGCAGGAAAATAGAAAGAATATAGAAATTAAAAAAAAAAAGCAGAAACTGATAAAATTTCTAACACAAAACTTCTGAACACTGAAGACACTCCTATTGAAAGATCCCTGGCATCCTTACAAGATGTGAAAAAGGTATATACACCTTAAACTGGAGCTTTGCCACAACATAACACAGGCAAGGGAATTGGTAAAAGGGAAAAAAATCTGAAGTCCAGGGGTATGCTCCCCAGGAAAATTTTGAAAATGGAAAATGAAATCTGTTCAGTCTGGCACACTTTCTGGGCAAAAAATCAACTATAGATTACAATCAGGCAAAAATCAACTATAGATTACAATCAGGTAAAAATCAACTATAGATTACAATCAGGCAAAAATCAACAATAAATAACAATAACAAGAATGCAGCCGAATTAATAAATAAAATCAAAATATCAGCATGATAATGTTTAAATGGCACACACATGTAGTCGGCAGACCACCAATGAAGATGCATTCACTGACACACACACACACACACACACACACACACACACACACACACACACACACACACACACACACACACACACACACACACACACCACCAGAAAAAAAAACAAACTTCCTTCATATTTCTTTACATGAAACAAAGGGATAATTATTACTCACAGTTTACAACAGGTTTTATCCATATAGGAATAAACTACATCAAGGGTGTTCTATAGAGTTTAGTCTTACAGTCATCACCTGATTTCATCTTTTATCAACTACACCACATTCACAAGTTTAATTCACGTGACATGTAACAGCAAGACAGAACATACTAAATCATCCAGGCGGCAAGCTATGCATACATGGAAAATGATGCCCAATACCCTGCGCCCCACTTTATTATTATTTTTTTGATGAAAGCTTTACATTTTCAGCAAAAAAGTTAATTTACTTTCATTGAAATGTGCTTTTCAGTGGACAATTCCCATGCCTGACAACACTGTTCTAATGGACACTCACTATCTGAACCCAGTGGGTGGCAGTGCGGCCAATCAGATCACACAAATTGAACAGTAGAAAACAGACCACGGGAGAGAAGAACGTATCTGCACACACAAAAGTCAACAGTCAGACTGTAACAACAGAGTGGAAAATGCTCAGCTTGCCCAACTACTTGCGTTCCATGTGCTCTACTAAAAAGTCTGATTGTGTGTAATGTACGAGTCCGAATGCATTTGGAGAATAGCACTATACAAAAATTATTCAAAAAGGTAATTAATGTATAGATTAGAAAGGGGGGGGGGGGGGAGAGAAAAGATAGGAGGAGGGGGTGGGTGGATAGATGAATGATTTATAATGATAATAATGTATATAGTAGGAGGGGTTTTGGAGAAAAGATATGAGGAGAGGATGTGTAGACAGGTGAATAAAATTTTACATTCCAAAGAGATAAATTTCACATTCAAAAGAAATTTTATGTTGTCTTTTTTTACAAAGTTTTTTTCCCATCTCTCATTCAGATTTTAAAAAGCCTCCAGACCTTTAAAATTAACCATTCCTCGATGAAAAACGCATTCATATAAATAAATGAAAAAGTAAACCACTCACATAAAACATATATGCATAGCCACAAAGTGCATTTTGCACACACACAGACACACAATATAGAAACAGAGATCATGTGCACAGACTGGCATTACTTGTTCAGCTGATGCTATTCAGAAGTAATGAGATAAAGGCAAGGTGACCCAAAAAATACCCCCCCCCAACACACACACACAAACACATGTGCACACACAACACACACACATACAAACACACACACACACCACATACAAACAAACACACACATACAAACACACACACACACACACACACACACACACACACACACTGGAGAGTGTCACCTAGTGGTAAGAGTGCTTGCCTATGAAACACACAAACACAAAGGGGAGGGGGGTTGAATAGCAAATTAGACAGATTTTTCTCCCCATTCCACCAGATCTGAAGAGGTTTAGATGCTAATATTTTGGGCGAAACAATACACCTAAACCCTGTGTGCTGAATGTAATCAGCATGCATTAAACTAAATATCTCACAGCAGCAAAGGAACTGCCCTGTCAAAATTCTGAAACAAAATCCATTTTTATAGTTAAAAAGAAATACACGCAAAAGAGAGGCAAAAAGGGTGGCTTACAATGTAGTGATTATCAAGGGAGAGCAGCTGAATTTCACATGGAAAAGCCACTTTGGCAAACACACACACACACACACACACACACACACACACACAAGCATGCACACAAACACACACGCACACTCACAAAATTAATACAAATGAACATACAGTGATACACACACATACACACACAAAATTAACACAACTGAACATAAACAAAATAAATACAGATGAACACACTCATACATACACAGGCCTTACCTGTCCAACTGTCACCATGCTTGTAGTTGACAGAAGTGATGAGAGACACCACAGCAGGGAAACAGGCCAGAGTGACCAGAAACACCAGACACACGGTCAGAAAGTATGGCCATATCTGAATCAGTACCATCCTACACTTTATATAATGTCACAGAGTCATATATGCTTAACCGCATTCTTTTACTTCTCATCTTGAAACCAGTGTGGTCATTTGGTAGGAAGGGGACTGATGAGACACAGCAGAAGAAGAGATCATCCATTTCAGCACAAAGATGCCACAGCAAGCATTTCAGATTTGCTCAGGTCAGTCCAGCCTTCAACATTTGCCACCTAGCTCTTCCTCTAATGATAAAGGTGATACACTTATTCAAGGATACCTTGAAGGGTGGTCTTGAACAGTGTGTCATAGTAGGTGATGTGGTCAAAACTAAAATTGTGTCATTATGAAATTTCACTGTTGCTAGGAGTGAGTCCACCAAGGGTTGTGGAATGTAAAGCAGCAAGAGAGGAGGTAAAGTATCTCATTCATAATTTTATCTCTGAGAAAAGTTCAGAGTTATGGGACAACCTTTACCTTTCTTGCATGCATGTCAAAGAATCATGTACTTCAGAAATTACTGCATTACTGTCATCACTATATATATATCAAAGTATCACAGATCTTTAGAAAGCATTCTAGCATTACAAGCCATCATCGTAAAAAAGAGTTATATATGGTATGATATAAAAAAAAAAAACTCTCAAAATCCTGTTTACGCACCTCACAGATAATAGAGTTACATATGCCACAATATTACAGTCACATTTCTGAAAGTACCATAGACAGCAGAACTGAGTTATGTATGTCACGATGATTCATAGTCAATGAAACAAAAGTTCCCACAACTGATATTCACTGTGATCAGCATCTAAAAACACCATCAACAAAAACAAAACAAAACAAACAGAAAAAATAAACAAAGAAAAATATATCCTCTTTTCAACACTTTGCAATATCATAAAGTTCTCATCATTATCTAGTTTTATCTTGTGGCAGCAGCAATGACGCAGTACCGTTTAAACCACATGACTTTTCATTATGGTCATCAAAATAACTTCACAAGAATCAGAAAGGTAAAGACAATGATGGAGACTTTCTGGAGATTTTTCCAATCTCTCATATCAACCCATGTGCAGACCTGCCTGTGCCTGAACCGACTTCGTGTGTATACACATGGAAGACATACGATATGAACATTAAAGATTTTGTAAGCCACATCAATGTTTGGTGACTTATGGAAACACAAAAATACACAGATTACAAACCTATTAACTCTTTGACTCCCCCACTCTGCCCACCAGCATCCTGCATTGTCAACCATGCTAGCAAAGCAAAAATGTAACCCTGTGGATGAGTGAGGGAGTCACAGAGTTAAAAACATAGTATGCAGGCTGTGCAATAATTTAACACCTGCACAGTGTGCACACATACATCTGAGAAAGCAAAAAACAAAACACAAAAACTATAAAAAAAAACAAAAAACAAAACAAAACAAAAACCAATCATGTAATCAAATGAACATCTGAACCATGGATTTTTCTAAGGGAATTCCTGAAATCTTGACACAGACAAGCAAGCCTTGTTCTCAACACAAACAAATGTAGACTTTTCAATAATGACCAGCTCTTTGTCAAGCTCACCTTTCTAAGAATGGAAGAGAAAAACTGTCGTTTACTTAGCAGCTGGCCAGAACTGGGGATCTCCACGTTATCATCATACACACCTCTGTTGGTATCCTCTGGACACAACATAGTGTAAATTACACCATTAAACATAAGTAAAGGAAAATGATACAATACAACAAAGAAAAACAAAAAAACAGGCAATAAAACAAGACAATGAAACAAAAAACACACAAACAACAAAACAAAACAAAAAACAAACATCAAAGTACTACACCAGCATCATGCAGTAAAAGCACTGACATTTCATAACTTGATAATAAATCAAAATAAAGGGAAAAGTACATAAAATCAAGCTGTCATTTAAATTAATACAACTGAATTTTCACATCAGGTTTTATAGACTTTGGAAAGAGTGGGCAGAACAACTAGATACTCACATTTCATATACCAACAAAATATCAAATAAAAAGGTATGCATGACAATACATAAAAACAGGCCACAAGCACAATCGCACAATTATCAATAATGTAAGTTTGTTTGGACAATGCACATGAAAATGTTTCAAAAAGATGGTTAAGTAATACTAAGACTGTATCTTTCCCATGGATGTTGACTTGCCTTTGAGTTCTTTTCACTCTGTCAAACTGTACTGTTGGTCCAAACATGTGAACCACATTTGGTTAATCTTCACACACACTGTGAAGACAGTGCAGCATATCAAGTCACAACGTCCACTTTAACAATGGAATCTGATGATGTTATGACTGTATGCATCATCATCAAGAGCCCTGCCACATGACGTTGGCGATCATGGCCCTCCATATGTATCTATCTCTTGTTGCCACAAGCACATCTTCCACCCTCTCTGTCCTCAGCCACCTTGAAAGTCCATCCAATATTTTCTCCCTGGGTCTACCTGGTGCTCTCTGTCCCTCCACCTTTCCTGTTGTGACCAAGTGCTCTAATTCCCCTTTCCTCATAAAATGACCTATAAATGTTAACTGCCTTTCCTAATCTTCCTTATGAATGATCTTCTTGTGTCTGCCTCCATCAAGATTGTCTCTTTGTTTTCTTTGCCGTCCATGGAACTCTCAACATTCTTCTTAGAAACCATATCTCGGCTGCCTCAATCTTGTTCTGGCTTTGCTTGACTGTCCACGCCTCACAACCGCATAACATTATCGGTTCTATATAACATTCAAGAACTCTCTTCCTCATGTTAATTGATAGGCATTTGTTGGTAAGAATGTTCTTCATCTTCTTGAATGCTGTTTTGGCTTGGCCGATTCTGCTGGCTATTTCTGATGTGTATCTGCTGTCTGGTGAGATGATCATTCAAACTTATCAACCTGTCTCAAGGTTGTGCCGTTTGCAGTTATTCTGCATGAGGGGATTTCATGTTTTTTACTGATTACCATGACTCCAGTGACTGTATGCACTCAAATTTTTTTTTTAGTGGCCTGTTAGCTCAGTCGGTCAAAGCATCATGCTGACAACGTGAGGGTTGTGGATTCAACATTCAGGCAGGCCACGGGTTTTCTGAAGGCTGGTTGGTTCTGTTGAAATAACCGCCAACTCAAGATCTGACAAATCAAGTTCAATCCCAGTAAGCACTTGATCTGTGCGCTGTCTTCTTCTTCTTCTTTCTTGAAACATCCACCATCATCCTTTTGATGGTTCTGATGCGTATAGAAACTGGGGATTTCCGCTGGCTAGGACGCTGGTATGTACAACTGGCTTTGGGGGTGGGGTGGTGGTAGAGGATGGGGGAAGGGGGGCTGGCTGGTCAGATTCGGGACTTGAAACATTCCACCGAGGCTGAAGAGATAACCTCGGGGGGTAGACTGTTCCAGTCCCTGACAGTCCTCGGGAAGAATGAATCATGTCCATCTTCATGTCCCAACCATTCCGGTGGTGTCAGGTCAGCATTTCTGTTCTATTCTTTCCCCTCTCCTTCCCATTTCAGAACCATGCCAATGCATAAGGATCTGCACAGGCTCAAGCAGTCTGTTAGATAATTACTGGTAGATCTGTGCGGAGCACATATGGAACAGTCTGAACGCTATCAATCCTTCCTGAACACACACCAAACTCGAATGGCTGGGCTTCAGTAGATGGCAAGACAGAAAACTGTGGCATCATCCACACGATCTCAGTGAAAGTACTTTAAAAAGTGAAAAGCAGAACAGGAACGCCAGATTGCCACAAAGCAGTGTGTAGTGTGCATGGCTAAACAACCTCACATGGTCCTACTGTGCTTGGATGTTGGGTATGAAGAAAAATGAAAGTGCTCACAAACTTGTAGGTACATCAAGTGGCTCAAATCTATGACAATACAAAGTCCTCAAGCACCTAAAAGCACTACTTTTGTGACAGGGATGGTGAAAGGCACAACATGACAGTGCAGGGCAAAACATGAGCCATTACCAGTCAAGCAAACATTGGAACTGCCCTAAAAAGAACACTGCACAAATTTCTACAATACAGACAAAAAGTATACAGGATTTCCCATATGCAAACAAGTGAGCTGCAGAACTACAAACTGAAGAAGGCAAGTAATGAAGGGAGGTAGGCAGAAATAAAAAAAAAATAAAGGGGGGTGGGGATGAAGGATGGGAGTCAAAAGAGGGGTTAAAGGGATAAAGGGTGTGTGTTGAGAGTAGATAACTTCCCTGACCCTTTCTCCTGCTCAAGTGCAAAATCAGGGAAGTTGTCTACTGCTTTTTCCACTAAGTTTTGAGCATTTCTTCTTTCTTTTCTTTAGTATATGCTTGACAAAAGCCATTTGGCTGAAAATTTGTGCCTGTCTTGTTTTGTTTTATTAAGTATGTATTTTGATCATATTTTTGTGCATTTCTGGTTCCTAAGTGACAATGTGGTTTACAGGCCTGTTGGTTATGGTTTTAGTGGTTTTTATACCATATTAGTGGTTTTTATACCATATTCTTATAATAACCGTGGTCTGTGAAAAATCCTTTTGTGTTACTGACAGACATTACAGTTTCTTTTCCTCCTCGAAGTCACAGCAGCAATGAAAAATTAATTTTAAACATGAAAACCTTTATGAAATGATGGAATGAAAATATAATTATAATTTGAACAGGGGCAAGCATGCTGTCAAAATTAATTTTCACAGATCCGTCTTAATGAACCATTCAAACCAGAGGAATGACCAGTTACATCTATAAGAAGCCTATGGTTGAGGCAACACAGTTCAAACCAAACCACTTCCATCTTATCTACTCTATGATTAAATGTCCATGTTGATAATTTCTGTATACCTGTTCAGTAATTAAGTTGGCATTTTGACAAGTTTTGTACATATACTCTATGACTGAATTTGCATTTGAATTTTTGTAGACATGTACTAAATAACTAATGTTGCATTCTGATATGTTTTCTACATACTCCCTAATTAAATCTGCATTTCTATAATGAAGCTTTAACTATATAACAAGGTATACTTACTTTCTGTTTTAAACTGATATTAAAGTGCAATAACACACCCAGCGATCAAACCATTTATCCGTTAACTTACGGGACTCCTGAGCATTAATGGATCGAAGCAGCCTTTCACCTGTTGTACATATAGGCAACAAGACAAAAATAGTGAAGAGGCAAACTCCAGCAGCAATCAAAGAAATACAATTTCCCTCATGCATACAGTGTATAGCAAAGGATTCATGCAAACTTTAGTAGAACTACACTCTTCTCAACTGCACCATTTGTTCTGACCTTTCCAGGCCTAATATGATACTCTCACAACTCTAATGAAAAAAAAACACCATTTGCAAGAATATTATGACACTTCATAGACACAATATGATACTCTCACAACTGTAATGAAAAGCACCATTTGCAAGAATATCATGACACTTCATTATGTAGTCTCTCATTAAACATACAACTATGTTGTAAACCAGCTCAAGACAAAACAAGTAATAATACAACAAAAATAAATACTTATGGAAATCATAACTGCAAGCAATATGTATGTTTTGAAGGAAATTATCATTGTATGTAATATGTATGTAATACATATTATCATTGCATGCAATATATATTCAAAACAAGTGTGACTGCCTGTGTTCAAGCAAACAGGAATCAGAAAAAAATGCGTTCTTAGTCTTTTTTCATGTTTTTTCTGGTACATGCAATATGTATGTTTTCTTCAGAGCCATTTGACCAAAGCTTCTTGTTGGTCAAAGAGTTTACTTTCTACTGAAGATCACATGTGAATCCTCTTGCTAAAGAATGCAGAAAGAAAATATTTACAACATCTAAACAAAATGGTACAGTCAAAAAACAAACAAGAACAACAAAGATGAAGGAAAAAAGAAAACTCAATCCAAACCGCACAAACAAAAAAAGTGCTATCAATCTCATGCACCAAAAGAAGTGATAATAATCTCATGCACCACACCTTGAAGCATACAAGCACTCTTCATGACATTTTTTGTACATTCATGATATTATTTACAGACAGACTAAATGAATATTTGAATGGTATTCAAGCATAAAGCTCTGTGTGTTTCCTGCTGAGAGAAGATCTATTTAAATGCTGCACTAGAATATTTAAGAAATGAAGAAATTGTTCAGCAACTCTGGTGTTCTTTCGGAAGGGGACAAAAAACAATTCAGACCCCTGTGCCTTATGGCCCGTGCACGCTAAAGATCCCACAGCAGTTGAAAATCATGATTAGCAGGGCATTCGCCTGGTTGCCCTGGCAAAAATCTATTGGAGAGATAGGTTCATTTATCAGGTCCTTCCCCTTGAGGCCCAATCAACTTTCTGCCTTTCTGAAGTCTTAGTTAAAAAAGAAAAAAAAAAAAGAAAAAGAGAGACTATGTGTGTGTGTGACAGAGAAGAGAACAACATGGGTCAAGGGTCATTCGTCAAACAGGCCTGAGTGTACCCTAGCTCAGCATCTTGTATGTGTGTGTGTGTGTGTGTGTGTGTGTGTGTGTGTGTGTGTGTGTGTGTGTGTGTGTGTGTGTGTGTGTGTGTGTATGTGTGTGTGTGTGTGTGTGTGTGTGTGTGTGTGTGTGTCTGTGTGTGTGTGTGTCTGTGTGTCTGTGTGTGTGTATGTGTGACAGAGGGAGGATGACGGCTTGGGTCAGGGGTTACACACTCTATTCCCCTCCTGTCTTCCCCCTCCCAGTTTCCATGTGCTTTGTGCCCTGGAGATTTGGTCATTGCTGATGAATGCTTTGGTAAATAATGGGAGCATGCACCTTGGTTTAATTCTTGAATCAAAATTAGGCACCTTATAAATACCATTATTATTATTATTACAATCAGTTTTATTATTATTATTGTTGTTATTACTATTACTGTTATTAATTATCATCACCATCACCTTCACCATCATCATTATCATTATCATCATCATTATTATTACTACTATCACTATCATTAATACTCTGCTTTGGTAGACCAAAGACGAAATCAACCATTTCACATATTTGTTAAGAAGCATGGCAAGAAAAGTTATAAACAGCTTTTGCCTGTTACACACACACTACTACAACTTTCTAGGAGCAATGCAAGAGTATGCACAGTGCCAGGTAAACAGAAAATATGCACTATGATAGAAGCTCCATCTGATTATGAGTTTTCAGTCTCTTTGCTTTCCTGGGATGAGTAGCAGACTGACTGTTTCTGCTCTGGGGTTGATTGCTTCTGCCATGTTTGTTTGTTGCTTTAACTCTGCTAGGCTTAAAAACTTGCAAGTCTTCATTTCAGTCACTTAGTAACACTGACTTACAGATGATGACCACCAGTATTGTAAAGACTTATTACTGCAAGACCAAGTCACATTCGCAGTACCGTAGTCACTTTCTATTCATTTTAGAGACAAAGACTCTGCCTCCAAAAGGGGGCAGGAGCGCGCGTGCGCACACACACACACACACACACACACACACATACACACACTGTCTTTCTCACCCACACCCACACCCAGTCTTTCTCACACACACACTTACATACACACACTTTCCACTTATCTATGACACATAAACACACTCTCTTTCTTCTCTCCTTTCCTCTCTCCCTCTCCTTCTCCTCCATCTCTCTCTCTTTCCAAACAAAGTGGAGAATTGAATAATGCTGAGAGAGAAGATGTAACAGCAGTTGATCTAATTCAAATTTTCTGTGTCACTTGATAGATAACACTTCACAAAACCTTTTATCTAAAATAACAGCTACATTAATGGTTAGCTGACTGACTCACACTGAAACAATCTAAACATCACTGACATGTATCTGAAGCAGCTGTTGCACACAGGAATTAACCCACTTCATTCCGTTCTCACTTTGCCAACACCAAGATTTCATTTCTTACATGCAATACCCTCAAAATAATCTGAAACCACACTATTTAGCAACAGAAAGCTAAAAAAAAAGTGCATGACAACAACATGCAAAAAAATAAAACTAATAAAAATGATAATCAACAAAGTAATAAAAGTGAGTAAGTGAAACAAGCACCAACAAGCTTACATCCACCATCAAAATTCTGCTAAATTTATCTCTAAAAGAGATACTATCAACCTGACAGAAGTGGCAACAACATTCCAGGAAACACTAGGGAAAAACGACCATGATTCAACATCACGTTTCTCAGTGATACTACACACATTGTTATCAGTTTGTGTGTGCTCAAGAAAGCATTACATCAAACAGATACCATACGCGGATCTAAAATAAACAAGGCAAACAATAACAACAATAATAATCATGATGATGATGATGATGATGATAACAATAATAATAATAATAATCACACTAAATGTTGCAGTATACACCAAATCAAAGTGCACAGATTCCAGAAGCCCACGAATAAGCCCTGCATACTGGCATGTATCAATTTATAAGTGTTTTAGACCTCTTGATGAACTGATCAATGTTACAATGTAATGGAGATGCCACATGAAGAATCTTATTCTTTAGGTAAATGTAGGCTCAACATACTGAATGTCATACTATATTTATCAACCTAATTAAATTAAAGTAAAATATTTATAATAAAGTTTATGAACAAGAATTAGGAGTAAAAATATTGTGCAATTAAGGCCAAAACATGCACTGGTATCATCAACTTAATACATATATATATATATATATATATATATATATATATATATATATATATATAATATATATATATGAAAATGATTGTATAGTTAAAGCTGAAACATGTACTAGTACTACCACACACTCAAACATCATGCACTCAAAAACAAACAAACAAATCAACAACAACAGAGCAAAAGTACAACATGAACTACTGAAATGATCCCATCTAAAAGACAAAAGTCACAACAATAACTTCAGACATCAGCTTATGTACACACACACATACACACACACACACACACACACACACACACACACATACATGTAAAAACAAAAATAACAAATCAACACAACACAGAAGTCTGGCCTGGGCTGATCCATCATTTCTCACCGTATATGTAATCTTGGAGTTTAATTTAGAATCTCATGTTATGCAACATTTCTACAACATACAAAATCATTTTCAGTGAAAAAAAAAAAAAAATTCCCCCGACGTGAACAGTGTTCATGCAACCCAATCCAGAATTCTATGTAGTCAACAGAATATCACTGAAGCAAAAACATCAGAACTTACGTTGATTTGCCATGTAAAACTTTGAGTATTTCTGAAAAAAAAAAAAAGACAACGTGTATAAGACATATTCTTCTAAATCAAAGAAAGTGATATAGACATTTAAAATTATCACATCAAAGTAAATATCAATAGGAAAAAGGATAGTTTTGATTACAGTAGTTACCAATCAACAAAGATGAAGAAGACACAGCATGGCGTTTACAGAAACATCCATACTTGGTAATGTCTTTTTGACTGTTGGCATGTAAAACTCCTTTAGAGATTTCACTGACATAACTGTTATTCTTCACTGACATAACTGTTATTCTTTTCTCCAGGACATTCAACTTTTTGTCTGCTCTTTCTTTTTTTCTTTTTTCCTTTCCTTGTTCATCACCTTTAAGTAAGCATTTGTAAAGCACTGTATTTTACAATTAAAATTTATTATATTTTCTAGGACACAGCACATCATCTCAAGCCCAATTTCCACACTCCAAAATTTCATTAACACTGTCTTCTTATTAACATTAAGCACCCACTGGCAACAGAAGAGTCGAGAAAGAAAAGAAGGATGGGACAAGTCTTAGTCGAATGAGGCAGACACAAAAAAGAGAAGAAAGAGGGGGCAAGAGTTGAAAAACAAAAGAAGATGGGGTAAGTGTCGACAGACAGAAAAAGAAGGTGGGGTAAGAGTTGACAAACAGAAAAAGAAGGTGGGGCAAGAGTTGACAGACAGAAAAAGAAGAAGGGGTAAGAACTGACAGACAGAAAAAGAAGGTGGGGTAAGAGTTGACAGACAGAAAAAGACGGTGGGGGTAAGAGTTGACAGACAGAAAAAGATGGTGGGGGTAAGAGTTGACAGACAGAAAAAAAATGTGGAGTAAGAGCTGACAGACAGAAAAAGAAGGTGGGGTAAGAACTGACAGACAGAAAAAGAAGGTGGAGTAAGAGCTGACAGACAGAAAACAAAGGTGGGGTAAGAACTGACAAACAGAAAAAGAATGTGGGGTAAGAACTGACAGACAGAAAAAGAAGGTGGGGTAAGAGTTGACAGACAGAAAAAGACAGTGGGGGTAAGAGTTGACAGACAGAAAAAAAAAAGTGGGGTAAGAACTGACAGACAGAAAAAGAAGGTGGGGTAAGAACTGACAGAGAGAAAAAGAAGGTGGGGTAAGAACTGACAGACAGAAAAAGAATGTGGGGTAAGAACTGACAGACAGAAAAAGGTGGAGTAAGAGCTGACAGACAGAAAAAGAAGGTGGGGTAAGAGCTGACAGACAGAAAAAGAAGGTGGGGTAAGAGTTGACAGAAAAAGAAGGTGGGGTAAGAACTGACAGACAGAAAAAGAAGGTGGGGTAAGAGTTGACAGACAGAAAAAGAAGGTTGGGTAAGAACTGACAGACAGAAAAAGAAGGTGGGGTAAGAGTTGACAGACAGAAAAAGAAGGTGGTGTAAGAGTCGACAGACAGAAAAAGGAGGAGCAGGCAAGAGTTGACAGACAGAAAAAGAAGGAGCAGGCAAGAGTTGACAGACAGAAACAGAAAAATACGGAGCAAGAGTTGGCAGACAAAAACAGAACAAGACAAAAACAAAACAAGAAAAGAGGGAGCACGAGTTGACAGACAGACAGAAGGAGAGAGCACGAGTTGACAGACAGGAAAGGAGGGAGCAAGACTTGACAGACAGAAAAGGAGGGAGCAAGACTTGACAGACAGGAAAGGAGGGAGCAAGACTTGACAGACAGAAACGGAGGGAGCAAGACTTGACAGACAGGAAAGGAGGGAGCAAGACTTGACAGACAGGAAAGGAGGGAGCAAGACTTGACAGACAGGAAAGGAGGGAGCAAGACTTGACAGACAGAAACGGAGGGAGCAAGACTTGACAGACAGGAAAGGAGGGAGCAAGACTTGACAGACAGGAAAGGAGGGAGCAAGACTTGACAGACAGGAAAGGAGGGAGCAAGACTTGACAGACAGGAAAGGAGGGAGCAAGACTTGACAGACAGAAAAGGAGGGAGCTTGACAGACAGAAAAGGAGCAAGACTTGACAGACAGAAAAAGAGGGGCCAAGAGTTGACAGACGGGCAAATTACACAGACAAACCACAGAGACAGAAAAGCAGGCACAGACAGCTACATGCAAGGCACAGAGACACAAAGGGAAAACAGGTGCCTAGTGATAAGAGAGCAAAGAAGACACACTCCATTAACCTATGAGGTTTTAAAAGCTAAGCTCTGGTGAACTTACTAGATACAACAAGGCTCAAAACTATGCATAACCTACCAGGTAATATAAGGAAAAGTAAGCAATCATGGCAAAAGCAGAGCAGCCTGTGGCTGTGAGAAAAAATGCAAATGCACTTTTCTTTGGATCTTCCCCAATGGCAATGGTCAAGATATTTACAGCAGCTGACAATGTACCACCAACCGCCTGTGGAAACAAAAATGGGGGATTTTAATACAAAGCTCCTTTCAACAATATTACTACTAATAATAGTAATAATAACAACAATAATAATCATCATCATAATCATTGCCTTTTATATAGCACAAACATACATGTCAGAGAATACTTGTAGCACTTTACAAACAGTATGAACATTGCGATTTTATTGATACAATATGCGGTACAACAAATGGATATGTACACTAATACATCAATGCAGCAAAAACAGTTCCATGGCAGTATATTATAATGCTGATACACGTATACATCAATACATCAATGCAAAATAAACATGGTTCATCAAAAACAACAAATATATTTTTCAATTTATCAATGACAATCACACACATAAAAATACACAACACATACAAGCATGCATACACATGAACATACTTATACACACACACACCTGTGCATACACACACACATGCGAACACACACATGCGAACACACACATGTGAACACACACACACACACACATACACACACACACACATATGGACACCACATGAACATCTCACCCACCTGTCCAGCCATGACAGCCTGAGTGTACTTGGGCGGGAACAGACATGACAGTCCAAACGTGGATCCTGTCATGACGGCTGTCAAACCTGTCGCATCCAGCACACACATTTGAAACAAAAGAAACCCTTTTCAAAGTTTTGAAAAGTAATACCAAAGGAAATAAGAGGGAAGCAGTGAAAATTTTTAAATATCAACTAAGTAACATAACTCTTGAGAGTCACAGTTATCTCCCATGAAGAATTTCTTAAACCCAACGCAGTTTGGGCTACCCATTCAGCTAGCATAGACACAGCCACAAAGCATAAAGTGGTAAGTGAAATGTTCTGAGCTTACCACTTTATGCTTTGTAGCTGCATCTTGAAAAGTAGATTGGTACCTAATTCTGTGTGGCTGCTAGTGTAGTAGTTAAGTGCAACAGAATACCGACTTGAAGGCTGTGGATTTGAATCCCCATCACCACTTTAAAAATCACCGTATGATTTTTCGACTCCAACCCAGAGTTGAGTGTGGTGAGGCCTCATTAAGAAGACTGGGACCACACCATTCAGTCTTATCCACTTCACAGATGCATCACTGAGGATACTGCTGTAATCTTCTGACCAACTCCACAGGTGTTGTATTTTTCAGGCCTGGTTGATGCAAGGATATACATGTACTACGACAGTAAGCGTTCAATATAGTCTTGTCACACAATCTCAGTCTTACATGGGATTCCATTATATCATGTTTATCATCATCATCATCATCATTATTGCATTAAAAAAAACTGTGCCAGGTTCAGTGGCCATTACAGTAGCATAAACATAGGACTAAAAAAAGCGAGCACAAAGGAAACTAAGTGTGATGATCCTAAAACAATACATATATTAACTCTTTGACTCCCTCACCCTATCCACCAACTGCAAAAACTTAACCCTTTGACTCCCTCAACCTAGCCACCAGCTTTCTGCTGGAAGCCGGTGGATAGGGTGATGGAGTCAAAGGGTTAAGTTTTTGCTTTGCTAACATGGTTGACAAAGCAGGATGCAGGTGGATAGGCGTGGGAGTCAAAGGGTTAGAAAAGACAATTCTGTGTGGCTGGCTCCATGGCCACTGGTCATCCCAGCCTGGTGTCAAGAAACATCAAAATCCCCCAGTCAAACAGCAGCGGGAGATAGACATGCACAAAAACAGAATGAGAAGAGTAAACAAAACAACACAGGTGCAAATTTTCAGCCAACTGGCCTTTGTCAAATGTAGACAAACAACACTGTATGGAGCAGCAGGGAGGTTTCAGTCTTTTTCTCCTAGTTTTTTGTATTTGGTATTTGTTTGTGATCTTATGCTTGACAATGGTGAGTTGGACAAAAATTTGCACCTGTCTTGTCTAGTTGTATCAAATATGAGTTCTTCTTCCTTTTTTTGGTGTTTTTTTTTCCTGGTTCCAAAAGATAATAAAAAACAAACACACAAAGGGAAAAACAGCAGCAAAACTTCCTTGATGTGTCACTGAGCAGGAAAAAAATGACAGATAGCAGTGAAAGAACACAGCAAAGAAACAAGACACCAAGTTTCATGGAAAAACATACAAATTCTGGACACCAAAAAAGTCATGCTTCAAGGAAAACAGTAATGGCTAGTCCACATTTTAAACCCTTTGACTTCCTCAATCTATCCACCAGCTTTCTGCCGAATGTTGATGCATAGGATGAGGGAATTAAAAGGTCAATGTCACGGTTTTTAACCAATCTTCTGCTGGTTTTTGAAAGAAATAGAACGACAAGAGGGAGGGCAGGAAATAGAACCAGTACTACTTACCGACCATGACAGCAGCACTGACCAATGTAACCCAAAAGAAGGTATCTTGCCCTGAAACAAGAGAAAACACATTTACACTGTGCTGCCCTCAAATGACAAAAAACACATTTAGCGTATATTGTGAAATGATGTTTAATGCACACTTACTAGCATATGCAGTTACTTAGACGAATGTGGCACATTCATTTATACTGTTTTACTACAACATGTGTTCAGAATCATTAACAAAAACACACACACCAACAACAGCCATGCCAGTATTTTCAAATATTGGAACAGTGGTAAAATGCCGCAGTCCGAACTGGTGCAGCTCTCCAAACCAATAACAATCAATATTGTGGTGTTGGCAATGTGACTGATAAAATCACAGCATCAAGTTGTGATCACAGGCCTAAACTACCAAAAGCATCAGCAAGATCACAAGAAATGCACACAATTTTAATTTCAATTTCCACAAACAAGTGTCTCTGCATTCAGGATAAATTCCATGTACACTGACATTACTGATGATATGTGTAAAAGAAGATCTTGAATGAAATATGAAATGCATTTATGAAATGCATGCAGAATATGCACATGTATCTAGACAGAATGCCACAGGTC
>JAPXFY010000012.1:34275909-34318409 GCA_030674185.1 Monoplex corrugatus | reverse complement strand
ATTTCTATTTTAAATCAACAACACATGACATTTCAGAATATTTTCTATCAAGTGCAAATTGCTTAAGAGCTTGCTTCCTGGAATACTGTGCTATGTAAATCTTCATTATCAGTATTCATTATTATTATTATCATTCATTATCATTATAATTATTTATCATTATTATCATCACCATTATTATTATCATTCTTAATAGAAAACAAAACTGCCTATGTAAACACAGTGAAAAGAAATCAAGGTACCGATTTTTTTTCACGCCAGAAGACATTTTTCCTAGTCTTTAGGATGCCACTCTTTTCCAAAGAAAGTGTGTTTACTCTAATATCCTTTTGCCTGTAAAACATCCATCCATCCACCCCTAAATCTTTCACACAAGAAAAAGAATGACAACAATGACTCACTTCCTCACAAAAATCATAGCAAAGGCTATGAAAATCAAGTTGGAGATCATGGACATAATGGAGAGATAGCTCTCAAAGTTGGTTTGTAGGATTGTGGTGTGTTCCCAGTGCTGTAGGGTACATCATGAGGCAGGGAGGTGTTCCGGAACTTGTAGTCAAAGTACTGGAAGTGATGTATCATTATCATTAGTGTTTAAAGCCCAGCCAACTGCTCAGAGACATACCACGACTATAACCATTTCAAGCAAAGCGTACACATCTGAACACATCAATGATCCAAGGAAAAAAAAAACTGGAAAAGAAAATTAATCCTTTGACTCCTGCACTCTGTCCACCAAAATCCTGCGTTGTCAATTGTGCTAGCAAAGCAAAAACTGAACCCTTTGACTACATCATCCTATCCACCAGATTCCTGCAGGAAGCTGGTGGACAGGGTGAGGGAGTCAATGGATTAAGCTTTCGAAATTGGTAGATAGGGTGTGGGAGTCAAAGGGTTGACTACACACATCACTGAACTGACGCAAATAACCAAGGATACGCCCCTGGCATTGGCCTATTCTGCTGAATTTATCACTAAGGGAAATAATAAAAAACAAAAATGAATACACAAACATAATTAAGCACACAAAAACATACGTAACATCTGGCCAATAGTCTTCGGATTGCCACTGAACGGTCCACATGTCCTTAGAGCTAAAACTGCAATCGACACATGTGCCTAATCCTAACAGACAACTAAGCAGTTCATATTCACATTTTCTTTAGAGTTGAAAATGCAATATATGCCCAATCATTAATCTTAGTAGCAACAGACAACAGTTAGTATGGCTTTACAGGAAATATAAATGCAAATGGACCAGCAAGGCAGAAAACATGAAAGAAAGAGATGACAACAAGCAAGGGAACAAGGCAGAAACTAAGTAACAGAAAAGAGGGGATTTCTAGTACATAATTTCCAGAAGGTGATGATACTGTTCATACTGAAAAAGCCCCGGGCATCCCGATGGTGGGGGAGTACATAAATAAATGCATGAAAACATTACATCAATACACTCAAAGTGTCATAAATGAATGTGTTAAACATTGCAGTATCGGTGATGAATATTTTCTGTCATTTCAGTCCATGTACTTGACAACAGATGAGCAATACTATCAGTAGAAGGAAGTTGCTCAGGTAACTTGCAACTTGTTCAGTACTGGACACCAACACTCACAAAAAACTCTGAGAGCATGACCTCCAGTCCACCCAGCTGTGTGAATGGATACCATAGCCAGTTCATGGCTAGGGAAGGTAAAGCAGCTAAAGAACCAAGACAGGCACTGCCGTCATAATGTTGGCCCAAAGAAAAGTTGAGGACTGTCCCCCCATTCCTACATGACCTCAGGAATATGCAACAATGCACCTGGGGGTACACTTCATGTAGTCAACTACAGATAGAATTTATGCAGCAGCTGGTACAAGGTCTCACTAAAACCAAGAAGTAACTATTAACCGTTTGTAATTTATCATTCATATCCATCTGTAATCAAGAATGATGTGTGACCTATCCTTTTCATCCATGTAGTCTACCCCTAATCACCATCACATACTATGATTTGTATAACACACACTCAACGGGCACTGCCTCAATAAATAATATTAACCCTTTGACTCCCGCACCCTATCTACCAACTACAAAAACTTAACCCTTTGATTCCCTCACCCTATCCACCAGCTTCCTGCAGGCAGCTGGTGGATAGGGTGAGGGATTCAAAGGGTTAAGTTTTTGCTTTGTTAACATGGTTGGCAATGCAGGATGCTGTTGACCGGAGTGTGGGAGTGAAAGGGTTAAAGGATGACAAAGAAGTGAGCAGAAAATATCCAAATGGTACTGAATTCATTACAGATCAAACACTATAGTTGTGTGTGTCTGACATTCTTCTCCTATACGAATTTGAGTTTTCGTCTATGAGCTTGATTATGTCTCATTAGAGTTTTCGCCTATGTATGAGCTTGATTACGTCTCATTATATCTATCACTTTGATTCATAATGCGCGCTGTGCTGGTGGGTCAGCCCACACTGTGAGGACAACATAACATCTGCACGGCCTAAACATACCAACACAAAAATGTGCAAGAATTTCTTAGAAAACTTAGGCAGACAATGATAAATGAGAAAGTAATAAAAAGAAGTGAACAAAAAGACAGTAACAAAGAGAATGAAAAAAAGAAGAAATTTGTAACTAAGAATTTCCTGAAAATAGGGACACTATTTGTACTGATAGGGCCTTGTTATCCACACAGAGGATAGTTGTAGTCTGCTATAGGTATCAGACAGAATGTCTAGTCTTCGAGGTCAGAGCAATCGACCAAAAGACAAGGATTCAAATACCTCCAGTCTTACACACAAAATATCCTCCTACCACCGAAAATACTGAAAAATCAAAAGATGTTAAGACTGGAAATTATCCTACTGTGTGAAATATGTGAAATAAAAACTGTAACAGACAGAAGAAATTACAAATAGTAAAACAGTGCAGACATATATGCACATGCACGTTTGTGCACAGACACACAAGCACACAGACAGACAGACAGACACGCACACACACACACACACGAAGAACACAGTACAGCAAATAATGGGCTTTTGTGTGTGCACCCGCGCGCATGTGTGTGTGTGTGTGTGTGGTGTGTGTGTGTGTGAGTGTGTGAGTGTGTGTGTGTGTGTGTGTGCGTGTGTGGTGTGTATGTTTATGTATGTGTGTGTGTGATGTGGTGCGGTGCGGTGTAGTACGGTGTGATGCGGTGCGGAGTGGTACAGTGTGGTGTGGTGTGTGAAGAATCATCACACCACATTAATCACAGGGGCAGTGACAGCTGGACTATCCTATCACCTCGTATTTAGCAGACTGATGTACACAATCTCCATCTGTTACCTATAATATAATGATGATGACTACTTGTATAGCACCTCCTATATATATATACATCACACAAGCATTAGAGACAAAGGCAGACCACATCAAGCAGATGTATGACAATCCCTACAGCTATGATAAAAACTAAGGAACCATGACAATACAATGGTAAAGCAGCAATATAAACATTATAATCAAATGTGACCTCCCAGCACAAAATCAGTCTTAACTAGTATTTTGGGTGTTTTGAGATAAACATATCACTGGAAAGTGCACATTCTGCTGATTATTTTGGTACTTGAATAAAGCTTGTACTAAAAAAAAAAGAAGATATTATATATGTTTAAAGTCATTAAGTTGTATGATGGCCATTATGAGAAAACAGTCTCTAAAGTTTTTATGTACTCTCCTACACATTTTCCTTATTTTCTTTATTTGGTGGCTTTGACCCGGTTTCTTTCTAATTTTAGCTGTCATTATCTGAAAGGTGCACCAAAGAGCTTTCTGTCATTTATCACATGTGGGGTCCTGTACATGTTAGGGTTCACAATATGAGACAAAAATAGGTACTTCTGGTAAGAAATTGCATTCTTTCTGCTACGATCAGAGCATTAAAATGCCATTTTTAATTGATTAATGATATTTTTTTCAAGAAAAAAAATTATGTGGGGGATAGATTATAGTCCACAGAAATCAATTTTGAGAAAATGTCAAAACACCCCAGATAGACCCTCAGTCACCTTTTCAGCTCCTAGTGCTGTTCGACTGACTGCGAGTTAAGACTGAATTGGTGGTGGGAGGTCACAAATATCCACATCATATCTTAATTGAAAGAAAACACACACACACACACACACACACACACACACACACACACACACACACACACAAACCCCAACCCTCACTTATTTAAACATACAAAACTCACTCACACAATCATGTACACACACACACATGCATGCAAGCTCATATATACTGAACAACTTGTTCACAAGGGGTTCATCGCACACAGACAATTCCATATGCACTCCACCCAAATTTGCCAGCAATTATCTAGCAGACTCCCTAAGCTCATGCAAAATCCTATGCACTGTGAAGATCTGGTAAAGGCGAAATGAGGGGAGAGGGTATATGAAACACTAAACTGACACCACCAGAGTAATAAAAACATTCAGACAGGCAGCAAACAGACCAGTTTCTAATGCTGTGGACTTGGCTTGAACTTCAGATCTTGTGTCCGACAGGGATGCTCACATACTGGCTGATACACACAAGTACACATCCACTAACTCACATAAACCCAAACTACAACTGAAAAAGATGAGTCTTCAAAGCAGACTTGAATGAAGTTATTGGAGCTGAATGTCTAATGTGGACAGGTCTTGTTTCACTGACAGAAGCTGAGTACATGTGTACTGGAGAAAAGGGCTGGTACCTCATGGTGTGTAGTTGAACTGGCAAGTACAAAGTTTGCTTGTGTACTGAGGTTCGTTCATAATTCAGGTATGTTGCCTTGTTGGTTTGTGGCATCTGGCGATTATTATACACAGCAATGTAATGTGAAGAATACAGGTTGCTTATGTACATTGTAAGTGATTGTTTACTCACAGGTGTTGTGTATACACATTTGTTATCATAACAGTGTATATGAATCAAACATCAGCCTGGTGGATTTCAAAGATAAAGCAAAGATTTTCAAATGACCCTGAGGCTGTCGACATCAACTGCAAACATCAATCAATAATGAATGCACTATTACCACCTCAGTAACATGAACAGAAAACACTGCTCTCTTTGGACACAATACAATTTTGAAATCAGATAATGCATTTGCCTTGATTTTATTACATGCAAAGTTTTATATTTACAAACGAAAAAGACACTGTTGACAGCCAACAAATATCTTTCAGTGATGACATGTTATACAGTACATTTCAAACTGATTACTTCTTCTATAAAATGTTTATTAAAACACCACGATTACATAGCTTAACTTCCTTTAAGACCTGTGCTCTAGATGTAATGCATGTATAACGTATTTGCTAAAAAAAACCACGACACACAAAACTAGGCAAGACAGCATATTCAACATACATGCATATACATACATGATTGTGTGTTCATGCCCTGATGCTGTGCATGTACCTGGGAAACATTTTCTGACACACTTTGTTCACATACACACACAATGCATGGCATAGTGGTTATAGCATGTGCCTAAATCATAAGAAACCTGGGTTTGAATCACGGATTCAACAGGGATATTCTCCCCAAACTACTAGATCGTATGTGGTGGTCTAGGCGTTCATCTTTCGGATGACACATAAACCAAAGTCCCATGTGCAGCACACACTCAGTGCACATTAAAGATCCCATGGCAGCAAAAGAGCAGTCCATGGAAAAATTCTATCATGAAAACTCCATTTTCATATGGTAAAATGAAATACATGCATAAAAAAAGAAAAAAAAAGAAATAAGAAATACACAGCACTGCACAGCAGCGACATGCTCTCCCCTGGCAGAGCACCCTGAATTTCACATGGCAAATTCAATGAGAAAAACTTCTAAAAATGCTAAACACATACACACACACACATAAACACACACTAACAAACACACACACACATGCACACACTAACACACCATAAAATAGGGATACCACCCCCCCCCCCCCACACACACACACGACAAAACTGGGGATACCACCCCCACCCCCACCCCTACAGTAATAAATAAAAGGAAAAAAAAAGTAACTTACATGTTTTGCTGTAATGAAGAAGTTCCATGGAAGCAAAGTAGCAACACCCAGGTACAGAAAGATAATAAAAACCAAACTGCATCTGAAACGAACCAACAAGCATAAACATGTTACTAAGATGGCACACAAAAGCTGATCAAGTAAAGCGCACGTCCACAACTGTGGTTCATTCTATATCATCGGTTAACTTTTTTTGGTCCCTTTTTCCATACAGCTTTGATGACCACAGCTTTGGACAATTTTCACAAAGCACTGATTCATGACAACAAGGATGATAACTGTGATTCTTTGTAGTTCCATCCTGAACTGAGACTGGGTGATACAGCATTGATGACAACTACTGGAAAGGACCTGTGATCAAATAAAACTGGTAAAAAAATTCATCAACCAACATTTTTCATTGTAAATCCCAACGTCAACTAGGCTCGAGACACAGGTACTTGTGATATTGGTAAGAAAATATGAGCAACATTCTCAACGACACATCTGTGAAATGGATAACACTCAGCTCTCATTCTCAATGTACTGACTTAGTGTTTCCAATGTTGTTGTTATTGTTGTTTAAAGCCCAGCCGACTGCTTAGAGCCATATTAGGGCTATAACCACTTCAAAACTTCAACAGGAAAAAAAGAAAAGGAAAGAAAATTAAGTACACATATCAATGCATTCGCGCACATAATTTAAGGACATGCCCCCTGCATTGACCATTCCATCCAACACACCTGAAGACAAATTTAAGCATACCTATGTGACCCTATCACCACCGTCAGTTACTCTAACAGAATCAAGCGCAGCCTTATCCACTGTAGTCTAACAGTGTCTATCCATTCAGCCCGCACTTCAATCAGCCACAGCAGTCACTGTTCTTGTTGGGTGGCAGTAAAATGCCACCATAGAGATACCCTGTGAATACGAGAAGTCTGCCAAATCACCACACAGCCTCAGGCTCCGACACACAAACTTTTCACCTTCGGAGAAGTCCGCCGGATCACCACACAGCCTCAGGCTCCGACACACAAACTTTTCACCTTCGGAGAAGTCCGCCGGATTACCACACAGCCTCTGGCTCCAACTTTTCACCTTCAGAGAAGTCCGCCAGATCACCACACAGCCCCTGGCTCCGACGCTCAAACTTTTCACCTTCAGAAAAGTCTGCCGGATCACCACACAGCCCCTGGCTCCGACGCTCAAACTTTTCACCTTCAGAGAAGTCTGCCGGATCACCACACAGCCCCTGGCTCCGACGCTCAAACTTTTCACCTTCAGAGAAGTCTGCCGGATCTCCACACAGCCTCTCAGTCTCTCTCTCAGAGAATCGCTCTCCCCACATATAAAGTTTTCCACCTCTAGGACACAAAGTCCATCTACAAAAGAAAAACCGCCGACCAGCAACTGGCCCTAACCTTCCCAACTGCAATCATCCGTAGCAGAAGGGCACCAAAAACCTACTGGCAACTCTTTACTCCTCCAGCCAACACAACTTTTAGAACCCCTGTTCACAAAAACCAGCCCAAAAAGCACACAAAATTTACGCATACACAAGCCCACGTAAACCATAACTTAGGCCACAAACATGATTTGACAGAACATCTGTTCACAACCAAAATACAAAAATCACGCAAAAATACACACACAGGCCCAGGTAAACCATAACTGGGCAGGTGAGTTTTGTCCCACTTGGCAAGATTCCACACGCTCTTACCCCGCGAAACACCCCTGTCCCCAAATAAGAAAAAGTAAGGGAAAAAAAGTAAACTGCCGTGACAGACTTTATCAAATACATACAGGCGAATAGACCTGCGAGGCAAAAAATGATAGGAAGAAATGACAGAAAGCAAAGGTACAAGGTAGAAACAAAGACAGTGAGAGGAAAGAGGAAATTTCTAGCGCAGAATTTCCTTCTACTATTTATACTGAAAGAGCCCCCGGCATCCCCACTGGGAGTGGGGGGGAGGGGGTGCTTCCAATGGGCTCACAGCATGTTCAGTTGAGGCTATGAGCTAGCTAAGGGTGATAACCCTACAATGATTCTGACAGGACTTGGAATTCAAACCCACAACCTCCTAGTTGTTAGTCTGTTGCACTGACCACTTGACCACAGCCAGTGTTGCCAGTTTACCATTCCATTATATGTATGTATGTCATCACCATCTTCTTCTTTCAGTCCTGTGACCAGTGTGATTACTGGGAGAATTGACGAGTTGCAGCAGCAGACAAGATCCTCCATCTTTGGGGTGCCACGTCAAGCAGTTCAAGCATGCTAAGACTAACCCAGTCTCTGATATTTGCCATCTAGCTGTTTTTTTTCTTTTTTTTTCCTGTTAAATCTAGACAACAGCTCTGTCTGTGATACTTCACTGTCATTGTTGTTTAAAGCCCAGCCAACTGTGCAAAACCCTATCAAGGCTATAACTATCTCAAAACATGCACAATACCTCACTGAAAAAGAAAAAGAATAATACCATCTGGAAGAGAAACTTAAGTAATAACTAATATATTAATATATTTGCATTTATAATTTAAGGACATGCCCCTGGCACTGATTGTTCTGTCCAAGTTATTACTAGGAAGCATGAAAAAACAAACCTGAATACAAATGTAAGCATAGCTAAGGACAATAAAAAACATAAAAATTCGCCAACTTTGTCCAAAAATTGCTTCTACACAGCACATTCACTAAGAGCCAAATATGCACTAAATAGATGCACCCAATTATCAATCCTTAGAGTAAGTATGTCAGCTTTCTAGAACAAATACAGATGAATGGACCAGTGAGGCAGAAAACAATAGGAAGAGGTCACAGAAAGCAAAGGAGCAAAGCAGAAACAAAGAGAGTAACAAAAAAGAGGACATTTCCAGTGCAGAATTTCCTGAAAGTGGGTTATCATTTAAACTAAAAGGGCTCCTGGTATCGCCATGGGGCTTCTATGGTACCATTAAGGACGGTCCTAGTTAATGACTGAATATCATAAAAGATGGTCTTGGTCAATGAGTTGGTCTTGGTTAATGAGTGATGTGACCAAACCAAACATCATATCAATAGTCTACTATATAAATGTGATTTGGTACACAAGGCAAGACTCTCTCTCTCTCTCTCTCTCTCAAACACACACACACATGCATGCATGCACCCAACACACATGCACACACATGCGCACCACACCCACACCCACATACACACACAGAGTTTAGATATACACTCAATACAGATACTGTTTTCCTCATTTTAGAAAGAGCAAATATGAATCATATTATGTTCTGTTTTACTTCTTGTCAATCACACAATGAATGAGATACAAAATTTGTATCTAAACCTCAAAATTTGTATCTAAACCTATTCAGATGTCACATGTTTTAACAAATACACACTTCAGAGAGCATGTCGAAGCAGTGAGCAAATGAACAATTACATAACGAAACATAACTAATTATAAGGAAATCCCCTCCAACAGTGACATCTCATCAGTGAGGCAAATAATTAGTTAATTGGATGGTGGGACAGAAATTAGCTCTGGTCATATGGTATTTTGTATTTCTTGAAATCTTCCAATGACACATACATGTCCAATAAACCTTTCTGCGAACAAACTTACACACACTGTACGTGCATAACATAATCCTCTCCCAATATACACATACACACACTCTGTGACTCACTCACAGTCACACAGAGCGACATGCATACATATCTGAATGCACATATATGAGCGCATGGACATACACATGCGCATATGTACACACACACACACACACACATATATGTATACATATGAGAGAGAGAGAGAGAGAGAGAGAGAGAGAGAGAGAGAGAGAGAGAGTACACACATACACACACACAAACACACACACACCTACATGCAAGCACACAAACCCACACATGTGTGCATGTGTGTGGGAGCAGACACACACAGCTGTAACCAAATCAAGCTGTAAGTGTAAGTAAACTAAAACTATGTCATTATCATCATCATCATCAGGTGCCCTGCCGCATGGCGTTGGCGACCATGGACTTCCAACCATCTCTATCTCTCGTTGCCCCCAGCATCTCCCCACCCTCCTCATCCTCAGCCACTCTGCAAGTCCGTCCAGCATTCTCTCCCTGGGTCTACCTGGTGCTCTCTTTCCCTCCAGCTTTCCCGTTGTGACCAGGTGCTCCAAATCCCCCTTCCTCATAAAATGGCCTATAAATGTTGCTTGTCTTTTCCTAATCTTCCTTATGAGTGATCTATTTGTGTCTGCCTCCATCAAGACTGTCTCGTTTGTTTTCTTTGCTGTCCATGGTACTCTCAACATTCTTCTGAGAAACCACATCTCGGCTGCCTCGATCCTGCTCTGGCTTTGCTTGCTGACTGTCCACACCTCGCATCCATACAACAGTATTGGTTCTAGATATCTATATAACATCCAAGGACTCTCTTTCTGATGTTAACTGATAGGCATTTGTTGGTAAGAATGCTTGTCATCTTCTTGAATGCTGTTTTGGCTTGGCCGATTCTGCCAGCTATTTCCGATGTGCATCTGCCGTCTGATGAAATGACCGTTCCCAGGTATTTGAACTTATTAACCTGTGACAAAGTTGTACCATTTGCTGTTATTTTGCATGAGGGGATTTCATGTTTTTTACTGATCACATGACTTCAGTCTTCCTGCTGTTTAGTTCCAACCCCTTACCTTTGCTTTCTATTTCTAGTATATTCACAAGGTTTTGTAGGTCCCTTTCATTTTCTGCAATTAGCACGGTGTCATCTGCCTACCAAATGTTGTTTATCATTTTCCCTCCAACCTTTAATCCAGGGTCTTCTTCTAGGTTTCTCATGATGTTTTCGCTATATAGTGAAAACAGATCTGGTGACAAAACACAACCCTGTCTGACTCCTCTTTGGATGTTTTGAAAAGAGCTTATATTGTTTTCTATTCTCATTGCAGCTGTTTGTTCCCAGTACATATTCCTGATTATTCGTAGATCTTTTCCATCCACATTGAGTCTCTCCAGTTGGTTGATCAATTCTTCATGTCGTATCCGATCGAAAGCCTTGGTATAATCAACAAAGCATAAATACAAATCCTTATTCATCTCAATTGACCTCTCTATGATAGTTCTTAGGATGTATATGCTATTAATAGTTCCTTTCCCTTCCACAAATCCACACTGTTCTTCTGCTATTTCTCTTTTGATTCTATTCCTTGTCCTCATCATGATTATTCTTAACAGGATTTTTGTTACATGACTCATCAAACTGATTGTGCGATGGAGTTCGCATTCTATAGCCCCTGTCTTCTTTGGAAGTGCAATGAAAATTGATTTTGACATATCTTTGGGGATTTTTCCAGTGTCATAAATTTCATTTAGGAGGACTATTATTTTTTCTATGCCAAATTCCTCCAGGGCTTCAATCATCTCTGTGGTAATGTTGTCTGGTCCTGGGGCTTTTCCTGGTTTCATCTTTTTCAGTGCTGCTCTAACTTCATCTTTCATTATGGGTGGTCCTTCCAAGTTCTTTTTTATAATGTGTTCTTCGTTCTTCTTTTTTCTGGTTTTCTTTTCCTGTCATTGTATAAATTACAAATACTGAGAATGTGAGATATTTTCACGTGACTTAGCCACAGAGATAAACACACCTCATCCTCCTTCCCTCTATGAATTTATCTGGATGCACCTGTTCACATTCTCACACACACAAACACACACACACACACACACACACACACACACACACACACACACACACACACACACACTCACACACATGTACACACACAAATATACACACACTGCTCTGAAGTTATTTTTTTCATGATTGTCTACAGCTCTTTCAAAAAAAACTCACTTATAGTGTTCTTCCAATCTAGATCTTAAAAAGAATTGTTTTGATACATCAATAATCACCTACATTTCTTGCCATAAAAAACTGAGCAGGAGAAGAAAACCAGAAAAAAAGACAGAAATGAGAATTACGAAAAACAAAAGGAAAAAAGGAACGAAAGAAAGAGAGAAAGAAAGAAAGAAAGAAAAATGAACAATTTCATCATGCCACACTCAAATTAACTGTACTTTTCCAGCATACAATTTTCAAATAAGCAAAACAAAAACATCTCATTTGTCTGGCATATTTCTCAAATGGAAATCAAACCCCTATGCCTGACATATATCTTAAAACACGTACTCACACACACACACACACACATCTCACATTAATTAAATCAGATTTTACCCAAAGAATTTTACATATATTTCATATCAAAAACCTACCTATCCTGTTCTTTCTGAACAAGTGGTTTGCTGTCAGACGACGCTTCAAACAACATGCCCATATGTATACTCGCTATTAAACATCTGCTGAGTATGCCAACAGCCCAAGCTTGGAACAGGCCAGCTTTACTACTTTCCCTGCGTTTGTAATTCAGTTTAAACAAAATGCTTTGCTGATACCACGCAAGCACACACGACCTAAAATAACCTCCATTTTACGACCTTGTGGTTTTAAGTTTGATAGAGGTCTCAGACCTTTCATCTGTTAACATCACTAACAACATATGGAGAGGAGTGTGTACAGCCATAATGCACAGATGGACTCACTTGCAAATGACAGAGCTTCCATGATAAATGAAAAACAAGCTAAACAAAACATAAAACACACACACACACACGTACTAACAAACACACACACAGACACACACATGTATGCACACAGACATAATGCACAGATGGACTCATTTGCAAAAGAAAGAACTTCCAAGATAAATGCGAAACAGCTGAACAAAACACAAAACACACACAAAAAACACACATGCACGCGCACGCGCGCGCACACACACACACACACACGCGCGCGCGTGCGCACACACTCATACAGAAAAGCAGATGGAAACTTGTTATTATTAACCTCTGGTGGATATGCAGCAGAGCTAATACTGATTAAAGCATGAATTCATATTCATGAGTTATTTGTGCTTCTAATTAATGAGTTGCTTATTCATGAGCTACAGAATCATAAACGGGCCTTGGAAGTTCATTCCTGCTACAATGTCAACAAAGACTGTGCAAGTTTTGCTCATCATAGTTTTCTGTACAGGTCTTGCTTGCTGGTTCAATGGTTTGATTTTTTCAAAAATCAGACACACACAAAAATAGAAATAAGATTACATACCTAATTTCAAATATGCACATTAAAGATCCTGTAAGTCATATCAGTGGCTGGCTTGTGGAAATGTGAAAACACCCAGCATGCCAGTTGCCATGATGCAGTAGTTAGCGCAACAGACTACTGACTAGAAGCTTTGAAAGTTTGAATCCCTATCACAGTCCTTTCGAAATTATTGTGGGCATACCCAGAGCTGAGTGTGCTACAGGCTCATAGGGAAGACTGGCATCACACAGTTGAGTCTCATCACTTTATGGAAGTGACACAGAGGGTGTTGCTAACATCTCTCAACTAACACCACAGGTGTCTGTATCTCTCAGATGTGGCTGATACCAGGATATATTATGAGCACAGGGTACAGCCCTGTCATGCTCTCTCGATCCTAGATGGAACTCCATAGCATCATGGTTATCATCTCATTGTCATAATCACCATAGCTTTGTAAAAACTGACCCAGCATCTATGGTCATTAATGTGGCATAGAAAATGGGAGGAGTTCGGGAGGGGGGGGGGGGGGGAGGGAGAACGGTGAGCACAGGAAACTGCTTACATGTGATGATCCTTAAAAGCAAAACCACCACCCAGCATGCTTAAAAAAAAACACCCAGCATGCATGCCCACCAAAGATGCAGACAGTGCAACAACAAAGTGGAATGTGTGTGCATGTGTGCATGTGTGTGTGTGTGTGTGTGTGTGTGTGTGTGTGTGTGTGTGTGTGTGTGTGTGTGTGTGCGCGTGCGTGCGTGCGTGCGTGCGTGCGTGTGTGTGTGTGTGTGTGTGTGAGCATGTGTGTGTGCATGTGTGTGTGTGCATGTGTGTGTACTACCGTATCTCACCTGTCTCACCTGTCGGCGTCACCGGGAACAGTGTTGGCCGCTGCACATGATGTCCTCACAAGTTGCCTCCAGCACTCTCGATCTTGGCTAAGTCTGACCACCTCCTGGAGTTTCTTGCCACTGATGTTTGTGATGTTTCTAGCAAGTGATGCAGGTGGCCGTCCTCTGTTTCTCTTTCCTTCCACTTTACCTTGGAGGACAGTGGACATCAAGTCTGTTCTCTCATTACGGATTGCGTGTCCAACATATTTCAGTTTCCTCCGTTGTATGAGTACTAGAAGCTTGCGTGTAGTACCCAACTCATTCAGTATGCTTTCATTTGAGCGCCTATCCGTCCATTTGACCCTCAGCAGTCTTCGGTAAAACCACAGCTCTGCTGCTTCCACTCGTCTTTCATCCTCTTTCTTCATTGTCCATGCCTCGCAGCCGTATAACATCACTGGCCAGACAAGACATTTTAAGAGTTTTATCTTAAGGTCTGCTGTTATGCTGTGGTCTTTCCAAATATTGTTCAATTGAACCATACTGTTCTTGGCCATTCCAATTCTCATCTTTATGTCTTTTGAGCATGTTCCATCGTGTGTCTTGACTGAACCTAAATATCTAAAGTCCTTGACATTTTCTAGAGGGACTTGGTTTAGCATGATCTGGTCCTGTCTAGTGTTATATTTGCCTGCAACATGCATAACCTTTGTCTTCTTTGAATTTAAGTCCAGCCCAGCTGCCTTTCCAACCCGGTCTACCCTGTACAGGATCCTCCTAGAGCCTGTAATGTTGTCTGCCAGTAATCCTGTGTCATCTGCGTAGCGTAAATTTGACAGGTTTCTACCACCAATATTTACTCCCATGTCTTCTATGTCTGCTTCTCTCATGATATGTTCAGTGTATATGCTGAAGAGATGTGGAGACAGGATGCAACCTTGCCTTACCCCTTTAGTGATGTTAAAAAATTTGCAGTTTTGATTATTCCATCTGATTGTTGCTTTTTGATCATTATATAATGAAGCTATGAGGGAAACCAGATGTCTTGGAAAACCCATTTTGATCATGAAGTGGAAAAGACTTTGGTGAATCACGCTATCAAATGCTTTGCTGTAGTCAATGAAAACGATGAACATCTCTTGGTCTGTGTTTCTAATCTTTTCTATCAATATCTGGAGTACAAACAGCATATCTATTGTTCCCCTGTTTTTCCTATAGCCTGCCTGACAGTCGGATAGCTCTTCCTCTACTTTTGGCTTTAACCTGTTTAAAATTATTATCAGCAGTATTTTACTGGCATGACTGATCAGTGCAATTGTTCTATAATTGTTGCAGTCTTTGACATTTCCACTCTTATGTAACATGACAAATTCCTGGAGCTTCCAGTCTGTAGGCCACTGACAAGTCTTCCATATCTTGCAGCATAAGTGATGCATTACTTTGAGTCCACCATCACCTGAGTGTTTCAACAACTCTCCAGGAATATTGTCAAGACCAGGAGACTTTCTGCATTTTAGATCTTTAATGGCAGATTCAACTTCGCTGAGCAGAGGTTCAGGTTCCGTATCTCCAGGGATCAATTCCAAATTTGGCTCGAAATTATTTTCATGGCTGTCAGGCTTGCCAAAAAGTGATGTGCCATATTCGTTCCACCTATCCAAGACATCATCTGGTTCAGTCAGAGTGTGACCATCCTTGTTGTTGATGCATTGGTTTGTTGCTTTGAAATTTGTTTTTTTCACTTTTTTTATTTGTTTGAAGAGCTCCCTCGACTTCCGTATACCAGGTATAAAAATGGGTTTGGGTTGTCTATAGAATTCTATAGAATTCCATTTTATCTGAGAGTGAGAAATTATTGATTATATATGTTAATTTTTTTTTTTTTGGTTGTTGTTAGGGTCACAAGCTGTTTACATGCTGTTATGTATTTTTGAATTGTCATTATCATAGGTTTATTATCTACATGTACTTGTAGATAATAGACCAATTATCTACATGTACAAGTTTAGTACATGTTCATGTTCTCTCTCTGTCTCTCTCTGTCTGTCTCTCTCTCTCATCATGCTAAAAGATCCCCCAGCAGCTGAAAATCATAATGAGCAGGTAATTCACCAGCTACCCATGCATAAAAATATTGGAGAGACAGGTTTATTTCCAGGTACCTCCACTTGAAGCCCAATTTGCCTTCTTGTCTTTCTGAAGTAGATTTATTTCCCAGGTCCCTCGCCTTGAAGCTCAATTACCCTTGTTGCCTTTCTGAAGTCTTGGGGGGAAAAAAAAAGAAAAAGAGAGAGAGAATAAGTTGGAACACAATGTGTCTGTGTGACAGAGAATATGACAACCTGGGTCAAGGGTCATTTGCTGAACAGATCTAAGTGTATACTAGCTCAGCATCTTGTGTATGTGTGTGTGTGTGTGTGTGTGTGTGTGTGTGTGTGTGTGTGTGTGTGTGTATGAGACAGAGGGAGGATGACAGCTTGGGTCACAGGTCACACACCTTACTCCCCTCCTGCCCCCCCCCCCCCCCCCCCCCCCAAGTTTGGTGTACTTTGTGCCCTGGAAGTTTCATTGTTTGTTGGTGATTGCTTTGGTGAATGATAAGAGTACATGCCTTGATTTGAAGCTTGAATCAAAATTTGGCTCCTTATGAATGTCATTATTCTCATTAATATTACTATTCTCAATATGAACTGATCTTTCTAATACTCACACCGCATATCGTATTCATCTTTTTTTTGTCACAATAGATGTTATGTGTAAATTTTGGGTTGCTCTTCCTACTGAGAGCATGTCACACCACAGTACAATGCTATCCTTTTCTTTTCTTTTTTTCTTTTTTTTTTTTGACCAAAACTTCAAAAAGGCAAGAAGGCCAACTGGTCTTAAGGGGAGGGACTTTGGAAATGAACCCATCTGTCCAATATTTTATGCCAGTGCAGCCGGGCAAATGCCCTGCTCTTCACAATTTTCAACTGCTGTGGGGTATTTTAGTGTGTGCAGGACAGAAAACACACGGTCCGGTTCGTTTTTCATCCATTTGCAAAGTACCAGATGTTCAGTTTGATTTTTCAGTCAAACTGAGGAGATAAGTCGAAGCCTCAACAGGAAACAAACCCTGGAACCTTAAGTTCAGTTACCAGCAGGAGAATGTCTGAACCATCCTGCCATCTTTCTCTTACATATACACATATATATGGATCTTGGTCAATATTAATCAAACATCACAATTTTCCCCACCTTAGTCCACTTGTAAAACAGGTGGCCGAAGGCAGAAAATTGAACAAGTCATTACATGACTGGACCATCTGCATTCATCCTTTCAGTCTCATTATTTTCTAAAAATTAAACATGGAGACTGATTTCTTTGGGTATTTTTTGTTTGTTTGTTCTTTATAGGTAAATCTCTAACACACTTTGATGAAAACCATGGACTACTGAGGAGTTGCAAAAGCATCAGATTGGAAGATAAAGCTCCAAGGGCAAGGTCACACTGACCAAAAAATGCATAACGTCAGCACTTTTTAAGAAAAGGTGTGTGAACAGCATTTCCTGAAGAAATTCTGACAATACCAATAATCTGTTTTCATTGTAGTGTCAATTTATCACTGTCCTCATTGTGTATCAGGTTTTTCTTTCAATTGAAGATTTTTCAAGATCACTTTGGACTTGAGAAGTACAGAATCTGCATTTTCTCTACTAACTTTAGTTTTACATAAAAAGCAAGACTGTTAGAATGGTTCGACTATCTTGTTTTATTTGCATTTACCTATTTGATTTTCTTAAAGTAAGCCAGTACAAGGCCTGAGAATGGGATAACATACTGGTCAGAGCATTCATTCCCACAAGTAGAGGTTAAGCACAAGTGAACACTAAGCAAGACCGATAAACTGTTGGGTGGCCAGGTACATGCCCTGACTTAGCACACCAGCCCAGTTTACCTAACAATAAATGGGTACCTGTCCTTCAAAAAAGTTTAAAGACGTAGAAGATAAAGCTTTGAAAAGGGGAGATGAGCACCACCTTCATAATGTTAGCCCCAAGAGAAGCTCAAGCGTCTAGGACATTGAAGGTAAAGCTTTGAAGGAGGGGAGATGAACACCACATTCATAATGTGAGCTCCAAGAGAAACTGAAGCGTCTAGGACATTGAAAGTAAAGCTTTGAAGGAGGGGAGATGAACACCACCTTCATAATGTAAGCCCCAAGAGAAGCTCAAGTGTCTAACACCTCACTGAAAATGTTTATTACTAACATTTTTTTATGTATATATGGGTGAATAGCATAAATCAAAATGATCAATTGTACACAATACCTGTCCTTCGGCTCTCTGCACATGACAGAATCGGGACTGGGGCGTCGGGGAGGGGGAAGCAGTGCTTCTGTTTCACTTTCTGTAAGGTCAGGCTCCATTGTGTCCTCTTCAGCCATGACCGCGTCCTTCTCACAGGACTCCTGAACATTTAGCGGCCTGTTCCGCTGCATCCGGAAAAACCTTTAGCAAAAACAATGATAGTAATTTGTATTAATTCGTATAACTGTTTCAAGGGCTAAAGTCAAAGACACCAGGCCTACAGGCAAGATGTTATGCAATTCAACACAAAATTTATGTCTATATAGTTTTCAAGGTCTGAAGTTAAAGATACCATACCTACAGGCAAGATGTCATGCAATTTAACACAAATTTATGTCTATATGGTCATCTACATCAGAGAATGGCCATCACCTACTCAGGTAAATCAGGGTGAAGCAGCATAGGGTCCTATGCCTCTCACAAGATCGACCCTCAGCTACTGGAGATTGTTCCTATCTGTCTACAGTCTAGTCATGCTGTAAGATGCAGGAGAAAAGTTACTGGTTACTACAACTCTTCCAAACACCAAGCTACACGGCAGCTGACAGGAAAAAATGGCCACATTCATCACCAAATGTGACCTGATCATGCAGACGGTGAACAAAAGAAAGAGAATACTGTTGGTTGATAAATACAGTGGACCCACCTATAACGAACCAGAATATAACAAATTTTATTTTTCCTGCTCATTGCCTTCTCTTTCCCTCTTGTAAAACATCATTTACAATGAACAAGATCTACTACTAGTACTACTGTTTGTAACAAATTCCTCTTGGTACAAACAAGGTGTTGTTTCCTAGAGTCCAACTTGCTATGTACAGTTTTGCTCTACAACAAACAAGTGCTTAAGACTGGTAAAATGGCTCAGCATCACACACTGCATGTATGGCACAGCAATCAGTGTGATATAATGCTGGGAGTGATGTGTGTGTGTGTGTGTGTGTGTGTGTGTGTGTGTGTGTGTGTGTGTGTGTGTGTGTGTGTGTGTGTGTGTGTGTGTGTATGTGTGTAAGTGTGCGTGCGTGCGTGCATGCATGTGTGTGCACACATACATGTATATTTCCTTCTAGATGCTTCAATGGCTAAGCCAAAAAACTGACTGATGATTTACATCATGATAATGACATAAAAATAAGGAAGATTGTGCACAACATCCGAACTCACCAGTAAGGCCACAAACAATCAGCGCTGTGTATGGTTACTTGTAGTTGTAGCTACTATGAACTACTGCTAAACTACTAGTACATAGCCATCTCCCTTGAATTATATTGCAGGTGGACCCCACTGTAACTAATTAAACAGTTGATAGTATGTCTAATGCTGAGTCACTGCTACAGAAAGAAAAGAACAGCCAGGGACTGCATTATCAAGAACAGTATAATTATATGCCCAAAAAAGGGAAATCAGGGTTGTCTTCCTTGCAATAGTAAGAACTGACAGACAGAAAATCACACACACACACACACACACACAAACACACACACACACACACACACACACACACACACACACACACACACACACACACACACACACACACACACACACATGTGCAGGCTTAAGGCTTATCGTTATGCCATGATCACCACACACATGGCTCCTGTGACATTAGCGCATATGGAATTCATTCCGAGCGCGGAGACGTCATCCTGAGAAACTGAAACTACAGATGTCTCTCGCCTCTTGCTGTCCCGATCTATGGGCATCCCTGTCCTCTTGCTTTCCCAATCAGCAGATCTGGAACAGTTCTACATAGAATGAAAAGATCACTGCCTGCTTTGGGAGTGCATGGACCTTTCATGTCAAGGATTTAAGGACTTAGACACTGGCAGAGTATTCTGGGAGGGTCACCAACGACTTGTCTTGCTCCCCATTCCTCAACATAATTACTTTTTCTTCAGAATTTATTTAGCTTAATTTTCACAGGCTGGTGGTGTAGTGGTTAGTGCGATGAACTATCAACCGGAAGGTTGTGGGTTCAAATCCCTGTCAATCCCTTCAAAAATCAACCTGGGATTTTTCAGCTTTAACCAGCTCCTACCCAGAGTTGATCATGCTGTAGGTTTGTAGGGAAGAATGGAATCATGCAGTCGAGCTTCATTAAGTTCACTGACGCATCAATGAGGGTCTTGCTCAAATATTCTGACCTGCAGGTGTCTGTATCTCTCAGGCTTCGTTGACACCAGGATATATTATGATAGTAAGTGTAAGTACAGTCATGTCATGCAGTCTTCATCATAGATGGAACTCCATAGCATCATGCATTATCATCCTTGTCGTCATCAACATCACCACATTGTAAAAACTGTGACAGCTTCTGTGACCATAAGGTGGCATAGAAAATGGGACAACAACAACAACAAAAAGTGCGCACAAAGGTAATTCTCCCTGAGTGCAATGATCCTAAACAAAAATATCACAGGCTATGATCCTATCAAAAAAATATCACAGGCAGTCTCCCTCAAAAGTTTCTGTTTCATTTGTGTTGTTTCAGGCCACACAGTTAATTATCTCAAGAAAAAGGTCTTTTCTTGTTGGCTTGTTTTTCAGTTTTGTTATCATTGCAAGGGGGCAACCCTACTGTTCCTCCGATGGAACTGAGGACACATATCTGCATTTACACTCATTGTTGGAATTAAGGTTTTTGAAAATTACATTTCTTTTCAAAGAAAAGAAAATTTGATGCTAAGTGAAAATTTATGCAAAAAACCTCACCAATCCCCAATGACAGTGAATTACAGTGTGGTTAAGGAAAACAAAAAGATGCACAAAGTGAAAGGCAAGCAAAACTAAACAAACAAATGAAAACACACACACACACACACACACACACACACACACACACACACACACACACACACACACACACACACACACACACACACACACACACACACACACTTCAATTACAAAAACAGTCCGAACTCACCAGCTTTTAGAGTTTTATGATTAAAATACATTATAACTACTGGAATGTTAAGACACTGTTTTGAATAAAGTTTGCAATCCAAACATGGTAGAAATTCTGTGTATTTTCAGTTGACAATGTGTATATCTCTAACAGCAATTTTGATAAAACATTCAAAAAGAATTTTTGTGTACATTCCCTCTTCAAATTTTTCAAAACAACATTACTTCTGATAACAAATCACAGATATAATGCATAGGCGTCTAGACAGATAGATCAATCAAGTGATAAAGACACAGACAGACACACATACAGACAGACAGACAGATAGACAGGCAAGGCACAGGGAACATGATACAAGTTATACAAACAGTTTATTTTAATAAGGCCTATGTCCTCTGTGAAAAGGTGTATGTGAATCTATTGACAATTAGATCTGAAATCAAAGGACAAGATGTTAGAATATTATTATTGTAATTCATTTTCCTTGGTCCTAGACCAAGTGTTTATCAAGAGAGAGAGACTGAGGATAAGTAAACAAAACAGAACCGTGTATTTCTCAACAAATTTAACAGCAGATTTATAACAAAGCACTCATGTGTTTGAAAAGATGATTGTGAAGTAGATTCATGGCCTGCCAGTTAGAAATCATGTTCAGTTTTGTAATCTTAGATTCTTAGTCACAAGAATAGTAGTATAGTACACTTTTATATTACAGATAATACATTAGTAACATTTAGTTGAAAAACAGATTGGGGTGGGGGAAAAGGGTGGGTGGGTGGGAGAAGGGGAATGAAAAGGGGTGGTGGTGGTAGAACAGCATGTTTCTGAGATGTCTCATCAACACTACTTTTCAAAAAGTATCTAGTTACTAGAACTAATCAGAACTGCGATACAAAGTCACAAGATGTTAAGTACGCTTATGTATGGTCTAATCATATGACTCACTGCATGCACTATGCTTCACCTTGTTTTGGTTGCCAAAAGAGAGTCATTAAATCATCCTATTTATGGTACTACATACAGTTAACAATGAACACCTGAGGTGCTGAATAGGACTCAAAGCAACAACGCATAACTGCTGGCCAAACAATCACCTCCAAGCTGCCCCCACAACAAGAGCCATATCGCCAAGCAAAAGAGGGCTGTCCATGCACTGCATGAACCATTAAAACCAAGTAGTCAGTTACCTTCTTTACAAGCTGTATGGTAAGGTAGGGAGATGACAAACCCTGGGATATAGCCACACAACATTCACAAGCCAGGTCCACCCCACCTACTGGACCAAGAGAGAATCAAAGAGCCCTTGTTTGCCTTACTCTGGGCCATAATCTCTGATCTCTCTACTGGACAGCCTGCCAGCTTACATCCTAGTATAATACTGTATACGATACTAAAAAAGAAAAAGAAAGTTTATACTAATCACTAATGACAACAAGTTACAACCAGATTCAGCCAAAATGCCCCCAGTCACAATGGTCTCATGGCCCCTCATTTGCCTATGACTTCTATTCGAAACAATGAAGAACGTTACTGATGCTTACCATCACTGAATTCCAGTTGAGTCATCATTATACACTCACAGACTTTGACACACATAACCTTTGACCAGTCTCACATGGGATCACTTCCTCACACAACAAGAGTTAGGACATCACAGTACAACCAAGCTAATATTAATACTGAGGTGCGGTGATAAATGTAGTAAATTTACTATGCCTATCTTGTGTTACTACAAATTACAACAGATCAACCAGGCCAGAATATCAAGATATTCACATTGTGGTCTGTGAGAATTCTCACACAGAACCAAGTATACAGCAACAACAAAAACAGTAGGATTTTTAAAAACATGTCTATGAGAATTCTCACAAAGAGCCAAGTATAGAAAAAAAAAACAGTAAAATTTTTTAAAATATATTTCTGTGAATCAGATGTACATTAATGAGACCTCCTACACATATTTTTCTCTTTTTTAAGTTTCAAGGTATGAACCAGTTTGCAAAGACTGAAACATTTTTTTTTTTCAAATCTGCAGTGATGTCACAAGCTCACAAGTTTAGTTCTCCAAAACAGAAGAAAAATCATCTACAAGTTAATTAAGCATTTATAGATGTACTGAACCAAACAGACGTATGGGGTCCAAACAAAACATCTGTTCTTTATTCTTGCTATCTCTATATTATATACTTTGCAAGCATTGCTCTGAGAATGACATTTTGCGTCATACAAGGTCAGTAGGTCACACCAGGAACCTGTCTAATCTACTCTGAATCCGATAGGGCCAATGAATAAAAGCAAGATAACATGATGATTTACTCATTTAGTATGAACAGGTATGCACACACTCATGCCCTCAGTAACAGGTATTCACACACACACACATGCCCTCAGCAAGTTAATTAAAACAAACGTCAGCATCACCCTTTAAAAAAGCATGGATTGGATAATAAGTTATGAAAAAAAGAACCTAGAAGGTCAACCAAAGTAAACCCATATCAGTTCTCTTGCTGGTATGGTAGTTTTTTTGTTTTTGTTTAGTGTGTGCATAGTTTTTTCCTTCTCCCCCCCCCCCTTTTTTTGGGGTGGGTGGGTGGGTGGGTAGGTTGGTGGGTGGGGGGTGGAGGCAGGAAGGGGTCTAGCCATGCTAACAATTTCTTTTCAATGATACAAAATAAAACCCATTTTTCTCTGAAGCTGAATGAAAGCCATTTCCTGACTTTGCCACTCAAAACACTCAAAAATATTTTATCAGTTAAGTATAGATCTTTGGTTTCGCACTAGCTTTCATTCTCATCATTTATCGTTTGATAAAGGGAATGAGATTTTTCTGATCAGGTAACAGGGCCAGTGCCTTCTGACACAAATATAGTTCCATAGCTCTAGATGAATAGTTTGTATCTATAGATCTACCTTTTTTTTCCTGTTCAAAGATCAACTGACCCTGTTAGATCATCTCCGAGGCTTCCTTGATTACCCACCTAAGCATGACTCTCCCTTGCCATAACCTAAAGAGACAATGGTCACAAGACTTTCTGGGAAACATCAAATATATGCAAATTGACAAGTTTACCATACACTGTAGAAAGTGTAAGCTCAATTACTCATACAAAAGGATAAACAGAAGTAGAAAATCATTAGTGACCTATTTTCACTTGTTTAACACTTTATAATGCATGAAAAAACATTTAAGGTCAATTTAACTGAACCTGAACATCACAGCATTATGACCTTTTTTCCTTGTACTTATGAATAAATGGCCACCATTAGCAAATTTGATGACTGTGCCATGTCAGGGGTCTGTCTCAGGATAATCCAGGTACCATTCATCTACTGATCCAGTATGTAGATTTTGAATGCATCAGCCAGCATCACAGTTATCCTTTAGTCTTATGGTTGAGTTTTGCCTACCTTCCACACAGGTTTAGAGCCTTCAGAGCTTCACAGTTTGGAGTCTAGAGTTTGTCCACAAGGGCTTCATCGCACTCAGACAATGCCATACACGCTCCACCGAAACCTGCCAGCAATTATTTGGCTGACTCCCTGAGCTTGCACAAAACACTAAGTCAAGCAATAAACTGACACCACCCGAATGATGGAAACATTTAAGATGGCAGCGAGCAGGCCAGTTATTAATGCAGTGGGCTGGAAATGAACTTGAGAAATTGATCACATCTTAATTAATGCTAATATGACAGTGTGGGTGATAATGATAATGTTCTGGTTTGGCAATGCATAACAGGACTGTACTCCACACTTCCTTTCATAATGTATGTTAAGTGCATGACACAGTTCATAAAGAACCTGCTGGTAAGCAAGAGATCTCATGTTCTAATTCCTGGATAGACGGGAATAACCGAATACTCTCCCCATGTTACTACTACTAGAACTTCAGTACTGGTCCCCATGTCAGTCTTTTGTATGATGAGACAATAGACTGAGGTCCCATCCCATGTGCATCATGCACCTTGATTTAGTACATGTCTGCACAATCTGTGTTGAAACATTTCTGAATACACATGCATGTACATAAACACACACAGCACAAACTTCTCAAATTAAATGTCACTCCTTTTACTTTTAGTAAGTCAGATGAGACAGAAGAAATAAATCGTAAAGCAAACTCTTTATACAAACTGCATTTCTCTTATGTTGTTAACCTTGAGAATAAAAAGATTAAATTATAAAATAAACATTACAATTTGAATATTAGCATTATACTGCATCTCTCATTTTGACCAAAGCCTGTCGTCAGGAAACCCTCATCTGGAAATTTTTTTATATTTTAATATGCAAATTGCAATAAAACTCTTATCTACAAATACTTTATACGACCAGTTGGACTGCATGAAATGAGCACATTTGCATGTGAATGCAACCCTGGTAAATTATATGGATACTAAACATAAAACATGCTTTCAATATTTTCAGTTTCAGTTTCTCAAAATTGCGTCTTCCTGTTTGGAATAAATTTTGCACCAACATCACCGATGCCATGCAATGGAGAAGATCCCAGTGAGATTTCCTAATCACCATGGCATAAGCCATAACTGCATATAAGATTTATGAGTTAGCAAGGACTTATGGTCCTACCCAGCATATGGGTTTTGTGTCTGTCACTGCAAACAATCTAAGCTACATTATCGTGAAATGATCTCTCCGTCTATATGGAAATGAATGAAACATATAATATTTTTTTAATAATAATAATTACAATATTTATATAGCGCAAAATCTTGATAAAAATCAAATCTAAGTGCTGAACATACACATACGCACACATGCACACACACACGCACGCACACACACACACACACATGGCTATAAATGGTGAAAAAGAAGAAAAGCAATGGAAAATTATAGAGAACATATTATATATATACAAATATATATATATTACAATGTGATTCCACACCGAGTGGAGACAGGCTGCAGTGGGGGTTGAGTGAGGTCAGGATTTTATGCAGAGGAGAAAAGGTGAGTTTTGAGAGCAGACTTGAAGTTGAAGGAGACAAAAGTAGGTTGCTGACGGACTGAGACAGGAAGTTTGTTCCAGAAGAGTGGACCAGAAACTGAGAAGGCTTGTGGTTGATAGGTATTGAGCATAGTGCGTGGAAAGTGAAAAGTGAGAGGATCGGAGAAAGAGCGGAGGGTAGGTGAGGGAACATAGATCTGAAGTAGGCCTGACAGGTAATCGGGGGCTGTATTATACAGGCTTATGTAGCAGACGGTGTCTAGTTTGTACTGTATGCGCTTTGATACAGGGAGCCAGTGAAGTTGTGCCAGGAGAGGAGAGATGTGGTCAGCTTTTTTCTTTTTGAGTACAAGGCGTGCAGCATTGTTTTGAATGCGCTGTAGGATGTGAATGGTGGAGGCAGGAAGACCAGACAGAAGTGAACTGCAATAGTCAATGCGAGAACGATTTTTGCAGTTCTTTCGACAGAGAGATACTTCCTGATCAGCCTTATACAATGGTGGTAATAGTAGCAAGATTGGCAGTTTGAGAAACAAAGTTGTTCATGGAGAGGGTAGAGTCAAAGTAGACACTAAGGTTTTTAGCTGAATCAGAAATTGGGACTGATGTGTTACATAATGGGAGAGAAAGAGGAGGCAGCTAAGAAAGTTTCTGACGGGTGCCAATGAGGATAGCTTCTGTCTTGTCGTCGTTAAGCTGAAGTTTATTGTATGTCATCCACTTCTTAATGTCTGAGTAACACTCAGTGATGCGAGTCAAGAGGCCCTGTACATTGTCAGGTGAGTCACTGTCTTGAAGTTGGGTGTCATCAGCATAGAAGTGGTGTTTTATATAGAGTGGCCCCCACCCCAACACATAGCCTCTTTCCACCAACCAACAGAATTTATAATCTTCATCCCAACTCCCTCAGCCCAGCACACCCCCAATCAAAACAAAAGCAAACAAAAAACAAAAACAACAAAACCCAACCACCAAAATGACAACACTAATTCGTTGAAACATGAACACAATACAAATGAAAACACGCATCTACAAAAACACACAGCATATATATTCATATATTTTGTTGTGGTGGTGGCATTTTTTGTCTGTTTACTATTAGGTCTCACCTCCACCCCTCCCTTTCTTTGTTTTGAAATTTCATGCAAGGAGAGGGTCATGAAGTAATTTTACTGGAAGAGAAATGCTTTTTTGGGTGTGGGATACTTCCTGATTTGGACCATACAAAAACTGTTATTATGTTGCTACAATCTACACAGTAATTAATCAATACATGTATGTATTTATGCAATACCCACCTGACAAGTCACAAGCGCAAGGCTTATAAGTTTTATCACGGATGAAAAATCGCTGGAACACAAAAACTGTTCACTTCAAGTGTTCAGCAGATGATGTATTAGTAGGCCTACAAGTACTACTATGCGTAATTTTAAATACAACTTTCGCTTCGTTGTAGTGACATGATAAATCATTAGTTACTTTATCTTGAGAAAGATGACGACGATTTTCACTTTCCACTTTGCTATTTTTCACTGTTGTACTTCAGACTAAACTTTCAACTTTGTTTACTTCAAGTTCAACTCAATACAAACATGTGACTTATCATAAAAAATCGTTTAATCTAAGCTGGGTCGTTTCTCATTTTTCTTTAAAAATCCCAGCACTCATATGCACATGCCGACTGTAAAGTGACGACATGAGTGGCATTTTGAAGCAGCGAAATAAAAAAACCCATAACAGAACCATCCACTATTTGCAGTCAGCTTGTATTGTTGATCATGTGAGACGTTTACGATAGTCATATTAGCAGTGAATAAGACAATCTAAATACCGACATTTCACCTAATAATGTTTTTCTTTCCCTTTATTTATTTCTTCTTCTTCTTCTTCTTCTTCTTCTTCTTCCTTTATACGGCCAACATCATTCTGCTGATGGTTTTGTCGTAGTTTGGGGAGATTGCCGAAGATTGCGCTGTTGTGAGGATTTGGAACATTTTCACAACATTTTCATTTATCCCTCTCTGAAATTAAGGTAATCACATATTTATTTCAGAACATGCATTCTGGATGTTTTAGTGTTTCAACGAGCCCATCAAAATAATACTGACATGGTTTACAGGACCTTTAACATGCGTACATGTATTTGATTTTCTACGTATGCATGCACACAGAGGTCTGCATTCGTGTCAACTCGGAGATGGGAAAATTCTCTAACATTTATTGTGACCCTCCCGGCAGTACCCAAGGAGGCTCGAATTCAGATTTCCCAGTCAGAAAACCGTCGTAATTGTTATGAATGACAGCAGCATAGACTGTTTATCACTATTGTTATCATAATTCATATTATCATTACTGTTTGGAATTTGTTCAAGAGAAATTCGTTGAACATGAACAACTCCATATGTGTTCCACCCAAATCTGCCAGCAATTAGCTGACAGCCTTCCTGAGTCTGTGCACAATCCAATGGACTGGCAAGGTCTTGAAATAGGGAGCTGGAAGGGAACCAAAAAAGTTGCTCCTGGAAAGAAAGCGTGTAGAAAAATTCACTTGCGTATGTGAACGACACACATGCATACAGAAAAAAAATTCTTTTCCTGGAAAGTCTCAACACAGCTCACATTTCACCTATATGGAAAACTTCTATTGCAAAAAACAGAATAACATAAAACAAAACAAAATGAATTAAAAACTTTAAAAAGCCAAAACAAAAACGAAAACAAGAACAAACAAACAAATAAAACAAACATCCTTTCAAAAACTCCAAGCTGCATATGTCTTGGCTTCAGCATCTGTTTTGTTCCAACTGGTGCTGTGGAGATGGAGTTTGGAATTTGTTCAAGAGGGATTCATCACACTCGGATAATTTTCATGTGCACTCTACTCAAATCTCTGGCAGCAAATATCTAGCGGACTCCCTGATCCTGCACGAAACCCTATGTGTTGACAGGGCATTGAAATGGTGAGGGGGGTGGGGACCTTTGAAACACTACTAAATTAGCTGACACTACGAGAATGATGGAAACATTATGATGGTCAGCAAACAGGCCAGTTTTTAATATTGGAGCGTCCGGAGCCTATTGCATGGGCACAGGCAGGTTTCCATACGAGCATGTTTAACAATGCCCAGGCACGTGCACTGGAAACATCAATTCTATTAGGAGCACAATCCTATCACAGTTCTTAATGGAACTGAATGAGGTAATTTCATTATCACAATATTTATTCTTTTGTTAGTGAAACGTGGGATAATGGAAAAACAAATGTTATCTGGTGAAAATATTGATCAAATATAAACGTGGGATAATGGGAAAACAAATGTTATCTGGTGAAAACATTGATCAAATATAAACGTGGGATAACGGGAAAGCAAATGTTATCTGGTGAAAATATTGATCAAATATAAACGTGTGATAATAGGAAAGCAAATGTTATCTGATTAGAATATCGATTAAATATAAACTTGGGATAACGGGAAAGCAAATGTTATCTGGTGAAAATAGTGCTCAAATATAAACGTGTGATAATGGGAAAGCAAATGTTGTCTGATGAAAATATCTGGGGAAAATATTGCTCAAACATAAAGGAGGGATAATGGGAAAATAAATGTTATCTGGTGGAAATATTGATCAATACAAAATATCAGAAGACTGTAAAATTGAACTATAAATGTTTTAACGAGACAATGAATGACTGCAAAGGATTATGTACAGCTAAGAAGAGCAAAATAGGGTGGGCTTAATTTAATTACATCAGGGGCAAGCATGATTATCTTTCCTTACTTCAAAAAGTCATATTTCAAACAGAAACAATTTTTTAAAGAATAGAGAAATGGGGAAAAAATCAGAAAAAAAAAAAAAAATGGAAGAAAGAAAAAAAAATCTACAACACTCAAGTTTGTCTCAAAGAGGAGGTGAGATGGGGGTTATAGTCTCTCAGGTTGAATGATTACTGTTGTTAGTACTTTTACACTGGATCGACAGGTAGGGAAGTCTGGTTGGTAACTTTTGGACTTTTAATTAATAATGATAATAATAATAACAGTGATAATAATAACAATAATAGTCAATATTAGTTTACCATTCAACAACAACAACAACAACAACAACAACAACAACAACAACAACAACAACAACAACTACTACTACTACTACTAGTACTACTACCACTACTACCATTACTACTGTTGCTGCTGCTACTATTGGTGCCATGTGATGGGGAAGATCTGAAACGATCATGGTACAAACCCTAAGCCTGCTCATAACCCCCATGAACTTGTCAGGTCCTGAAGTCTTACCTGACTGAGAGTTAGTGAAAGAGAGAGAGAGAGAGAGAGAGAGAGAGAGAGAGAGAGAGAGAGAGAGAGAGAGAGAGAGAGGAGAGAGAGCGAGAGAGAAGGGGGAGGAGGGAGGTGTCGGGTTGTGTTTTGTTGTGTAGTTTTCCTGTTTGTAGATCAATGATATTACCGGAAATGGTGAGAAGCTGCTTGACATGCGCAGCATTCGCACGTGTCTGTTCAAGATGGCTGCACAGATTGTTGCTTCGTCTTTTTCGGAAGATGGCAATTATTTAGCATATTCCGGCGTTGATGGAGTCTTGAAAATTTGGGAAACAGTTTCTGGAAAATCAGTAGCTGATTTTACCCCAAGCAAAAGCCTGTCGGCCACCTGTACCTGTTTACAATGGAATCATGGGCGACATGTCAAATCGAATGGGAATGTGAGTAACTTCAGTAAGCAAATGCATGTAGCGTGCTGAGCAGGCCCAACTTCAAATTTGAGGACAGAGGAGGATGAAATTACAATTTGATCGATTTTAAATACAATGTAAATTGTAACCTAACTACGTAGACGAGATCATTAGGCTAGAATGGTGAAATACAACTTTAGACAGTAATGGTGCAGTTAGGTCTTGTATGCCCACGCGGCCACAGTGACGACGGTGTGACGGTATATTCTTGAAATCACGGTCGGAAAGCATTATTTTTGACAACTTGAATGCTAATTTAACCTAAGTACAAACCCTGTCCGTAACGCGTACCGTTTGGGTTTTCATTTTAACAAATTTAGTATTCTAATTCTGGATATCGCGCTTCTGACGCCAAACTTAGGCTATAAAGTGAAATATCAAGGTCCCTGTGGCCTGTTTCTTACTCGCTTGGTAGGCAAGATTCTTGTGATATACACTATCTTGAAGTTTTTCTTTGTTCCACCTTGTAGCAAGCGTAGTTTGGTAGAAATTTGATATCTTTTGGGTCTTAAACCCTTCACCGCCAGTGATTTTAGAATGTTAAACTTAAAGTCCTCAGCGCCAGCTGTTTAAAAAAAAAAAAAGAAAAATGCACCTACCAACTTCAGATGACTATAACTTTATTTCTCAACCAAATTGCTTTGGTATTTTTTTTTTTTTTTTTTTTTTTTAAAGAAAGAAGAATGATTGGAGTTTGGGATTATGCAACAATAAAGTCTGTCAGTGGTCTGCCAGACGGTCGCCGAAAGGCAACATCGGCGGTGAAAGGGTTAAGGTAAAGATGATGCTCATGCACTATGATGCAGGCTGCTTTTGTGTTCGATGATGATCCTGTCTTCTGTTGTGAAATACACGCTGCTCATTGACTGAACTGTACTTATGGCAGTTATGCCACACATCTGTTTCATAGCACAGTTTTTTCTCGCCCTTACTACTCACTGTGTGTGAACAGTGATCACAATTGAATTTAAGATAGGCCTATTGTATTTCAGTGTCACTTCAGGATGAAATTAATGCTAACTGATGAAATTTTACTATCTTTACTTGTTACGCTGAAATTAATTATCCTGCTCAACATTTGAATAGAGCAATTACTTAGAACTATTCAAGCAGAACACATGTTGACTTGAGAAATTGGAGAAATATCAATCCTGTATCCATTGGGCAGAGGTGTCTCTGGAGCAAACCCAGGACTTTTCGATCGGAAGTCTGATATTTGGCCTCTTGAGTAGCACACCTGTGGACTTCCGTTTGAAATTTCCTAGGTTTGCATGCATAGACACTTGGGACCTAGTGGGTAGATTTCTCCGACTAGTTAGCATGCATGTAGACCCACCAATGCTTAAACAACCTTCATGTATACATTCATTTGCAGAATATCAAATATGCAGGTTAATGATCATCTAAGTCATGTCATTGGCTGGCTGAAACATGAAAACACCTGGCATGAACTTCTCTCAAAGATGCAGACTGCGCAGCATCATGATGAAAACAATTATCTAACAGCTTGAGTTTTGTGTGTTCTACTATTTATGTCTAGTTATCTTGAACAATTTGTAATAAAATAAGTGATTCTGACTATTCTGAAACTGGTGCTACCTGACCCATAGCAGACCTGTATGTGTCACTGTGTGGAAAGACGTTTTGGCTTACATCTTTTTCAGATTGATATATATATATATATATATATATATATATATATATATATATATATATATATATATATATATGTTCTGTGGATTTAAATCATCAAGTATTATTAACATAAAACATTTGCAACTAATCAGCATTGTCAGTCTTAGTTTGTTGAGTTGTCAGGTCTTTGTTGGTAGGTTGTCACTTTTGATCAGTCTCAGTTTCAGTAACACCAGTATTTGTCTCTCTGTTGGTAAGTTGTCATTCTTTAACCCCTCAGCTTCATACCCCATGGTGACCACAGGGTCATTTCCAGTTTTTATAAGTATGTGACCATGCTTAATGCAGGGTATTTTGTCAGCAAAATTTAAGATTTGTTAATTAAAACTTAATAAAACTAAAAAGGAGAGTATGTTGTGAACTGGTGCAACCTTTTTGTAAAGATGCCACATGTAGCAAAGTTCTATCACTTCAAATGTTTCAAGAATTACTACTGCTTGTACAGTTTTGGAGAGTTTGGATACCAGTAATCAGATTCAAGAGGGCTGACCAGGATCAAACTTTAACACACCTGTATGCCTGCTTTGAACTACTTCAAGCACTACAGTGCACTGCAAATTTGAGAAAAAAAAGTTGTGAATGATCAAGATAGTGGTGAAGAAGACTTTGGCATATCAAATGACAGTGATTCTGACAAAAGGGAGATGGACACCAACCAGCAGTACTGTCTTTTGGGTCTTGTGGATGATGATGAGGGCATGAACTTTGAACCTGGTGAAACTGAAACTGAAAGTGACACTGAGCAGCATGATTCTGATGCTGCCAGCAGAATCAAATATGATCTTTCATATTACAACTATGCGTACAAGGGAGAAAAAAATCAAAAAAATCTGATATTTCACTAAATCAAATGAATGAGCAGTGAGCAGATTAGTTTCAAACCTACTGAAAAAAAAAGAAAGAATCAGAATGTGAGCAGACTGTGACAGGGAAGGGGTTAAGCAAGGCTCCTGTGTGTGTGTGTGTGTGTGTGTGTGTGTGTGTGTGTGTGTGTGTGTGTGTGTGTGTGTGTGTGTGTGTGTGTTTGTGTGTGTGTGTGTGTGTGTGTGTGTGTGTGTGTGTGTGTGTGTGTGCGCGCGTGTTGTTTTATGCATGGGTGCCACTCTTCCGTCTGGGTGACGGAAATCTGTTTTCTCGGCAAGGCCCCAGACGGAAATTCCATTTTTTCAGTTTTGTTATTTAAAAAAAAAATGTTTGGGGAAAAAAAACAGTTGAATCGGCGGTATTATGTCCGAAGCATTACTGTAGCAGATGACTGGAAATAAGGAAGCGCTCTCTATCGTTGAAGACAACACAGGTCCAGCGATCTTTCATAAAATCTTCTGGGCCCTGGACCCCTGCCTGATTTTCAGTTTTTTTCAGATTTTCAAAGTGTCACCCTTGTTTATGTGTTGTTGCTGTTGTGTTAGTGAATACTTGTTGGTGTATGTTATTCAAGTGCTTACATTGTATTTTTGTTAAGGGAGCTTTCCAAGAGAGGGAAAGTAGGGTTGTCTCTTGTACAGTGCTATGAACAAACAGAAAAAGAAGAAGAACAACAACAAAAGCAACAAACTAGACATTGTTCTCAGCAGAATAAACCATGTGATCTGAAAACAAAACAGAAAACATTGAGAAATACAATGCTGTTAAAAAATGCAAATCAACCAATAAATAGATGGGAAAAACAACAACTAACCAACCAACTATATAAGTAACGATTAAACTAACGAACAAACTAACGAACGAACGAACGAACGAACGAACGAATGAACTAACTAACTAACTAACTAACTAACTAACTAACTAACTAACTAACTGACTAACTACTACTGACTGACTGACTGACTGACTGACTGACTAACTAACTAAAGGGAAAAAGAAAAACTTTTTTTTGGGGGGGGGGGGATGGGGGTAGTCAATAAGTGCAGCCTTGGCAACCATCCTGGATTGCTCTCTCACTAATTTCAGCATATCTACTCATGTATGCTGCTCCCCAACCCCAAGTAGTCTTTCTTCTTTATCCCCCCCCCCTCCCCTCCCCCCTATTTGGTTTATTATTTTTTTTTCCACATTGTTGCCTTTCTCAGATCTTTCTGTTTTGCTATAAAATGTAGTTCAGACCAAATTTATTCTGTCAAATAAAAGATATATCCCTTCCTCAGATCTGTTTTGTTATGTAGTTCAGACCAGACAAATTTATTCTGTCATTAGTGTCAAATAAAAGATATATATATTATTATTTGCAGAGTAAAAGATGTACTTTTTGCTTTTTTCATGTAGAATTTCTCACTCAGTCTGTTTATACTTTTCTTCTCTTACTCTTAGGGCTGTAAACACCATATCTACATAAATTAACTTTACTTTGCAGCGCAACCTCTGGCAATACATGTCTTTTTGACAGTTGACTTGGGCTTAGGTTTTCCTTAGAGGAGTTCAGTAGCTAGCAATGCATTACTATCCAGTTTTATTGAAACATATCGACTGATTGAAATTTGAAATTTAATAACCAGCTTACTTGGTGTGTGTGTGTGTGTGTGACAGGCACAGCCTCCCCCAAGAAAGAAAAAGAAGAAGGCAGATGCAGGGTCAGCCATAAGCAACCTCAGTCTAGTTGCCATGGGTACAAGCAGTGGTACTGTTCTGTTGTACAGTTTTGCTAGAGGAGAGGTACACACTCATTTGGTAAGTACATGACTGTTGTTGTTTGCTGATAAGTTGTATTTTGTTGTTTTATTAATGCTCTCATGATGGTGAGCTAAGTAAAATTGTTCAGTTTTGTGTCTCAGATAAGCATGCTGGTGACATGATAAATTTCATAGAATGTGAATACTGCAGATGTATAGTGATACTATAACCTGATGTTCTTGTGTGTGTGTGTGTGTGTGTGTGTGTGTGTGTGTGTGTGTGTGTGTGTGTGTGTGTGTGTGTGTGTGTGGTGTGTGTGTGTGTGTGTGTGTGTGTGTGTGTGTGTGTGCACGCACTAGTGCATACTACTTGACTATTTAAGTTTTTATTAGTTCAGAATAGTAGAACTAGCAGAATGGTGAGAGCAGAACAAGACTACTTAGGTTGCAGTCCCATCCCCGTTTTTTATATTATTTTTTTTATTAGTACTAATAATAGTTATAAAAGTACTAATGATAAATAATGATGATGATGATATAATGTAATAATTCAATAACATAACAATGATGATGATAATTGATTATAAAGGCAACAACAATAATGATAATGACAAATGATTATGAATAAATGATAAATAAATAGAGCAATCAATCATTCAATCAGTAGAACAGAATTGAATTGAATGAATGAATGATAGATAGCATATCATAACCATTGTATGTGAGCAAGATGCCATAGAATAGAATAAAATAGAACAGAATAGAATTGAATGAATGAATGAATAAGTAATGATAGATAGCATATCGTCATCATAGTATGTGACCAAGATACCATCTCGGTGCATTTTCACAGTATCGTTTTCCACTTTTTACAGATATACATAGTTACAGTACTGGCAGTTTCGATGTTGTACCATGTATTCTGCTCATCGGTATTAATGTTTGTAATGATTTACAGGACAAAGGTCATACAGATGAAGTGACTGACATTTGCTGGCATACGAATGGCACAACATTGTATAGCAGTTCTTTGGATGGAAATGTGGTGGAATGGGATGTTGCTTCTTCACAAATGAAAAAGTGGGTCTTTGTTTTTGTTTTGTTGTTGTTTGAGGTAATTTATCCACACAGTATCTCCAATTTCTGTCAAGCAGTAACACATTTCCAAACCAAAATCCTGAATGCCTCTTCTTTAAAAGAACTCTTTACAACCATGAATCATCTCCTTGGCACACGAAAAGATTTACCTCTCCCAACAAAACATACAAATGAAGAACTCCCATCTGTATTCTCCAAGTATTTCACCACCAAAATACAAACTCTTCGTGACAGGCTTGACAGGACACCCTGTCAACCATGCCCACCTGACCCTTCCTTCTCTGGCACACCTCTTACTACTTTTACCCCAGTCTCACAAGAAGAAATTTTCAACACAATCAGATCCATGTCGTTCAAAACCTGCGAACTGGATCCTCTTCCAGGTTCTCTCTACTCCGACTGTCTCCCTACTCTCCTCCCATTCATCACTGACATCATCAACACTTCTCTTCAAACTGGAACTGTCCCAGATTCTTTCAAGTCTGCTATTGTTCACCCTCTCCTCAAGAAACACAATTTAGACCCAAATGAACTGAAAAATTACCGGCCTATCTCTAATCTCTCTTTCTTGTCAAAACTCCTTGAAAAAGTCGTCCTGAACCAGCTGAACTCTCACCTATCTGCCAACAATCTCCTCAGTCCTTTCCAGTCAGCCTACCGCCAGTGCCATAGCACTGAAACTGCCCTACTACACATTCTCAACAATCTCCTTGCAACTGATACTGGCCAAGTCTCTCTCCTCACACTCCTTGATCTGTCTGCAGCCTTTGATACCATTGACCATGGTATTCTCCTTTCTAGACTTCATCATACTTTTGGCATCTCTGACATTGCTCTGTCCTGGTTCACTTCATACCTATCAAACAGAAAACAAACTGTTCTCATCAATGGCACTTACTCTCAACCTGCATACCTGACCTGTGGTGTTCCACAAGGATCTGTCCTTGGCCCTGTTCTTTTCACTCTTTACACCTCCCCCCTGTCCACCATCATCAACTCCCACTCTATAAAACACCACTTCTATGCTGATGACACCCAACTTCAAGACAGTGACTCACCTGATAATATACAGCGCCTGTTGACTCGCACCACTGAGTGTTACTCAGACATTAAGAACTGGATGACGTTCAACAAACTTCAGCTTAATGACGACAAGACAGAAGCTATCCTCATTGGCACCCGTCAGAAACTTTCTCCGCTGCCTCCTCTTTCTCTCCCATTATGTAACACATCAGTCCCAATTTCTGATTCAGCTAAAAACCTTGGTGTCTGCATTGACTCTACCCTCTCCATGAACAACTTTGTTTCTCAGACTGCCAGATCTTGCTACTATCATCTCCATCGTATAAGCCTGATCAGGAAGTATCTCTCTGTCGAAACAACTGCAAAACTCGTTCTCTCCTTCATAATGTCTCGCATTGACTATTGCAATTCACTCCTGTCTGGTCTTCCTGCCTCCACCATTCACATCCTACAGCGCATTCAAAACAATGCTGTACGCCTTGTACTCAAAAAGAAAAAAGCTGACCACATATCTCCTCTCCTGGCACAACTTCACTGGCTCCCTGTATCAAAGCGCATACAGTACAAACTAGACACCATGTGCTACAAAAGCCTCACTAACGCAGCCCCCGATTACCTGTCAAGCCTACTTGAGATCTATGTTCCCTCACGTACCCTCCGCTCTGCCTCCGATCCTCTGACTTTTCGCTTTCCACGCACGAAGCTCAATACCTATGGTCCACGAGCCTTGTCTGTTTCTGGTCCACTCTCCTGGAACAAACTTCCTCTCTCAGTCCGTCAGCAACCTACTTTTGTCTCCTTCAAGTCCGCTCTCAAAACCCACCTTTTCTCCTCCGCATGAAAATCCGAATCTCACTCAACCCCCCCTCTGCAGCCTGTCTCCGCTCGGAGGGGAATCACATGGTTATAATATATAATTGTATATGCTATGCTCTCTATAATTTTCCATTGCTTTTATTCTTGCTTTTATTGTTTTTATTCTTTCTCCCCATTTATAGCCGTGTGTGTGTGTGTGTGTGTGTGTGTGCGTGCGTGCGTGCGTGCGTGCGTGAGTGCGTGCGTGTCTGCTTCAGCGCTTAGATTTGATTTTATCAAGATTTTGCGCTATATAAATATTGTAAATATTGTAATTATTACATTAAAATGTGGAAATTTCTTAACCTGAACTCTGTACATGTTTTAAAAGCAGATTTCATACCCTGTGCTTTCCACAGGTTTTAAGATTTTTGGCATCCCAGTGTCATGGTAAATTGTATGCAGATTTTTGTACTGAATGTTATGAGAAAATAGTATCTTACAGATATCTTTATTAGAGGTTGTATGTATACTTTAGAGCATTTTTTATTTATTGTACTAAATCTGTGTTCTAGAAAATATGCACTTTCTCCCTCTACTGATTAATACATACAGATCAGGAAATTAGGAAAGATTCAAAGGATTGTATACATTTTTGTTATTACATTCTGGTAGAAATAGTACTACTTAATTTCCCCCGTAACAATGCCAGGGGCTCTTTCAGAAAAAATTATATTCTCACCTTCTGGAAATTCTGTGCTAAAGATGTCTTCTTTTCTGTCACTCTCTTTGTTTCTGCCTTCTTCCTTTACTTTGTGCCATTTCTTCCTTTCATTTTCTGCATTGCTGGTCCATTCACCTGTATGTGTTCTATAAAGCCTTATTTTCATAGGATTGATAATTGGGTACATGTATTAAGTGCGTTTTTTGCTTTAGGGAAATAAGATATGCGTAAGCTATTTTAAGTAATTTAGGCCCATTTGTACATGTTTTAGTGTCCTTACTTATGTTTAAATTTGTATTTAGATATGCTTTTTAAATCCCCTGTGTGATAAATTGGATGGAGTGATCAACACCAGGGGCATTTCCATAGATTATGTGTGTAAATGCATTGATATGTGTACTTAATTTTTTTTCCCTAATTTTTCCCCTCTTGAAGTATTGTGTATGTGTTGAAACGGTTTTAGACCTGATATCACTCTGCTCAGTCAGCTGGGCTTTGAACTAAAATAACAGTAACAGTACTGCTTAATTTGATAAAAATGCAATGAAGTCACCGTGTGTAAAGCATGAATTGTGGTATTTTGCCAGGAAATGGAAGGCTTCAAGTGGGGGCGTCCATTCAATGAGTCTGTGTGGGTCAGATCGGCTGCTAACCGCAGAAAGGGTGATCAAAATGTGGGATTTGAAAACAAAAAATTTGATTCAGGTGAGACAGTATGCACTGTTGTATGTAAACCCAGGCAGCTTTAGTTCTTAAGGTTTATGTATGTGTTGTACATTGGTATATACAAGCTTGGTTGCATGACGTTGTGTACATGTGAAGTGCACATTATGTGTTGATTACACATGCTTGTGGACATGTGAAGTACACATAGTGTCTTGATAGGTTACATGTTCTTGCACACACGACAAAGCTCACTTAAATGTGTACAGTTGCATATGGACACATTGCATGCATGTACTTACTCATATACATGCACACACGTATGCATGCACACAGACAGACAGACAGACAGATGCACGCACGCACACACACACACACACACACACACACACACACACACACACACACACACACACACACACACACACACACTCACTCACTCACTCACTCACTCACTCATCACTCATCACTCACTCACTCACTCTCTGTCTGGCTGGCATACATAATCATGCACATCTACGTCTCCTGCAAATAATTGAAAGCCACATCAGTGGTAATCTTCTTGTATTCTAGAGAGCAAAACTCCTTCTAGATATTACTTTTTTTCAAAAACTCTGCTCCGCAGAAATATAGTAACTTTGTTCATGAGTTTGCTGTGACCGTATGTGATGAGCTGTTGTGTTTGAAATTTGTCAGGTGGTGGTCAGCATGTTTCACCAATATGTCTAAGTGAGTATGTCTTTCCAACAAATGCCTATAGCGTCATTGTCACCAAAGGTTTAAACATGTAGGGTAAACAGGTCTGATTGTGTGTGTGAGTGTGTGCATGAAGTACAGGTCTGATCGTTTGTGTGAGTGTGTATGCATGAAGTGTGTGAGATATAATACACAAAAAAAAAATTGTTTTGATTTCAGACGTTCACTGGTCACTCCACAGAGGTGTTTCGGTTACTGCCAGTTTTACAGTATACACCTGGAGATGATGGTAGTGATTCCTGTTCATACTTCTTATCAGCTGCCACTAATGATGGAGTGATCAATGCTTGGTGAGAAAATATTTTGACGTTTTGGTAGCCTGGTCATGTGCTCTGTGAAATGTGCACAGGAACTTGTAACTCCCTTCCCTTGCCATGTATGATGTATTAAGTCATTTCAGAACATACTTCTGGTAATGCCTTGCACATGTCTGCATTCAGTGGCGAAGTTTTACAATCAGCTTGTTTCAGTCAAAATCTTATCTCCAGTTAAAACTAGCTTCCTGTTTTCCTTGCCACCCAAGACTGACTTGTGTTCTTGCATGTGGATAATTTAAAGCAAGGTAGACTAAATTTTTTGTCATAATATTTGTTTTACTTAAACTGTTTTTGTAAGATTAGCTAAAACTAAAATGTCATTGGGTTATCAGGGCTTAAAACATTCCGCGTCTGGGTGGAATTCCGCGATTTCAGTTTGTCAAAAAAAAAAAAAAAAAAAAAACCGAAAGGGGCAAGGCATCTGTGATCGGCTTACAAGCGTTCACAGCAACGGCGCGCAAGTTATGGCCCCTGATTTGCCCCTGGACCCCGGTAGTTTTAGTGTTTTTTCCCTCCTCCTGTTTTAAGCCCTGGGTTATGTCTGGTTCACTGTTACTTATTTTTAGAATTTTATGTATAATCAGTGTTTTTGTTGTTGACATAATTTAGCTAACAGAAAGTTCATATTGTCAGTGAATTTATGATTGTGGTTAATAAGATTAAATAATATAAGCCACTGCTTAATAGAGAGGTACAATAGTATTGTATGGAAAAGAGAACAAAACATTTTTGCTAATTGCTTTTTTTGGTACTTGTAGTCAATGCATCAAGTTATTCATGACAAAGAGTGCTAGTATCTGTATATTTGTATATATGTGTATTTGTGTGTATTGACTGTAGAACATGTATGTTGCAGGTACTGCCATCCTGGTTCATCGGAAAAAAATGCAGTCACCTCATTTTCCTTACCTGAAGAGCCTGCAGACATCCGCTTGCATGCGACAGAAAACCAGGTAAAACGGAAAACAAACAGGCAAATCCAAATGACTTAACAAACTAGCTAACAAAAAAGCCCTAAATACTTTGAGAATGTAGACAGGCACTTGAGAATTGGGCTGAGTACAAACAAGCATTGTTCTTACCCCATTGTGGATGCAATTGAAACAGGTACTAAACCAGTTTGTGTTTCTTACGGTATGTGTATTGTTGGGGTTGCTGTGCTTTATGTGTTACTTTGTGCTTGTGACCGTTTCAACAGTACAGATGGTATCCGTAGGTTTAACATACAGCAGCACGTGCAGTATAGAGCCTGTCTTGGCAGCCTGGCAGTTGTACTGTTGTGGATTGGTTTTGACAGGCAGATCAATGTCCAGACACTGAAGCAGTGGGACTCATGTCGTCTGTCTCAGCTCAGAATCTGGACTACATTCACTTATGTGACCTATATGCTGGGTGTGGCAGTGAATGCATAGAAAAAAATGCAAGAATTTTGGGTACCAGACTCGGAAAACAAAACACCATAACAGGACTTAACTTATGGCAGTGGGGAGAATAATGCAAAGAAAAATGACTCTTAAGTCTGATAGGAAGACAAAAAATTCTGTACCCTGAAAATCGTGTCTCAGGGAGAAAGCTTACAGAGGCACTTGATGAAGAAGGAACCATCAGTCAACAGAGATGTCAAATTCAAACTGGCTTGTCATCTGCTGAAAAGTATTATTCACTATGTGACCATAAGTCAAAAGCTGCCAGTTTGAACTGAGCCAGCCATAGAGTAAACCATTTGGTTCGATTTAAACTCATTGGAGACACATCATCACCATCATCATGTGCCCTGCCGCATGGCGTTGGTGATCATGGCCCTCCATATGCATCTGTCCC
>JAPXFY010000012.1:34268409-34270909 GCA_030674185.1 Monoplex corrugatus | reverse complement strand
TAGAATTGTCTTTTCATTTGCTGTTAGCAGTAAATGTAAAGAGGAACTGAAACAGGTCTCCACAAACCCCTCTCCAAGATGTATTTTTCAGCATAACCTCTGGTAAGCCAGAGATGTGGAGAGAGATGGATTACTCATTGTGTAGTGTGGCATACAGTCTTCTATGTCCGTCTTGCTGCAGTGGCACGTCTCATTGCATATTGCTGCTGAGGGCTCAGGACCCTGCAAAGTACAGACATTCTAAAAAAAAAAATTGATTTGCATGGGCAGATTGAAGATTGGCATTGATCAAACAAGGTATTGATCACATGGAGTTGTTTGTTTCTATGCCTATGTTTTAGTTAAACTGTCTACAGACATGCTTGTTGGGGTACAGTCATGATAGGTGACCTCTTCACTCATATGTATAAATATGTCAGATCATTTTGAAGAGTTTACTTTGGCTGTACAGTTAAACATATCAAGTCATGATGTCAGTATTCATTCTTCGTCCGGTCTTGGTTTGTGTCGTTGTGTTGGAGAAAAGTCATGACTGTAGAGCACTGTAATACGATGTTTTTCTGATTCCATCAGATCAGCATTGCCCCAAAGGTGCCATAGAAATGTAGCACAGGTCAACTTCATACTGGACTGCCCATGTCCTTTGTGATCACCAGCCTGTGGACAGTCTGTTTTTCACTTCTGCCTAGATTTTAACATATAAAATCGATTTCCCCCTTTGTCATTTTAATGCTTTATATAGATAGAATTGGTTTCCCCCTTTGTCATTTTGATGCTTTATATAGATAGAATTGGTTTCCCCCTTTGTCATTTTGATGCTATATATAGGTAGAATTGATTTCCCCCTTTGTCATTTTGATGCTATATATAGATAGAATTGGTTTCCCCATTTGTCATTTTGATGCTGTATATAGATAGAATTGATTTCCCCATTTGTCATTTTGATGCTGTATATAGATATAATTGATTCCCCCCTTTGTCATTTTGATGCTGTATGTAATAATAATAATAATAATGTTTATTTGTATAGCGCATATTCCATATAAAAACATGCTCACCAGCGCTTTACATTTCGCAAGAAAGGCAAAAGGTGATAAAAAATGTTCACAATTACATACACAATAAGATAACAACAAACATTAAAGCTATACAAGTAAGAAGACACATAAGAAACCACAGAATATTAAAATTTAAACACTGACTTATGTAATGAAGAAAGATTAACAGATTTTTCATATGAATAAAGAGGCATACTGTGTTTATATATTGCTGCGTATGTGTGCTTGCGTACGTGTGTGTGTACATGTGTGTGTGCGTGCGTGTGCGTTGCTGTGCGCGTGTGTTTGTAAGAATGTGTGTGTGTGTGTGAGAGAGAGAGAGAGTGTGTGTGTGTGTGTGTGCGTGTGCTATGTTTGCATGCGTGTGTGTGTGTTTATGCATGCAATAGTTGTACATAAAATTATAATCAATATTTTGAATGAAGATAAAAACAGAAAAATTCTAATCCATATACAGGAAAAACATTACAACTTCAGTATTACAGCATTAATACCTTGACAATCAAAATTCCTCACAAATTATGAACTATTCGCATATCATACATCACAATTTACATACAAACAAAGATTTGAAAAAGTTTCTTAAAGTATTTCAGTCTCTTTCCCACTCAATTTCTCCCCTATCCCTTCCTCAGCTGTACACATACAGTGATACACACACATGCTCACTCAAGCACACACACACACACACACACACACACACACACACACACACACACACACACACACACACACACACACCACACACACATACACACATGCACGCACACACACACCTTGCTCTATAGGCCCTTATACAAAATACTGTTATACAGGCAGGAGAGATTAGTCTGATGACAGACTTGCAAACTAAGGCTCTTCAGGTTAGATGAGTTTGAAAGAGGTAGATAGAATTGATTTCCCCTTTGTCATTTTGATGCTGTATATAGATAGAATTGATTTCCCCTTTGTCATTTTGATGCTGTATATAGATAGAACTGATTTCCCCTTTGTCATTTTGATGCTGTATATAGATAGAACTGATTTCCCCCTTTGTCATTTTGATGCTGTATTAGAGATAGAATTGATTTCCCTTTTGTCATGTTGATGCTGTATGTAGAAAGAATTGATTTCACCTTTGTCATTTTGATGCTTCTCATTGACACCACATCTGTCTACCATAGCAATAAACATCAAATGGTACAGGGACAAAGAATTTGAATTTGTACGTGTTCAAAAGAGATACATTCCACTGGGACAGTTCCATTTGCGCTTCATCCAAATAACCACTGATAATCTGGCAGACTCTATGAGGATACACAAAACCTGAGGTCTTAAATTTGAAGCATGAAGATGTGTGGACAGCATGTGTGAAACACAAAGCTGACACCACCAGAATGACTGTAGCATGAAGATCGGCAGCGAACAGCCAGTTTTTATGTTGTGGGCTGGGATTGAACTTG
>JAPXFY010000012.1:34250909-34263409 GCA_030674185.1 Monoplex corrugatus | reverse complement strand
AAATTGTAACTGTGTTTGAAGGTACCATATTTGTGTGGTCTTGTGGCTTGCTTGTGCAAATTCCTAATATTTTAAAGTGGTTTGGAGCTGTGATTTATTTATGTATACATTTGTCATGTGAGAGAGTGTGCAGATGGTGCAAACAGTGGTACACTTAATTGTGATACTGGCTGTATGTTTGTTTCAGCGGTCGAATGATGGGACGGTGGATGCAACAGATCATGTGTAACCACATGGCGTACCTCACAACGGTGAGTTATCTTTTCGGTTCTTTTGAGTCATTTTTGTCTACTTTATTTTAATGTAATCATGACTGCGTGTGCGTATTGTACTCTGAATTTATTATGGTTTATGCATAGATAATGTACAGGTTTTATTTGATAGTCTTTGAGAGTTGATAGTACTCAAAGTATAGTAGTAGTGATTTTGGTTATGTTGTTCAGTGATGACATTGCTTAACCCTTTCGCATTTGCACTGCTTGATGTAAAGCTAGCTCCTAGTATTCACGTTCGAATGTAGCCTACCACAGCTTCAGTACAAAGTCTTTCAGTACTGTAGTGAATGGAAAGTTCCTTGCATCCCAGAATGGTCGTACTATTTTTAGAACAATCAGCGCGAGACTGACCAAGATGCTAACCATGTGCGCGATAAGACAGCAAGGCCAGTAGTGATGGAAATTCCCCACACATGTGCCGGAAAAGGTCGGGCAATCTCAACCGCTACAAACGGATCGGCACATTCTTCCGCAGGGCAGTTACCGGCTTTGTGAACAGCTAAGGGTTAAAGCTCTTCTGGGGGTGGGACACTAAGAAAGAATCCTCTTTGTTTGTGCTTTGTTTCTTTGCTTTCTGTCATTTCTTCCTATCAATTCCTGCTTTGCTGGTCCATTCTTCTGTATATGTTCAATAAAGTCTTATGCACTTTATCTTAGGATTGATAATTGGGTAGGCCTACACGTATTAAGTGCATTTTTGGCTCCAGGGAAATGTGATATGCAGAAGCAGGTTAAGGTAGTGTAGGTCTGTTTTTACGTACGTTCTAGAGTCCTTAGTTATGTATAAATTTGTATTCAGGTATGTTTTTTAAATCCCCTGTGTGATAAATTGGACAGAGTGGTCAATGCCAGGGACGTCTCCTTAGATTATGTCATGAATGTAATGATAAGTGTACTTAATTTTCTTTTCCTTTTTTTCCAGTTGAAGTATTGTGTACAGTTTGAAACAGTTATTATCCTGATATGGCTCTACGCAGTCGGCAGGGCTGTAAACAAAAATATCAGTAGTAATGATAGATGACGGTTTGGTGACATTTCAGATCCCTGACCTGACGGACACCCTGGCCAAACTTTACAGCCATATCAATCATCGGCTTCAGCCTGCTGCCAAACAGAATGAAGTGCGTGGCCGATTGAACCTGATGTCATCCAGGGTAATAAAACTTTTGAAGTTAACCATATTAATTCTGTGCAGTCCTTGTGATTTTTTGTGCTGTTTTTATATTTCTTGTCTTTGTTGTTGTGTTTGACAGTGCCCCTATGTGATAAATTGGATGGAGTGGTCAACGCCTGGGGCATCTCCTTAGATTATATGTGCGAATGCATTGATATGTGTAGGCCTACTTACTTTTGTTTTCCTTTTTTGTTTTTCCTGTTGAAGTATTGTATAAGTTTTGAAACGGTTATAGCCCTGATATGGCTGTACACAGCTGGGCTTTAAACAAAAATAACAGTAAGAATGACAAGTGTGTCTTTTCAGTGTGTCTGTCCAGACAATCTGTAGAGTGTGTCTGTTGTCCCTGACTATTTCAGATAGTGTATGAATAGTGTCTGTCTGCTATCACTCTTGTAACCTGTTTATGGATACAGGTCATAATGTGAACATTTTACCATTTTAAATATGCATGCACCAACAGCTGTATAATAATTTCATAGAAGTGATTGGGGATTTCAGTCTCAGATCTTTGTACATGTTACATTTAAATATTTGGAAACTTGATGAAATGTAATGTTATATATATGTGTGTGCATGTGTGTGCGTGCGTGCATGTGTGTGTGTGCGTGCTTGCGTGTGTGTACGTGTTCAGGTTGCCATGCAGAGCAAGACTGAAGAAGAGCCTGCCACATCAGCCGAACCTTTGCTGGTGTACCAAGACGGTGAGTGTTCTGTTTACTGGTGTGTGTGTGCACACACACCACAAGAAAAGAGCGGCTGTTTAAAAAAGACATCATTTATTACATGAGTTGCTTGTACTCACTGTTTGAAACTGGTACACCTAATCCACATACAGCACAGACACAGTCAAGACTGCCAAATAAATGAAGATGGAAGACTGTGAAGGGAAGTAACTTTTGAATATGATATGGATTGAGAACCCATTGATATGGATTAGTTTTAGAGTATGCTGTTACTACTATACTTATCATGTGTTGGTCCATTTGTAAAAAAATGTGATGTAGCTTGGGGAAAATATGGTTAGTCACAGCAAGCCAGTTTTAGCTGGGAGTATGCTGTTACTACTATACTTGGAAGTCGGCACTGAGTGACACTCTTCTGTGACACGATATTTCATAATTCGTCAGAAATGAGTTTACCTACAGCCCTTGGCACCCTTGTGCCCCACCAGCTTCTACATTGACTCTTTGGTTGTGGGAACATCAGGTTGCTCCTATCCTTCATATTGTTTTGTTATAATGTTATTAAACTTGTTTTCTTTTTTCTCTGTGACCAGAATCCAGTGATGATGAAGACATCCCAATGGAATGGGGAGCCTCAGAGTCTGAAGTAAGCAGTCAATCCTAAATGTGTGTGTGTGTGTGTGTGTGTGTGTGTGTGTGTGTGTGTGTGTGTGTGTGTGTGTGTGTGTGTGTGTGTGTGTGTGTGTGTGTGTCTGTGTGTGTCTGTGTGTGTGTCTGTGTGTGTGTGTGTGTGTGTGAGCATGTGTGAGCATGTGTGTGTCTGTGTGTGTGTGAGCATGTGTGTGTGTAACGTTTATTTTGGGTCTCTCAAGAAAAGGCAAACGTCAACTTCAGCTTTCCCTCTGTCTAAAGGATCTCATTAACGGCGAAACAATAGCTTTCACTTTGGCTTTTTCTAGAATGGGCAAACGTCAACTTAAATCTTTCCCTCTCTCTAAAAGAGTATCATTTTGTACACACAAGCCTGGCTAACTGTTGCCAACCAGTCCTTGTGAGACATGGTAGGGTATGTGCAACTAATGTCCATCTGGACTCTTTTCAGAGTGCTTTTAGCCATAAACCTTTGGGAGATTGACAATTACGTGTGGAAAACTCTAATACAGAAAAATCTCAATTCTCATCATTTTGATCCAGTTGTTATTATGGCCGTAGCTACGACTGGCTGGCTGAGACTTTAGCCGTATTTTCCCAAGCTACATCATATGTTTTTACATATCGACCAACACACGCTGTTAACTAATCATCTGCCTGCAACACTGTACACAACACTCTCTTGTTCAATCTCTTTTATATGCGTGCGTGCGCATGCACACACACACACACACACACGCATATAAAAGAGTCCAGATGGACATTAGTTGCACATACCCTACCATGTCTCACAAGGACTGGTTGGCAACAGTTAGCCAGGCTTGTGTGTACAAAATGATACTCTTTTAGAGAGAGGGAAAGATTTAAGTTGACGTTTGCCCATTCTAGAAAAAGCCAAAGTGAAAGCTATTGTTTCGCCGTTAATGAGATCCTTTAGACAGAGGGAAAGCTGAAGTTGACGTTTGCCTTTTCTTGAGAGACCCAAAATAAACGTTATTGTTTTGCTGTTCATATTGTTATAGAGGTATTTGTGTATGTGTGTGCAGGATAATTGGGAGGACATGGACTGAGAATGGATGTGTTGGTGCAAACGGGAATGTGTGATGGACCCTCCAGTATACATGAAGGGATGCCTGTTGACTTTTCGGTTTTTGTGGATATACATTACTACTTCAAATCCTTAGTGTGACTGTGTCAGGATCAGTGGTCAGTTGGAGGCATATTGGGAATTGGTGGACACTTTGGTGATCTGAACAAGGTGTTTCTACCAGTGCTTGCTTTTTTTTGGTGTTTTGTTGTTGTTGTTGTTGAACAGAATTGTGAGAGGGAGGGCAGAGAGCGAGAGTGAGAGAGAGAGAGAGATAGCCTGTGTGTGTGAGGTGAATCAGTGTTGATGAAAATGTATGAAGTAAGGAATTGTAGCGAATTACAAGACATGTAAAATAATGTTTTATACCAGTGCAGCTGCCTTGAAAAAGAGAAGCATGGTGAAAAATGATGATGATGGAAACATGTAAACTATTTTCCATTCATTGACATATTTATAGTAGTCTGTTGAAATGTTTAGATTCACAACTTTAGTTTCTCAATGCATCAGTTCACTGAAATAGGATAAGAAGAACATGTCAAATCATACGCTGTCTGAAGTTACCACAGTAGTCTGATGAGAAGGTTGTGGGTTCAAATCCCATCATTGTGGGACTTTTTGCATGTATTGTCTCCCATCCCGAGTTAGTAATGCTCAGTAAAAAGGCTTGGACTAAACAACAGTTTAGTTTCATGTACTTCGCTGATGCGTTGTTAAGGATGCTGATTAAATTTCAAGACCTGTGTTTGTTTGAGTTTTGCTTGTTTTTCTAATTTGTTTTTTATCTATCTATCAGTCAGTATACCTACTTACCTACATACCTATCTGCTAATCTATCTATTGATACCTGTCTGTCTGTCTGTGTCTGGCTATCTTATCTATCTCTCCATCTATCTCTCCATCTCTCCGTCTATCTATCTATCTATCTATCTATCTATCTATCTATCTATCTGTCTATCTGTCTATCCGTCCATCTATTTCTCTCTGTATTCATCTGTATATCTTTCTGGTGTCCAATCTGTAGATTCAAGTTAAGTTTCAATCAGCATAAACAGCTCTTTTGCCAAGGCGCTTGCAGCATGATCGACCGCTCTGTCATGATTTTACCTCTCTTTCGGTGCATCTACTTTTTTGTGATTTGTAGGCAGTGTACAAAGTTCTTTGTATCTTTCTTTGCTTGACCAAACTTGGAAAAAAAGATTTGCTTTCTTATTTGGTTCTGTCCTGATTTTGTACCTTTTGTGGGCTGTTTTGAAGGAGCATTAGACAGAAATTTGTGACTCTTCAACAGAGGAAGCTTTTTTTTTTCATTGGTTCACCTGTGTTGAGTTGGGTCTTGTTGACTAAAAGATTTCTGCCATTGCTGTGCCTCCTGATGAGATGCACAAGTATCAAAACGTGTGTTGAGGCTAGGATGACCAAAAAACCAAAAGGTTTTCTTCAGAATATGAGGATTGAAAGTTAACGTTCAGCTCTGAAGAAAATCCATGTTCCCAGTAGGTTGTCCACAAAAGAGTTCAGGTCTTCTACTTTGAATTTTTTTTCTTTCAAACTTTGTCAGGTCATACTTTAACCCTTTGCCACCTGCACCCTATCTACCAACTGCAAAAACTTAACCCTTTGACTCCCTCACCCTATCCACCAGTTTCCTGCAGGAAGCTGGTGGATAGGGTGAGGGAGTCAAAGGGTTAAGTTTTTGCTCTTCCAGCATGTTGACAAAGAAGGATGCTGTTGGGCAGGCTGCAGGAGTGAAAGAGTTAAGATTGTTTTTCTCTTTCATTTTAAGTCTGTTTATGACTACTGTTTTTTTTCTCTTTCAAACTTGGTCAAGTTATGTATGACTGGTGCTATTTCACTTATTTTCTTTCATTTATTTTATTCATTTAATTTATTCAGTACATATATATGTATTTTCTTCATTCCAAGCAATTATTTCTGTGGTGTGTTAATGCATGTTGTTCGGCCTACACTATGCAAGTGTTACGTTGCTATGTTGCTGCACAGTCTACATACTCCGCCTTTGGTTGACATATATTGTGGGTATTTTCATATTTTTATAAGCCACCAAAAATTGATAGCTGCATTTGATGTTTTTTGTGTGTGTGTACACACATGAATTTGATTTGAGGGTTAATAGGTGTGGTTGACACAGGATATGTAATGAAAAAATGTAATCTCAATCTAGAATGGAACTCTATGTCAACACCATTGTCATACCCATTCTCATATATCATTGTGGAACAGGGCCAAGGTTCTGTGTTATACCCTGCTCTAATTCAGGACATCGATTTCAGGTTTTTAAAAAAAGTTGTTTTTTTTTAGTTGTGTTGGAGAGCTGAAATTGGTGGCATGGTAGCAGTGGTAAAGAGACAGTGCTGAAAATAGGGACAACGAAAAGAAAAACCCACAAAAATATATAGATATACAGCTTGTGTAGTCCCAAATTGTTTCACCCTTGCGAACATATATTTTCTCTATCTCTTGTCTTTTTCTGTATTTTTGCCGCCCCCCCCCCCCTCTCTCTCTCTCTCTCTTTTTCTTCTTGTTATCAGCTACCCACAATGCACGAACAGGCTATAGGTTATGTAACGTTTACTAGAAAACGCTGTACTGCTTTGCTTTTTTTCTTTGATATGTCCGCCTGTATCATTATGGGTGTTGTGCGGTGAGAAGTTGACCGTCAATCAGCCAGAGAGGAGGAATGCCATTCAACATCAAGACTGCATTACAGTGCAGTTGTCAAAAATTGATTTTAGCAATATACTCTGCTTTTAATTGAATTAGAGAATGGTTTTGATTGGGGGCAGGAGCGTTGCTTGGCTCTATGTATGTCGAATATGTTACTGATTCATCCGCAGCCTGGCAGAGATCATATTTAAAAAAAATTCAATTGTGTGTGTGAGAGAGAGAGAGAGAGAGAGACAGAGTGTATATATGTACATATGTGTGGGTGAGTATGTGTACGCGTGTTTGAGAGAGATCTTCTGCTAAAAACTGACACTTAATCGTGAACTGTAAATTCTGATTTTTGTAGAAACCAAACTGAAAGGTTTCACAACACACACACATGAAGGAAGAAAACGGTAATAAAATTTGTATGAAATAAATTGTGTGGAGTTTTTGTTCTCTTGTTTGAGTGGACATTTGTGCTGCCTTGTATTGCATTGTATTATAATTCAATCCTTAGAGTTGACAAGATGCATTTTCCAGTTTAGGCTGTTCTTATTTACTGATATGATTCAGTTCAGCTGATATAGTGGATATACAATAACTGTTATCCTTACCAGGCTTTATTACATATACTATATAGTCTGACAATATTCAGTTGAGCTGGTATAATTAAATACAATAACACTCATAACACTCTGCTATCAATAATACTTTTAAGTCGTTTCAATGTATTATGTAAACAATATTCATTTAGTTATTAGTAACACTTTGCTACCAGTAATATTCCCAAGTCATCAAGTAAATATAGTAACACTCATTTAGTTATTGGTAACACTGCTACCATTGATATTCCAAGATATTTCAATGTGTAATTTTAATATAGTAACACTCATTTAGTTACTAGTAACAGTGTTACCAATGATATTCCAAGTTGTTTCAATGTATAATGTAAATACAGTAACACTCATTTAGTTATTACTAACACTCTGCTACCAGTAATACACTCCAAGTCGTTTCAGTAACAGATGGATAAAAGGATAGGCACATGATCAATAATGTTAACGAGTTGACCTCAAGACCTTGCATGTGCATAAGACTCGCACACAGTTATACAGAACGCAAATGTTTAAATAGTCATCTACATCAGACAAGAATGGTGATTGCCTGTTGAGATCCCTTCAGGATGGAGCAGTGCCAGATCCTGTATTCAACAGGATCTGCCATCATCTACTGGAAGTCCACCCTGTCCATCATGTCATGCGAGGGGACTCGGGCTGTATATTGCAGCAACGCTGCCTCTACCAAGGGAAGCGACAGGAAACATAGCCGATTACAACTCCACTAACCACCAAGCGCTATTGCAATTGGCGGAAACTAAGAAGGCTACATTCATCACCAAATGTGGCCCGTTCATGTAGATGGCAAATGAAAGAAGAAGAAGAACAAGATAGGCATACGACAGATATCAACATATTTTATGTGATTTTGTGTAAGAAGGGGGATTATTGGTATGGTATGACGACCATTTTTTGTTGTTGTCTTGTTTCGTTTTAGTTAAGTTTTTTTTTTTTTTTTATGAGAAAACCACGTCACCCGGCACTGTTCAAACTGAAACATGTATAGAAGGATAAGAACATCTGTATGAAACACAACAGGCAAACCTTTGTGTGTGCTTGTATATTCCATCTTTCTCCATGCAAACGAGACGGTGGGCCCTCACAGCAGATTTGGAAAGACGAATCCAAGCCATGGAAATGAAATGTGACCTCCCAGCAGGAAATCGGTCTTCACTAGCATTTTGGGTATTTTGAGATATACATATCACTGGAAAGTGTACATTCTGCTGATTATTTTGGTACTTGAATAAAGCTTGTACTCAAAAAAAAATGTTGCCGTTATGTATGTTTAAAGTCATTAAGTTGTATGACGGCCATTTTGAGAAAACGGCCACCTTAAGTTTTACATACTCTCCTACACATTTAAAAAAAAATTCTTTATTTGGTGGCTTTGACCCGGTTTGATTTTAACTTTAGCTGTCATTATCCGACAGGTGCACCAAAAAGCTTTCTGTCAGTATATTTTATGTGGGGGTCTGTACAGGTTACAGTTCGCAGTAAGAGACAAAAACAGGTACTTTTGGTAAAAAAAAAAGCGTTCTTTCTGCTACGATCAGTGCATTAAAATACCATTTTAAATTGATTAATGATATTTTTTCAAGAAAAAGAATTCTGTGAGAGATAGATTATTGTCCACAGAAATCAGTTTTGAGAAAAAAATCAAACACCCCGGATAGACCCTCGGTCACCTTTTCAGCTCCTAGTGCTGTTCGAAGTGCTGTTCAACTGACTGCGAGTTAAGACTGAATTGGTGGTGGGAGGTCACAAATGTTATGGCAAGAAAGTAAGCATCAGATACACTGATCATATGACTGATGAACAAGTGCACCAAATCATTATATTAAGTAGCACACTGGACCGTACAAATATCTGTGACAACAGTTAAGAAAAGAAAACTACGCTTGTATGACCATGTAACAAGATCCATTGGCCTTACTAAATCAATCCTCAAGGAACTGTCGTAGGAGGGAGACGGAGGGGAAGACAGAGAAAAAAAAAAAGACGATGGACTGACAACACTGCACTATTGACAGAGAAACCATTTACAGAAATCCAGGCTTTGGCACACAGCTGAAAGAGCTGGAGGAATATAGTGAACAATTCTTGAGAGCGGCTCCCCAGTGACTTCACGGAGTCACGGGAAAAGAAGAGGAAGATGTCAGCCAGGGTTGGTCCCAAATCTTACAGCTACATATATAGCACATCCATGTCCTTTCTCTCTTATTTTGTTGTTTTTGATGATATGCTTTGTATCTTTGTTGCACATGCTTTGTATTTTTGTTGCACATGCTTTGTATTTTTGTTGCACATGCTTTGTATTTTTGTTGCACATGCTTTGTATTTTTGTTGTACATGCTTTGTATTTTTGTTGTACATGCTTTGTATTTTGTTGTACATGCTTTGTATTTTGTTGTACATGCTTTGTATTTTTGTTGTACATGCTTTGTATTTTTGTTGACATGCTTTGTATTTTTGTTGTACATGCTTTGTATTTTTGTTGTACATGCTTTGTATTTTTGTTGCACATGCTTTGTATTTTTGTTGCACATGCTTTGTATTTTTGTTGACATGCTTTGTATTTTTGTTGTACATGCTTTGTATTTTTGTTGCACATGCTTTGTATTTTTGTTGTACATGCTTTGTATTTTTGTTGCACATGCTTTGTATTTTTGTTGTACATGCTTTGTATTTTTGTTTGCAAGATCCACCAGAAGAGTGTGAACATAGTTGCATAAGCACGGAATTGAGATAATCGATGGTCCCTAACTGATCTTGATAGCAATTAAGTAGTGGGTGTGTGTGTGTGTGTGTGTGTGTGTGTGTGTGTGTGGTGTGTGTGTGTGTGTGTGTGTGTGTGTGTGTGTGTGTGTGTGTGTGTGTGAATGTGTGTGTGTATAAATGTGTGCGAGTGTGAATGTTTGTATTTCTGTGTGAGTGAGTGTGTGTGTGCGTACATACGTGTTTATGTGTGTCTGCGTGTGTTGTATTTGTGTGTGTGTATGTGTTCATATGAATGTATACGTATGTGTACTTACGTGCGCAATTCATCATTTTCTGATGATTCATTAATACAGGCGTTAACAGTTTGTCGAAGATCAATAGTATGTGCATATATTGATCACAGGTCATAGACTGTTGAGGGATGGGTAAACTGGAGAGTGGGATGTCTGCACACGTATGTAGAGGAGGGGGTGGGGTGGAGGAAAAGGTAGGTGTGCGGGTGAGGGGCGTGTGAGGGGAGGGAAAGGTATGTGGGGGGGGGGGGGGAAGAAGGAAGGTTAAGTTTCTTATGAAGACCGAATTCTATCGTTTACTGAGTTGCTTACCATCTTTTACGTGCGACTATCGAGTTCACCCATGATATAGGCCTATTGTATAGATTTACATAATGTTGTCGTACTGATGTGTGTCCATTCAAAACTTTGTTAAAATACAAAAAGAAAAAAAAAAGTCGAATCATCCAGCTTTATCACAGTGTGTGTGTGTGTGTGTGTGTGTGTGTGTGTGTGTGTGTGTGTGTGTGTGTGTGTGTGTGTCCGCTAGAATAGTGGACTGGTCCCTGTCTACACGTATACAGGTATTTTCGTGGGGTTGTGTGTGTGTGTATGAGTAATGGACTGGTCATTTCCACACATATACATGTGATTTCGACTTCTGACTAAAAGAAGTATGCAGACTGATAAAAGACTTCATCTCTCTTGTGAAACTGTAGATTTCAGAGCAGCATTTGATACTCTGGATCACTCCGATACTTCCCCCCGTGAGATTAACCCTTTGACTACGGCAGCCTGTTCACCAGCACCCTGCATTGTCAACCATGCCAGCGAGGCAAAAGCTTAACCCTTTGACTCCCTCACCCTATCCGCCATCTTCCTACAAGAAGCTGGCGGATAGGGTGAGGGAGTCCAAAGGTTAAGATGGCGGATAGGGGTGACGGTGTCAAAGGGTTAACTTTTTTTTTACAGTTGGTGGATTGGGTGCGGGAGTCAAAGGGTTTTTCAAGTTTGTGTGTGTGTGTGTGTGGGTGTTGTGTGTGTGATGTATGTGTGTGTGTGGTGTGCGCGTGCGTGTGTGTGTGTGTATTTGTGTGTGTGTGTGTGTGTATGTGTGTGTGTATGTGTGTGGCATTCCCCAAGGCTCTGTGCTGTGATCTGTTTTGTTTACCCGGTATTATCAAACCCAAATAGATATCACTTCTGCCCGTAATTGAAATGTTGGTAAGCATGCTGGTGACACAGAAATCTTTTAAGAATGTCCTGCCTATTTTTTGTTTCTGTTGTTTGATTTTTGTTTGTAAGCAATATAAAAGAAAATCTGTAACAAAGGCAGGAGCCGAGCTTCCTGGTAAAATACAATAATACAATAATGATGAAATCAAACAGAAGAATAATGTAAGCAGTATAATGGTGAAATCAAACAGAAGAATGATGTAAGCAGTATAATGATGAAATCAAACAGAAGAATGATGTAAGCAGTATAATGGTGAAATCAAACAGAAGAATGATGTAAGCAGTATAATGGTGAAATCAAACAGAAGAATGATGTAAGCAGTATAATGGTGAAATCAAACAGAAGAATGATGTAAGCAGTATAATGGTGAAATCAAACAGAAGAATGATGTAAGCAGTATAATGGTGAAATGAAATCAATACAATAATACAATAATGATGAAATCAAACAGAAGAATGATGTAAGCAGTATAATGGTGAAATCAAACAGAAGAATGATGTAAGCAGTATAATGGTGAAATCAAACGGAAGAATGATGTAAGCAGTATAATGGTGAAATCAAACAGAAGAATGATGTAAGCAGTATAATGATGAAATCAAACAGAAGAATGATGTAAGCAGTATAATGGTGAAATCAAACAGAAGAATGATGTAAGCAGTATAATGATGAAATCAAACAGAAGAATGATGTAAGCAGTATAATGGTGAAATGAAATCAATACAATAATGATGAAATCAAACAGAAGAATGATGTAAGCAGTATAATGGTGAAATCAAACAGAAGAATGATGTAAGCAGTATAATGGTGAAATCAAACAGAAGAATGATGTAAGCAGTATAATGATGAAATCAAACAGAAGAATGATGTAAGCAGTATAATGGTGAAATCAAACAGAAGAATGATGTAAGCAGTATAATGATGAAATCAAACAGAAGAATGATGTAAGCAGTATAATGGTGAAATCAAACAGAAGAATGATGTAAGCAGTATAATGGTGAAATCAAACAAAAGAATAATGTAAGCAGTATAATGGTGAAATCAAACAGAAGAATAATGTAAGCAGTATAATGGTGAAATCAAATCAATACAATAATATAATAATGGTGAAAT
>JAPXFY010000012.1:34225909-34230909 GCA_030674185.1 Monoplex corrugatus | reverse complement strand
CATGTGTCTGTACATGTTTAACTCTGTGTCTTGTAAATGATATCACTGTGTCTGTACATGTTTCATCTGTGTCTTGTAAATATGTCACTGTGTCTGTACATGTTTAACTCTGTGTCTTGTAAACATAGCAGTGTGTCTGTACATGTTTATCTCTGTGTCTTGTAAAATATCACTGTGTCTGTACATGTTTAACTCTGTGTCTTGTAAATATGCATGTGTCTGTACATGTTTAACTCTGTGTCTTGTAAACATATCACTGTGTCTGTACATGTTTCACTCTGTGTCTTGTAAATATGTCACTGTGTCTGTACATGTTTAACTCTGTGTCTTGTAAACATATCACTGTGTCTGTACATGTTTCACTCTGTGTCTTGTAAAATATCACTGTGTCTGTACTGTTTCACTCTATGTCTTGTAAAATCATGTTTCATTTCCTTGTGTCTTGTAAATATCACTGTGTTTCTACATTCCTTGTGTCTTGTAAATATCATATACTGTGTCTTACTGTTTCACTCTATGTCTTGTAAAATATCACTGTGTCTCTACATGTTTCACTCTGTGTCTTGTAAAATATCACTGTGTTTCTACATGTTCATTTTGTTCTTGTAAATATATACTGTGTCTCTACATGTTTCACTCTTGTCTTGTAAAATATCACTGTGTCTTACATGTTTCACTCTGTGTCTTGTAAACATATCACTGTGTCTGCTACGTGTTTCATCTATGTCTTGTAAATACATCACTGTGTCTGTACATGTTTCACTCTATGTCTTGTAAACATATCACTGTGTCTGTACATGTTTCACTCTGTGTCTTGTAAAATATCACTGTGTCTTACTGGTTCACTCTTGTGTCTTGTAAATATATCACTGTGTCTCTACATGTTTCACTCTATGTCTTGTAAATCATATCACTGTGTTGTTACATGTTTCACTCTGTGTTCTTGTAAATATATCACTGTGTTCTACATGTTTCACTTATGTCTTGTAAATATATACTGTGTCTCTACATGTTTCACTCTATGTCTTGTAAATATATCACTGTGTTTCTACATGTTTCACTTTGTGTCTGTCTTGTAAATATATCACTGTCTCTACATGTTTCACTCTGTGTCTTGTAAACATATACTGTGTTCTCTACATGTTCACTCTGTGTCTTGTAAACTATATTACTGTGTTCCTACATGTTTCACTTGTGTGTTTACTGTCTCACTTGTAAATATATCACTGTGTCTTACATGTTTCACTCTATGTCTTGTAAACATATCACTGTGTTCTCTACATGTTTCACTCTGATGTCTTGTAAATATATACTGTGTCTGTACATGTTTCACTCTGTGTCTTGTAAATATACGTTCTGTACTGTTTTCGTCTGAAACATTTGTATTTCACTCTATGTCTTGTAAATATATTACTGTGTCTTACATGTTTCACTCTATGTCTTGTAAATAATCACTGTGTCTCTACATGTTTCACTCTATGTCTTGTAAATACATCACTGTGTCTGTACATGTTTCACTCTGTGTCTTGTAAACATATCACTGTGTCTGTACATGTTTCACTCTGTGTCTTGTAAACATATCACTGTGTCTGTACGTGTTTCACTCTATGTCTTGTAAACATATCACTGTGTCTCTACATGTTTCACTCTATGTCTTGTAAATACATCACTGTGTCTCTACATGTTTCACTCTATGTCTTGTAAACATATCACTGTGTCTCTACATGTTTCACTCTATGTCTTGTAAATACATCACTGTGTCTGTACATGTTTCACTCTGTGTCTTGTAAACATATCACTGTGTCTGTACATGTTTCACTCTGTGTCTTGTAAACATATCACTGTGTCTGTACGTGTTTCACTCTATGTCTTGTAAACATATCACTGTGTCTCTACATGTTTTACTCTATGTCTTGTAAATACATCACTGTGTCTCTACATGTTTCACTCTGTGTCTTGTAAACATATCACTGTGTCTGTACATGTTTCACTCTGTGTCTTGTAAACATATCACTGTGTCTCTACATGTTTCACTCTATGTCTTGTAAACATATCACTGTGTCTTTACATATTTCACTCTATGTCTTGTAAATATATCACTGTGTCTTTACATGTTTCACTCTGTGCCTTGTAAATGTATAAAAGACAGTGTAAGCCCTATAGATTGATGATTTATTGATTGTTGATATGTATCCTAATACAGTTATGCTTTTACTGAGGATTCCTAACACACTACTGCAGGGTGGGTAAGGCTATTGCGCAGGTTTTATGGTTTTTGCCAGTAGCGTTGTGAGTGTCAATGCAAATGAAATTTTTAAACTAATACGAATGCGGAGGCGTAGGACACTATCTTGAGAAGCTGATACTAAAACTAAATACAGCCTGAGGCAAGCCATGCGTTGTGAACATGAATATGCTAACATACACGTGAGAGTGGCGTAAGAAAAATATGCTTTTGCCTGGGGACTAGTTTCTTCATAATAATGTGGCTGTGGAAAGCAAAAAAAAAAAAAAAAAAAAAAGTCAGAGTAAAACAGGATTTTGTTAAACCACCAGGAGAAGAAGACTATCAACCACTCTGACTAAACTGTGCGGTCAGTATAATAATAATAATAATAATAATAATAATAATAATAATAATAATAATAATAATAATAATAATAATAATAATAATAATGTTTATTTGTATAGCGCATATTCCATATAAAAACATGCTCACCAGCGCTTTATATTTCGCAAGAAAGGCAAAAGGTGATAAAAAAATGTTCACAATTACATACACAATAAGATAACAACAAACATTAAAGCTATACATGTAAGAAGACACATAAGGAACCACAGAATATTAAAATTTAAACACTGACTTATGTAATGAAAAAAGATTAACAGATTTTTCATAGTAATAAACAGGCATACTGTGTTTATATATTGCTGCGTGTGAGTGCCTGCGTACGTGTGTGTGTGTGTACGTGTGTGTGTGCGAGAGTCCACTCTGACTGGACAGTGTGGTCAGTGTGACACTATCAACCACTCTGACTGGACAGTGTGGTCAATATGACACTATCAACCACTCTGACTGGACAGTGTGATCAGTATGACACTATCAACCACTCTGACTGGACAGTGTGGTCAGTATGACACTATCAACCACTGTGACTGGACAGTGTGGTCAGTATGACACTATCAACCACTGTGACTGGACAGTGTGGTCAGTATGTGACACTATCAACCACTGTGACTGGACAGTGTGGTCAGTATGACACTATCAACCACTCTGACTAAACTGTGCGGTCAGTATGACACAATCAACCACTCTGACTAAACTGTGTGGTCAGTATGACACTATCAACCACTGTGACTGGACAGTGTGGTCAGTATGACACTATCAACCACTCTGACTAAACTGTGCGGTCAGTATGACACTATCAACACTCTGACTGGACAGTGTGGTCAGTATGACACTATCAACCACTCTGACTGGACAGTGTGGTCAGTATGACACTATCAACCACTCTGACTGGACAGTGTGGTCAGTTTGACACTATCAACCACTCTGACTGGACAGTGTGGTCAGTATGACACTATCAATCACTCTGACTGGACAGTGTGGTCAGTATGACACTATCAACCACTCTGACTAAACTGTGCGGTCAGTATGACACTATCAACCACTCTGACTAAACTGTGCGGTCAGTATGACACTATCAACAACTCTGACTGGACAGTGTGGTCAGTATGACACTATCAACCACTCTTACTGGACAGTATGGTCAGTGTGAGGTAGGAACAGGTGTCAAGCCGTGTTGGACAGGCTAGGGGAATAGGAGAAGGCAAAGGAACCTGACTGCATTGCCACGACCTGGGGGAAACTATATGTGATGCTGTGAGACAAAAGGTAAGCTACGGCGGTTATTTCCACAACACTGACGATGTTGGGGAAGGTTAGTGTTAAAGACAGCACACTTCTCTCATGGCTAGCTTTATCAGGGCGGCGCCACTCTCCCCTTACCTCTCGCTAGTTTTACCTTCCCCAACTCTGAATAGGATCAGACACTCATTTACAGCTGAGTAGTCTGAAGGCCGCACTGCATTGTCCTGTCTTGTTTTTTTCTTTGTACACTTAACTACGTGATTTTATTCTATTTTGTGTTTGTGGGTCCTATTTGCTTGAACGCTGGCAGAAAACAAACGAGACAGTCTTGATGGAGGCAGACACAAGAATATCATTGATAAGGAAGATTAGGAAAAGACAAGCAGCCTTTATAGGCCATTTTATGAGGAAAGGGGAATTAGAGCACCTGGTCACAACAGGAAAGCTGTAGGGAAAGAGAACACCAGATAGACCCAGGGAGAAAATATTGGACGGACTTGCAGGGTGACTAAGGACAGAGAGGGTGGAAGATGTGCTTGTGGCGACAAGGGATAGATGCGTATGGAGGGCCATAATCCCCAACGCCATGCGGCAGGGCACATGATAATGATGATGGCAATCGCTTTGATTTAGATTGCACACACAAAGTGTTTTTTCCTAGTCAGCACTCGAAACCATACGGTTAGTCTGTGAAAAATGAGAGCTCAACCTCTACGCCAGTTGGGTCTTATTCAGCTTGTTCTACCGGCTAGTAGCAAGAGGGAGTGTATAAGCGATGTGTCTCCTTTCATGACAAGTGACTGCGACGAACTGCAAGTGAGAACGAGACAGGTGATAAAAGTGTGTAGTGCAGCTGGAAAAATGAAAACATCATGGATCCTAACTACGGCACCATAAATATAATAACAATTCAATTTATATAGCACAAACATACAAGTCAGAGGGTGTTCGTCGCACTTTATAAACAGTGCAAACATTGCGATGCTAATATTGTAATACGGTAAATTAATAGGACACATACACTAACGCATCGATGCAGCACTAACATTTCACTAACACATCAATGCAGCACTAACATTTCACTAACACATCAATGCAGCACTAACTTACTAACATCATGCACACTAAC
>JAPXFY010000012.1:34208409-34220909 GCA_030674185.1 Monoplex corrugatus | reverse complement strand
TCTCACTCTCTTACGACCACAGGGTTGGCGGACAACCTTTATCCCATCCCCTCTTTTTTTTTTTAAGACATAGCTGTGGCTGTCTTCTGTGTCACCCAAAAGATTTCGTACCCCATCCTGGGTCTTTTTCAGAATTATATGTTACGTATGTTGATTTTTGAGTCTTCTACAGTACGTCCTGTTCATTTTTCCCCACATAAATCCCAACTGACGAAACTGGTTGTTGTGTTTGTGTGCTGACTCGTTGTTCAATGGGTAAAAGATGATTTAATATGTGGTCACTAGATGTTACGTAATCTAAAACCTCTCAGAATACGAGCACTAAAGTATTGAAAAAGAAAAGAAAAAACAAACAAAACAAAACAAAAACAAAAGAACCAAGCCACCGACAAATTAACAATTAAAAACATACAAAAGTAAAACACAGAAACTCAAAACCAACCAATCAAAAAGTCTATCAACCAGTCACACATTCAACCAACCAGCCAGCTAACCAATCAACAATCAACCGACCAATCAGCTGACCAATCAACAAACCGACCAGTCGACATTCACCCAATCATCCAACTAATCAATCGACCAGCCAGATGACCAATAAGCCAAACAATCTACCAATTAACCATCCACTTATCCGTCCATTCATCCAACCAGCTAATCACCCAACCAAACAGCGAACAACCAAATATCTAACCAATTATTAGCTAATATCCATCCAAATAATTACATTACTAGCTGATGCCCACCCAACCAATTACTACATGATATACCATCCTACCAATTATTAACTTATGTCCATTCAACCAGTTACTAGCTAGTATCTATCCGACCAATTACTAGCTAATATATATCCAACCAATTACGAGCTAATATCCAACCAATTACCAGCAAATATCTACCCAACTAATTACTAGCTAATATCCACCTAACCAATTACTAGCTAATATCCCCCTAACCAATTTTTAGCCAATATCCACCTAACCAGTCACTACTTATATCAACCCAACTAATTACTTGTTAATGTCACCAAACAAGTTACTAGCTAATGTCTGCCAAACCAATTGTTAACTAACATCCACCAAATCAATTACTAGCTAACATCCACCCAACCAATTACTAGCTAACATCCACCCAACCAATTACTAGCTAATATCCACCAAACCAATTATTCACGAACATCCACCAAACCAATTACTAGCTAACATCCACCAAGCTAATTTCTAGCTAATACCCACCATGCCAATTTCTAGCTAATACCCACCAAGCCAGTTATTAGCTAACATCCATCAAGCCAATTTCTAGCTTATACCTACTCAACTAATTACTAATATCCACCATCCAACCAATGGACCAATCCCTCCCCCCCTACCCCCCGCAATCTCTATGTTATTAACAGTTATGAAGTCTATCAGGCGGAAATAATGCAATTATCGAATGACATATTGTCAGCTCTTCTTCTCCGACAGTCAGCTCCCCTGGCCATTTCACATCCACATCTGATCCATCTAATTCCTTGCAGAAAACTGGTGACAGGGTGAGGGACCGAAAATGTTAGAGGAGTGTGATGGATGATGTGACTAATATGAGGGAGAGAAAGGTGAATATCCTCATGGATGATCATTCCAGCAATCTACTGACAGCAGAGCAGTGAAGTGTACAAATGCACGTTTACCTTATCGGTTCCACTGCAGCGAAAGTAATGAGATGTCACAAAACGTGTAACAGCTATTTTCCAGTTAACCATGATATGTTCATTTTCTGTCCTTGTCAAATGTTCTTTACTTAATCGGATGTTTTTGACATTTGTGGCTGTGCGTGCAAAGAGTACCCCTTGCAAAATGGCCCTATCGTCTGAAAACCGAAAACTTGTAGAACAATTATTATTGTGGAAAGAAAAAACAAACAAACAAACAAACAAACAAACAAACAAACAAAAAACTAGTGAAAGATAACAACCGAAGGCAAACCCAAGCAGTTAAACAATAAGATTTATAACAGCTAATCTGTCTCTGTCTCTCTCTCTGTCTCTCTCTCTCCCTCTCTCTCTCTTTCGCTCTCCCCCCCCCCTTTCTCTCTGTCTCTGAACAGACAACCGTTGATCTTTCTGTCTCTCTCTTCTCTCTCTCCCTCTTTCACTCTCTCTTTTTGTCTGTCTGAACAAATAGGTGTACCCTATGAATTTGCTTTCTGTTGTCAAGTGTATTAGACATTGGTTAAGACTTACCCAAATGAAATCACACAGACTGCCGTATCAACTAGATGCAAGCAAGCAAGCAAGCAAGCAAGCAAGCAAGCAAGCAAGCAAGCAAGCAAGAAAGAAAGAAAGAAAGAAAGAAAGAAAGAAAGAAAGAGGGTAACTAAAGTAAGAATGAAATTATTTGACTATGGGTGTGGTTATGTATGTTTGAACCAGGGCAGTAGAAACATAAAATGTCTTATCGTGTCTTTCATGAAAGACTGACTGATTGTAGATGGTAGACCTGGAATATCATGCACAAAATAGTAATAGATTTCATGTTCATAGAACTTTTAGCCGCTTGCATTATACATCACCTTATTTGTCAGTGCAGACTGACAGACATTTGAAACGTATTGTGACAATGTTTAAATTTGGTGTTTCAGACTTTAATGCTATTGTTACAGACATGTGCTCGTAAGCTACTGTGTCTTTTAACCCTTTGACTCCCGCACCCTGTCCACCAACTGCAAAAACTTAACCCTTTAACTTCCTCACCCTATCCACCAGCTTCTTCCAGGAAGCTGGTGAATAGGCTGAGGGAGTCAAAAGATTGAGATTTTTGCTTGGCTAGCATGGTTGACAATGCAGGATGCTAGTAGACAGGGTGCAGGAGTCAAAGGGTTAGACAAGAAACACAGGGAGACGAAGATATTTTGTACTTCCATGTCCAGTCTTACAGGATGTCAGAGAACAATTCATACCATAAAAGCATATCAGAAATCGTGTTTATTTATTTTGGCTTACTTTATCAATGTTAAAAATGAACGGAAAATAAGTAAACAAACAAACAAGCAAACCAGCCAAGCCACCAAGCCACCAAGCAACCAACCAACCAAGCAGCCAAGCAACCAACCATGCAACCAACCAAGCAACCAAGCAACCAGCAACCAACCAACCAAGCAGCCAAGCAACCAACCTAGCAACCAAGCAACCAAGCAACCAACCAAGTAACCAACCAAGCAACCAACCAGCCAACCAATCAATCAATCAATCAATCAATCAATCAAGCAAGCAAGCAAGCAAGCAAGCAAGCAAGCAAGCAAGCAAGCAACCAACCAACCAACCATACAAAACGTAGAGCCAAAAATGCACTTAATACATGTACCAGTTTATCATTCTTTTGAGAAAGTACGTAAGACTATATCGAACACATACAGGTGAATGGACCATATAGACAAAATGATAGAAAGAAATGACAGCAAGCAAAGGGATAAGACAGAAACGAAGAGAGTGACAGAAAAGAGGACAGACAGACAGAAGATGGTAATACTATTTATACTAAAAGAGTCCCCGGCATCTCCACGGAGGGTGGGGCCAGCGGTGGGGGGGGGGGGGGAATCCAGCCACTTAACTGTTGCAGTCCTCTGAAACTATTTTTATGGGGTGGTGGGGGGGGGGACCACACTCAAGCTATTTACTCTTAGATGTACTGAATGCCAAACAAACTTCGAACTGCCACGTTATGGTCTAATCGATCAATCAATCAATCGTTCAATCGCAGCATGACGTAGACATTCCATCATCAATAACACCATGGAGCCTTCCGTTATTGGTCTTCTTCTTCTTCTTTTCCCTTGACTCCGCGGAGATTCACTGGGACGCCGCACCAAAGAACCGTTCACTATATCCCTCCAGATATGCCGGTTGTGTCCCAAAACTTGGGTCTCTGTAAACGGTTTCTCTGTCCATTCCGCAATATTGTCAATATATCGTTTCTCTCTCTCTCTCTCCTTTTTTTCTCTCCCCCTCTCTCTTTCTGTCTGTCTGTCTGTCTCTATCTCTCTCTGTCTGTCTGTCTTTCTCTCTTTCTCTCTGTCTGTCTGTCGTTCTCTCTCTCTTTCTGTCTGTCTGTCTCTCTTTCTCTCTGTCTGTCTCTCTTTCTCTCTGTCTGCCTGTCTGTCTGTCTCTCTTTCTCTCTGTCTGTCTGTTTCTCTCTCTGTGCCTGTCTGTCTGTCTGTTTCTCTCTCTGTGCCTGTCTGCCCGTCTGTCTTTCTCTGTCTGCCTGTCTCTCTCACTCTCTCCATCTCTCTCTCTCTCTGTCTGTCTTCCCTCCGTCTCAGATTTCACTCAACAGCTCCTTGGGCCATAGCAACATAAGGGAGATTTACGCTAGACCAGATTGTGAAACGTTCCAGGACCATTTTAGATCTGAAACGTTCTGGACCATTTCGCTCTGTTTACACTGGCATGATAAAAGCGTACGACAGCGTGCTGACCCCGAGCATAACCCGAGAAAACTTGTGTGGAATGCAGTGTGTTAAACATCTACTTCAGGAAAAACAAAAAACAAAACAAAAAAACCCACATGGCATTGCCCTGGAAGCACCATGCTGCTGCGGTTTTGTACTGCAGGTGGCTTTTAGTGCACACACAAGATGATCATTATTAAAGAAGATTAGGAAAAGACAAACAACATGTACAGGCCATTTTATGAGGGAAAGAGCATCTGGTCACAACAGGAAAGCTGGAGGGAAAGAGAACTCCAGAAAAGATAAGCAACATTTCATGAGGAAAGGGGAATTAGAGCACCTGGTCACAACAGGAAAACTTGAGGGAAAGAGAACACCAGGTAGACCCAGGGAGAAAATATTGGACGGACTTGCAGGGTGGCTGAGGACAGAGAGGGTGGGAGATATACTTGCAGCGACAGCGGATAGATTCGTATGGAGGGCCATGATCACCAACATGCGGCATGCGGCAGGGCACATGATGATGATAATGATGATGATGGTGATGATGATGATGATGACGATGATGATGAATAATGCTGCGTTGCAATGCCTTTCATTCTTTGCCATGCTGCTCCTTTAGAATTGGACTTATTTTGCCAAAAACTAATAGATTTCTGACACAGCCAGCCACTTTCTCTTGGATTGACTCGTCAGCCCGAAATTAAATTGATAATTTCGTCTAATCTGCGTACAAATTTACAGCAATTGCTACGACAAAAAGAAAGATGGCAAAACAACGGGGATGGGTGCGGGTGTGGGTAGGTGGGGTGGTGGATGATGGGTGGTGTGGGTGGTGGGGGGAGCACCAAATGGGAAAGTGCCGCTGACTGACCCGTGAAATAAAAACCAGGGTGCTGTAAGGTCACGAACACATCAATGCCAACCGTTCCAGACCACACCGCCGGGTGATTCTGAACCGTTCCAGACCACATCGCCAGGTGGTTCCGAACCGTTCCAGACCACATTGCCAGATGGTTTCAAACCGTTCCAGACCACATCGTCAGGTGGTTCCGAACCGTTCCAGACCACATCGCCAGGTGGTTCCGAACCATTCCAGACCACATCGCCAGGTGGTTCCGAACCATTCCAGACCACATCGCCAGGTGATTCCGAACCATTCCAGACCACATCGCCAGGTGGTTCCGAACCATTCCAGACCACATCGCCAGGTGGTTCCGAACAATTCCAGACCACATCGCCAGGTGGTTCCGAACCATTCTAGACCACATCGCCAGGTGATTCCGAACCATTCCAGACCACATCGCCAGGTGGTTCCGAACCATTCCAGACCACATCGCCAGGTGGTTCCGAACCGTTCCAGACCACATCGCTAGGTGGTTTCGAACCGTTCCAGACCACATCGCCAGATGGTTCCGAACCGTTCCAGACCACATCGCCAGATGGTTCCGAACCGTTCCAGATCTGGAACGGTTCAGACAAATAAAACTTGAGTGTAAACAACTCGGTACGCTTGGGAACCGTTGTGGAACCGTTGTATTTTTGCTATTGTAGATCGCCCTATAGTTTTCTTTTCTTAACTGATGTCAGCCTGTGTTGTTCATATGGTCTGATGTGCTGGTTGATGGTCTGGGGCATTTTGTTCATCGGTGAGATGATCATTGTATCTGGTGTTTTGTGTCTTACAATAACATGGTAATTTCATGGCTTGGTTTCGTCTTTCCACATCTGCAGACAGTTAATTAATTGTCGTATTAACTAAGCAACATAACTCTTGAGAGTCACGGAGTTATCTTCCCATGTAGAATATCTCAAATCCAACACAGTTTGGGCTACCCATTCAGCTAGCACAGACGCAGCCACAAAGCATAAAGTTGTATGCTCAGAACATTCCTAAAAAAAAAAAAGGAATGCCCAAGTCTACCCCTATATCCTGCAACTACACCTACACACAACCACGAGGGAGGAGAGAAATCCATACAATGTATTGGAGAGACAGAGAGCGAGCGAGCGAGCGAGAGAGAGAGAGAGAGAGAGAGAGAGAGAGAGAGAGAGAGAGAGAGAGAGACAGACAGACAGACAGACAGAGAGAGCGAGAGAGTTGGTGGGAGTTGGAGGATGTTTAAACTGCCGAGACCAGATCTATCGCCTTCAGTGGGGGATCCAGACAAACTGAACTCTTGCGTTTAAATGATTTCCAACGTCTCCCAGGCCATACACATACACACACACACAGGGAACAAACATGGCGACCTTTCAATTCCGGTGAGCTCTGCTCCCACGACAGCTGTGGATGACACATACTACTGCTAGTCCCAGTATTGTGCACCAGACCATTATTCGTGTGAATCACACACGTACGTACTACACCTTATTGCTGTGTGTGGTGGTAGGTAGTTAATTCTGGATTGGGGAGTTGCTCATGTACTAAGTGAGAGTGTAGAGTTAATGGAAACAAACAAACAAACAAAAAAAACCCACACGAAAGAACAAGAACACATATTTAATACAAGACAAGACAGGCGCAAATTTTCGGCCATCTGGCCTTTGTCAAGCGTAAGATCACAAAACAAACAAACACCAGATACAAAAATTAGGAGAAAAAGACTGAAACTTTCCTGCTGTCCATTCCTTTTCTCACAGTAGACGGGAGCAGCAGGGAAGTTTCAGTCTTTTTCTCCCAATTTTTGTGTCTGGTGTTTGTATGTTTGTGATTTACGTCTTGACAGAGGCCAGTTGGCCAAAAATTTGCACCTGTCTTGTCTTGTATTAACTACACGTTCTTTTTCTTCTTTTGTGTTTTTTTTTCTGGTTCTTGTTTGCTTGAACGCGGGCAGTCACACATGTTTTGGATTTTGTAGTATTAATGCGTTTGCTGTGACGTGCGTAGGATGTTAAACTTCATCTTTCGAGTACTAAAGATCCCTTTCTTTCTCCCCTTCTCCAGCATGAGACCTATTTAGGTTTGCTAACATACAACCGTGGATTCGATGAAGTTCTTTTCAATGTTCATATTCATATTCATATTAATATCCATATTCATATTCATATTTATATTTGCATTCTTTTCTTTTGTCACAATGGATTTACCAAGTGAAACTCGGTTGCTCTCCATTTCGGGAGCTCGTCGCCGCAGTGCAGCGCCACCCATTTTTTTTAAAACGAAGATTTCAGAAATGCATGAAGGCTAATTGGTCTTCAAGGGGAGGGACCTGGGAAATCCACCTATCTGTCCAAAATTTTATATCAAGCCATCTTTTCACAGAAAATACCCAGTCAAGCTAGATACAGGTATTTGCAGATGGAGCAATCACTCTTACAGACAGCATGACATCAAACAAACCTCAAACTGTCCCTTACAGGTAAACACATTAGTCAGTGTATTGATCAATAATAACATGATGCACATATCCCCTCTATCAATAACACTAAGTGCTATGCCCTGAGATAGAATGCACAGGTTTATCAGAAGAGAAGAGAAGAGAAGAGAAGAGAAGAGAAGAGAAGAGAAGAGAAGAGAAGAGAAGAGAGCAGAACAGAGATTGACATAGTCTTTTATTCTTGAACTGACCAAACACACACATAGACAAGACAGAACATATACAGGGTTGCTTCCAAGGCATATAGGTAATACCAAAGAAATAAGAGGGAAGCAGGGATAATTTTTATAATATTAATCAAAGAACATAACTCTTGAGAGTCACGTAGGAATTATCTCCCATGCTGTAGAACTTCTCAAATCTAACACAGTTTGCGCTACCCATTCAGCTAGCATAGAAGCAGATACAAAGCACAAAAACCGTAATCTCAGAACATTCCCAAAAAAAGGACGCCCAAGCCTATCTTTATACTCTGCAACTACCCAGCACACAACTATGAGAGAAGAGAGAAATACATACAATATATTGGTCTTATGTTCAAGACTGACATAGTCTTTTATTCTTGAACTGACCAGACACACACACATAGACAAGACAGAACATATACAGGGTTGTTTCCAAGGCATATAGGTAATACCAAAGAAATAAGAGGGAAGGGAAGCAGGAGAATTTTTATAATATCAATCAAAGAACATAACTCTTGAGAGTCACGTAGGAATTATCTCCCATGTTGTAGAACTTCTCAAATCTAACATAGTTTGCACTACCCATTCAGCTAGTATAGAAGCAGATACAAAGCACAAAAACCGTAAGCTCAGAATACTCAAAATAGGAGCGCCCAAGCCCACCTTTATACTCTGCAACTACCCTACAACAACTAAGACAGAGGAGTGTTCTGAGCTTCTGATTTTTGTGCTTTGTATCTGTCTTGTCAATGTGTGTGTGTTTGGTCAGTTCTGACCTCTAACCTGACTTTTAAGACAAATTTGAGAAGTGTTTACATTAGCAGAAATTGTGTGGGTAAAAAAGCAGAGGCCAGATATGCCGCCAACATCGAAACACACACACACACACCACATCACACCACACCACACACACAACATACGCACCCACACTAACACACACTTTCTCTCTCTCTCTCTCTCTTTCTCTCACACATACACTCTCTCTCTCACACACACACTATCTCTATCTTACACACACACACACACTCTCTTTCTTGTCTCCTCTCTCTCTCTCTCTTTCTCTCTCTCTCTCTCACCACAATCACTACCACCACCACCACCACCACAGACAGAAACCAAGGACGTAAAAACCACCAATCGTGTAACATATGGCCTGCGTTCTCAGAGAGGATTCCGAATAAACTGAACTCTCCTGCCCAATGATTGCCAGCGTCTCTGAGGGCCGGTCACAGAACAAACATGGCGACCTTTCAGTTCCGATGAGCTCTGCTCTGACGACAGCTGTGGATGACACATATTGTTGGATCAGTATTGTGGACTGGACCGGATTCGCTTGAATGGCAACACTTAGTTTACTGTTTAGTGGACATTGCTGGATCTGGTGAGAGTTGTATAGAAAGCAGATATAGCGTGTGTAATAACAGGTTGTGTTGGATGAAATATCAGCAGGCTGTAAAATTTCGGCTGTAAGAATTGAAAGATCTCTGTCTGTCTGTCTGTCTGTCTGTCTGTCTGTCTCTGTCTCTGTCTATCTGTCTGTTTCTCTCTCTCACCTCTCTGTCTGTCTCTGTCTGTCTGTCTGTCTGTCTCTGTCTCTGTCTATCTGTCTGTTTCTCTCTCTCTCATCTCTCTGTCTGTCTCTGTGTGTGTGTCTCTCTCTGTTTCTGTCTCTCTCTGTCCCTGTCTCTCTGTCGCTGTTTCCCTCTCTGTCTCCTTATCTATCTGTCTCTATCTGTGTCTGTCTCTTTCTCTGTTCCTCTGCTCTGTCTCTTTCTGTCTCTCTGTTTCACTCTTTCTTCTGTCTGTCTGTCTGTCTGTCTCTCTCCACCTCTTCCTCCTCTTCCATCTCCTTCTGCTCCAAAAGCATTCAGTTTCAGTCACACCCAGTCACTCAGTCTACATGCTTTAGAAACCATTCCAAGAGAGAAACATGCTCAAGCTATTTGCAGATGGAACAGCCACTCTTACGTATACAAAACGCCACCTAAAAACTCGAACCGCTCCTTACAGCAAAACAGTCAATCAATCGATCGATCGATCATTCACACATGTCGGAGACATTCCTTCATCAATAGCGCTTCGAGGCCCTGAGTTGGACAAAAATGTAAAAGATGAGCTGGAGTTTGGAGTTTGGTCATGAGGGGATTCGTCGCACTTGGACAAGTTCATATGCGCTCCATACAAATTTGCCAGTATTTGTCTGGTGGACTCCTTAAGCCTACCCCAAATCATACACGCTAGCAAGGTATTGAAATGGGAAAGGGGATGGGTGGTGGTGGTGGTAATGGGACCTATGAAACACTGAAGTGACACTACCAGAATGATGAAAACATCAAGGTAGGCAGCTATCAAGGGCCAGTTTTTATGTTTCAGATTGGGTTTTAACCCTTTGACTCCCAAACCCTACCCACCAACTGCAAAAACTTAACCCTTTGATTTCTGCACCCTATCCACTAGCTTCCTGTGAGGGAATCAAGGGGTTAAGCTTTTGCTTTGCTAGCATGGTTGGCAATGCAGAATGTTAGTGTAGAGGGTGCGGGAGTCAGAGGGTTAAACTCGGAACATCAGATCTTGAGTCCATGGCTACTACCAACACATTCAGCCAACCAAAATGTAAAGATCTAGAAAACCCACCAGGAAATGGGGACTGGTTCTAAGCATACACATATAGATTATCATATTTGATACCTAAAAGCCTGTGAACCATCTTGTTTTTCCCTTGCTCCTCTGTCAGAAGATGAGGTATCTATCTGGAATCCACTTTCTTCGTCTCAAGATCATTCTGCAAGATTCGCTCAACTGTGCCATTTAAACATCAGACGTTTTCACTTATTTCACGGCCCTACCAGCTCAGTTGGTTTGAGCATCAGATTCACATGCTCATGGTTGTGGGTTCGAATCCCAGGGTGCATTACATTACAACTGGCCTTCTCACTGTCCCGTCTTAACAGCATTGTTGTTCTGTTGGTGTCAGTGTAGGATTAGATAAGTCCCCTTTCCCCCACTTCCCTGGGATGGTTATCCCCGTCGGTCATATCACCTGAGGTGGGTGTCGACGTAAAAACTGAACCAGATCAATCAATCAATCATTTATTTCACGAAATGAAATATGCAGCTCTTTTTCAACCGCCCTTTTTACCCACTGAACAAGTTTGCTTGTTCTGGGCCTCTCTTGTGAAGTCCATATCGGTAATCGTCTATCAAGACGTGTTTTCCTTCTTAGAAACTGTCAGTCCAGCGGCAAACTGTCTTATACGAGTATAGTACACACTTGTCTCCAGATGAGTGGCACAATGGTTCAGACGTTTGCCTGCCAGTAACTTAAACACTTGAGGTTTCAGGGTTCATTTCCCGTTGAGGCCTCGATTTTCTCCTCAGCTTGACCTGAAATCGAACTGAACGTCTAGTCCTACGGAAGGAGACGAAAAAGAAGTCGGACGTACCCATGTGCTTTCTGCCTGCCTGGTTTAAGATCCCGTGGCAGTCGAAAATTGTAAAGAGCAGGGAATTTGCACGGCTGCTCTGGTATAAAACATTGGAGAGAGAGGTTGGTTACTCAGGTCCCTCCCACTGAAGGTCAATTAGCCTTCTTGCCTTGGTAAAAAAAAAAAAAAATTGGGAGGAGCTGCACTGTGGCAACGCGCTCTCAGAGGGAAGAGCAGCTCGAATTTCACATGGAAAATCCACTGTGACAAAAGAAATGAATATGAACAGGACTTTAACAACATAACTTTCAAATTGACATAAATTTTGATCAGATGGCTTCCAAGTTTGAACTTCGTCAAGACAAAGCAGCGGAGCTGTTCTACACTATCATCTATTCTTTCGTACGCATAGTTAGTTACGTGACATTTCAGTGACGCCATACATTTAAAATTATTGGCGTTAATATAAGTTCGTGCATATCAACAGCGCAAAGATGATAATTATATTTTCTTAATCCAAGTCTAGAATTATATTTTCTTAATCCAAGTCTAGAATAATGACTTTAAACAGTTCAGAAATAGCAGCTAACTAACTAACAATACATTTGGATCAGCCGTCATAACATGGTACGAACAAATATTGAAAATATGACACATGAGAGGCAAAGGTTACCATGAGTTAAAGTTATTACATAGCTGCGTTACGTCTCTCTGTTTATGTGTTTCTGACTGTCTGTCTGTCTTCGTCTCTCTCTCTGTCTGTTTGTACTTATGACAGCCTGTAGGTCTAGCCATCCATCTAAACTCTTCATGACTAGTTGTGTAATCTCTCTGTCGTCTCATTAGTACAAACTGTCCATTGGCGAGGTCTTTATGTAGAAAAGCATTATTTTGATTTTGCCGTTATCCTCGAAAATAAACGGTTGTTCTTGTGTCAACTAAGTAACATAACTCTTGAGAGTCACGGAGTTATCTCCCATGTAGAATTTCTCAAATTGTAAGCTCAGAACATTCCTTTTTTAAGGAATGTTCTGAGCTTACCACTTTATGCTTTGTGGCTGCGTCTATGCTAGCTGAATGGGTAG
>JAPXFY010000012.1:34195909-34198409 GCA_030674185.1 Monoplex corrugatus | reverse complement strand
AATGACAGAAAGTTGAACTACTTATATTTCGTCTATTAATGAACGGATTTAAAACAAATTTGAGTAGAATGCTCGGTGCTTCGGCTCGTCGCTAAAATCGTATTAAATAGCAGACTGGTTAGCTCTTATAACAGAGTCGTGGACCAGAAAAAACAACACAAAAATAGAATCAGAACGCGTGTCTAATACAACCAGACAAAACAGGCGCAAAGTTTCGGTCAACTGACCTTTGCCAAGCGTAAGATCACAAACACACAAACACCAAATACAAAAATTAGGAGAAAAAGACTGTCCAGTGGACGAAGCAGCAAGGAAGTTTCAGTCTTTTTCTCCTAATTTTTGTATTTGGTGTTTGTGTGTTTGTGATCTTATGCTTGACAAAGGCCAGTTGTCCGAAAATTTGCGCCTGTCATGTCTGGTTGTACTAAATACGCGTTCTGATTATTTTTTCGTTTTTTTTCTTTCTGGTTCATGTTTGCTTGAACGCGGCAGTCACACTTGTTTTGGACAGAGTCGTGGATCAAGATTTTGATATCTCGAGTTCAATCCCATCCCACATCATAAAAACAAACAAACAAAAAAACTGGCCTGGTTGCTGTCCATCTTGATGCTTTTATCATTATGGTGGTGTCAGTTTAGTAATCAATAGGTCCTGTTTCCATCCGCCCCCCTCCCTCCCTGCCTCTCATCTTCGCCCTTACCCCCCCTGGGGATGCCGAGGGCTCTTTCAATACAAATAGTATCCCAACCTTCTGGAAATTCTGTGCTGGAAATTTCCCTATTTTCTGTCACTCCGTTCGTTTCTTTGCTTTCTGTCATTTCTTTCTACCATTTTCATTCTTGCTGGTTCATTCACCTGTATGTGTTCGATAAAGTCTTACGCGCATTTTCTAAGGACTGATAATTGGGTACAGGTATTAAGTGCATTTTTGGCTCTAGGGAAATGAGATATGCGGAAGGAGTTTTAATGTAACTTAGGTTCGTTTTAACATACGTTTTAGTGTCCTTAGTTATGTTTAAATTTGTATTCAGGTATTTTTTTTAAAATTCCCTGTGCGATAAACTGGACAGAGTGTTCAACACCAGGGGCATCTCCTTAGATTATGTGCGCGAATGTGTTGATATGTGTACTTAATTTTCATTTCCTTTTTATTTCCAGTTGAAGTATTGTGTACGCTTTTGAAACGGTTATAGCCCTGATATGGCTCTACGCAGTCGGCTGGACTTTAAGCAAAACCAACAGTGACAGTAGTAATAATAATAATAATAATATATTTTATTTATATAGCGCAAAATCTTGATAAAATCAAATCTAAGCGCTGAGCGTATACATGCATACATACCTACATACATATGAGCGTATACATGCATACATACATGCATACATACTTACATACATAAATCTAAACTGAGCGTATACATGCATACATACATACATAAATCTAAGCGTATACATACATACATAAATCTAAGCGTATACATACATACATACATACATACATACATACATACATAATACGTACGCACATGCATACATAATAATTACAATATTTATATAGCGCAAAATCTCGACAAAATCAAATCCAAGCGCCGAAAAGACACACACGCACACACGCACGCACGCACACACACGCACACACACACACACACACACACACACACACACACACACACACACACACACACACACACACACACACACACACACACACACACACACACATGCATGGCCACAAATGGGGAGAAAAGAATAAAAGCAATAAAAGCAAGAATCTTCGCCCTTACATTTCAAGACCTTGCCAGCGTACAGAGTTTTGCGGAGGCTCAAGGAGTCTGCTGATTAACAAATGGCAGATTGGGTGGAGCGCGTAGGGTATTGTCCGAGTGCGATGAATCCCATTTGAATACATTTCAGACTTCGAACTTCAATGTAAATGATGTACACAATATGATAAATGGACACGAAATGGGATATTGTTTGTATAACTGTGTTTTGCGGTCATGTAAAAATGCTACGAGCATGCTTTGACGTGGACTCTTTACGTTATATAAGTGGAACTACTATCGCAATCCTTTTTTTTTCTTTTTGTATTAATTTGAGAATATTTGAACATTATGTAAGCTAATGCATGTTCACCTTTGCAGAATTTCTTTTACTATATACTAATTCTTTATAGTACATGGATTTCCTCTGTGTTTCTCGTGCTCTGTCTGTATGTGTCTCTCTGTGTGTTTCTCAGACTAGTCTGTATTTCTTTATTTGTCTTATCTCTCTTTGGGTGTTTCTGACTCTTAATCTGTCTCCGTATTTTTCTGTGAATCTGCCTGTCTCTATCTGTCTGTATTTCTGTGTGTTTGTTAAATTGTCTGTCTGTCTGTCGGTATCTCTATCTCTCTTTGTGTTGCTTTGACCATGTGACTGACTGACTGAATGTCTGTCTGTCTGTTTATCTGACTCTGTGTCTGTCTGTCTTTCTGTCTGTATCGTTCTTGTGTGTGT
>JAPXFY010000012.1:34190909-34193409 GCA_030674185.1 Monoplex corrugatus | reverse complement strand
GTACAGACCTAACCGTGCCTGAACCATCTTCATGTATATACACATGCAGAATATCAAATACTCGTATGCACTCTAAATGTCCTTTAAGCCATGTCAGTGGCTGTCTTGTAGAAATACGAAAACACCCAGCATGCACGCCCACCAAAGATGCAGACTGCAAGAACACAGTGGAATGTAGTCATCACGACGAACAGTTTGAGTTCTGCATGTTCCACTAAAAAAAAAAATGAAAATACTGTGAAATGTCCTGTGAGTCTAAATGAGTTTTGCAGAATATCGCTACACAAAAATGATTTATGATTTATTTATCTCGTAAACATACCATAGTCTTTTGTGTGTTGTACATGTAAATATGAGAGAATCTTTGATATGCCACCTGTGACGGGGCTCCCCTGCAGAGAGCAGCAAAGCTATTCTCACTGAGTACAATAGAACAGGCGACATATGCGAGTTACTGATAGCTTGTGGTACAGTAATTAATACACTCATGATTCGGGTCGTTTTCGGTTTAACATTTCGGGATAACCATATCTCTGATTAGCTTCTGATACACGTTCGGCCAAGCTAAAACAGCGTTCAAGAAGATGAAAAGCGTTCTTACCAACAACAAATGCCTATCAATTAACACCAGGAAGAGAATGTCTTGGGTGTTATATAGAACCAATACTGTTGTACGGTTGTAAGGCGTGGGCAGTCAACACGCAGAGTCAGAATAAGATTGAGGCAACTGAAGTGTAGTTCCTGAGAAGAATGTTGAAAGTTCCATGGATAGCAAACGAGACAGTCTTGAAAGAGGCAGAGACAAGAAGAAGAGCATTAATAAAGAATAATGAAGCAAGAGAAATTGGAGCACCTAGTCACAACAGGAAAGCTAGAGGGCAAGAGAGCACCAGGTAGACCCACGGAGAAAGTATAGGACGGACTTGCAGTGTAGCTGAGGACAGAGAGGGTGGGAAATGTAATTGCAGCGACAAGGGCCATGATCGTCAAAGCTATGCTGCAGGGAACATGATGATGATGACACATTCAAATTCTTGTACTGTCTTTTTCATAGTCTTCTAGTGAGGAGAACAACATGTGTACAGTTTTATTTAAAAAAAACAACCCTGTAAACCTGTTTAGTTTACGACTTGGGTCATTCTTTATGTAAAACCACTGATAGCCATCAAAAAGAGTACCTATTTCCAATTAAATTTTCTTGTCCACGTTGTAAGATTTATACACTCATGATTCGGGTCGTTTTCGGTTTAACATTTCGGGATAACCATATCTCTGATTAGTAGAGCATATTCAACAGAGGTTAGCATACCTCCTTACCCTTACGTATATTTCTAGTAGTCCCCCTCGGCAAAAGAGAGTAGCTTTCCTTCCTTATTTGAACATCATTATCATCACGTGCCCTGCCGTATGGCGTTGGCGACCTTGGCCCTCCACATTCATTTCAAGTACATCTTCCACCCTCTCTTGCCTTCAGCCACCCTGCAAGTCCGTCCAATATTTTCTCCCTGGGTCCACCTGTGTTTTTCCCCTCCAGCTTTCCTGTTGTGACCAGGTGCTCTAATTTCCTTTTCCTCATAAAATGTCCTATAAATGTTGCTTGTCTTTTCCTAATCTTCTTTATTAATGATCTTCTTGTGTCTGCCTCCTTCAAGACTGCCTCGTTTGTTTTCTTTGCAGCATGGTATATGTGGCATTTCTGTGTCTGGATTTTTCTTTTAATTTTAGCGTTTCGATCTTTCTCGGATGCGTGTATGCACATTGTTTGCCCACACTGTGCAGGCGCTATGTTGCTGCATAGTCTACATACTCTGTCTTCATTGGACATTCACTCTGGGTGTGTTCATGTTTCTACAAGCCAGCCACTCACACGGCTTGTATGTTCTTTAACTTGCACAGTCGATATTCTGCAAGCGTTTACACACGAAGAGGATTTAGGCATTCGCAGATCTGCACACATGTTGATTTGGAGATCGGAAATATCTCCACCCTTTTCCCACCAGGCCGAGGTGTCTGGGCGGGGATCGAACTCGAGACCTTTCTGTGTGAAGTCTGATGTTTACCCACTTGACTACCACGCCTCTCTCGTTTTTTTAAAAAAAATTCTACATCTATCCGTCTTGAATGAACTTAACATGGTGGCAGAAGTGGGATGAGAACCACACCCATATTTTTGGAAAAAATAAGTGTATTACAATACAACGCACGCACGCACACACACACACACACACACACACACACACACACACACACACACACACACACACGCACACGCACACGCACACGCACACGCACACGCACACGCACACGCACACGGCTATAAATGGGGAGAATTATAGAGAGCATATTATATACAATTATATATTACAATGTGATTACCCTCCGAGTGGAGACAGGCTGCAGAGGGGATTGAGAATATTCAGAATATAAGTCGTAGAAACCAGTATTTAGTGTATTCAGAATATAAGTCATAGAAACCAGTATTTAGTGTATTCAGAACATA
>JAPXFY010000012.1:34178409-34185909 GCA_030674185.1 Monoplex corrugatus | reverse complement strand
GTGTGGGTATGTGTATGTGTGCGTGTGTGTGTGTGTATGTGTGTGTGTAATGTATGTATGTATGTGTGTATGTGTGTGTATATGTGTGTGTGTACGTGTTTGTGTGTTGTGTGTGTGTGTGTTGTGTGTGTGTGTGTGTGTGTGTGTGTGTGTGTGTGTGTGTCTGTGGATTCAAGCTTACTTATTTATCACAAGTGCCCAGGCAGGGCCATAACACACTGACTGGCTGTTTCAAGTGACCATAAAGGATCATTATTACATACAAGTATATATAATATGTTGGTGTGTGTTAACGTCGGCGCGCGTGCGTGCGTGAGTGCCTGTGTGTGTGTACGTGAGTGCCTGTGTGTGTGTGCCTGCGAGTGTGCCTGCGTGTGTGCAAGTATGTATGTATGTATGTATGTATGTATGTATGTATGTATGTATGTATGTATGTATGTATGTATGTGTGTGCTTGCGTGCGTGTTGTCATCACAACTCCCTCTCTAGAACTTCATTTTGTTAATATCAGCCAGACAATGAGAAATGTCATACCGGAAATATGAGGCCATGTCTCCAAAACTAATTGGATTTTACAGGTATCTTTGCCCTAACCTGATCTCTGCCGTAATGGTTCACATTCAGGAAAATCAAACGCAGGAGGGAAAAGAAACTCTAGCCATACAAACGCCCACATCTATTTTTCTTGGTAAAACAACATCATCATCATCATCGTCGCCGTTGTCGTCATTGTCGTAGTCGTCGTCAAGTCGTCATTGCCAACGACAACAACAAAAACAACAACAACAACAACAACAACAACAACAACCATGACAACAATGACAGCAACAACAACAGTAGCAACAACACCATCATCAAGAAGAAGAAGAAGAAGAGGAAGAAAATGAAGAAGAGGACGAAGAAGAAGGAAGAAGAAGAAGAAAAGAAAGAGAGATGAGAAAAGAAGAAGAAGAGATGAAGAAAAGAGAGAGAAGAAGAAGAAGAAGAAGAAGAAGAAGAAAAAGAAGAAGAAGAGAAGAAGAAGAAGAAGAAGAAAGAAGAAGAAGAAGAGAAGAAGGAGAGAGAGAAGAAAGAAGAGAAGAGAAAGAAGAAAGAAGAAGAAGGAAAGAAGAAGAAGAGAAAGGAGAAGAAGAGAAAGAGAATGAAGGAAAGAAGAAGAGAAGATGAAGAAGAATGGAAGAGAAAGAAGAATGCGAAGAGAAGAAGAAGAGAATGAAGAAGAATGGAAAGAAGAAGAATGCGAAGAAGAAGAAGAAGAAGCGAAGGGAAGAAGAAGAAGAGATGCGAAGAAGAAGAATGGAAGAAGAAGAAGAAGAAGAAGATGAAGAAGAAGAAAAGAAGAATGCGAAGAGAAGAATGAAGAAGAAGAAGAAGAAGAAGAAGAAGAATGCAGAAGAAGAAGAAGAAAGAATGCGAAGAGAAGAAGAAGAATGCAAGAAGAAGAAGAAGAGAAGAAGAAGAAGTGCAAGAAGAAGAAGAGAAGAAGAATGCGAAGAAGAAGAAGAATGCGAAGAAAGAAGAAGAAGATGCGAAGAAGAAGAAGAAGAAGAAGAAGAAGAATGCAAGAAGAAGAGAAGAAGAAGAAGAATGCGAAGAAGAAGAATGCAAGAAGAAGAATGAAGAGAGAGAAGAATGCGAAGAGAATGCGAAGAAGAACGAAGAAGAGAGAATGCGAAGAAGAAGAATGCGAAGAAGAAGAGAAGAATGCGAAGAAGAATGCGAAGAAGAAGAATGCGAAGAAAGAAGAATGCGAAGAAGAAGAAGAAGAGAATGGCGAGAGAAGAACGAAGAAGAAGAGAAGATGCAAGAAGAAGAAGAGAGAAGACGAAGAAGAAGAAGAAGGAAGAAGAAGATGCGAAGAAGAGAAGAAGAAGAAGAAGAAGCGAAGAAGAAGGAAGAAAGAAGGGAAGAAGAAGAAGAAGAATGAAGAAAATGGAAGAAGAATGCAAGAGAAGAAGGAAGAAGAAGAAGAAGAATGCGAAGAGAAGAAGAAGAAGAAGAAGAAGAAGAAGATGAGAAGAAAGAAGGAAGAAGAAAGATGAGAAGAGAAGCAAGAAGAAGAAGAAGAAGAAGAAGAGAAGAGGAAGAAGAAGAAGAGAAAGAATGGAAGAGCAGAAGGAAGAAGAGAAGGAGAGCGAAGAAGAGAAGAAGAAGAAGAAGAGAAATGCGAGAAGAAGAAGAATGCGAAGAAGAAGAGAAGAAGAAGAAGAGAAGAAGAAGGAAGAAGAAGAAGAAGAAAGAAGAAGAATGCGAAATAGAAGAAGAAGACGAAGAAGAAGAATGCGAAGAAGAAGAAGAAGAAGAAGAAGAAGACGAAGAAGAAGAATGCGAAGAAGAAGAATGCGAAGAAGAAGAAGAATGCGAAGAAGAAGAAGAAGAACGCGAAGAAGAAGAAGAATGCGAAGAAGAATGCGAAGAAGAAGAAGAAGAATGCGAAGAAGAAGAAGAATGCGAAGAAGAAGAAGAAGAAGAAGAAGAAGAAGAAGAAGAAGAAGAAGAAGAAGAAGAAGAAGAATGCGAAGAAGAAGAAGAATGCGAAGAATGCGAAGAAGAAGAAGAAGAAGAAGAAGAATGCGAAGAAGAATGCGAAGAAGAAGAAGAAGAATGCGAAGAATGCGAAGAATGCGAAGAATGCGAAGAAGAAGAATGCGAAGAATGCGAAGAATGCGAAGAAGAATGCGAAGAATGCGAAGAAGAAGAAGAAGAAGAAGAAGAATGCGAAGAATGCGAAGAAGAAGAAGAAGAAGAAGAAGAAGAAGAAGAAGAAGAAGAAGAAGAAGAAGAAGCGCAACAAAATTGACAACAAGAGCAACAACAAATACAACACTATCATCAACAAGAACAAGAACAAGAAGAAGAAGAACAACAACAACAGCTACAGCAACAACAACAACAACAACAACAACAACAACAACAACAACAACAACAACAACAACAACCACAACAACAACAGCAACAACAACAACAACTCCAAGGAAAGGCTTAATCACCAGGTAATTGTTTTGGAAGAACAATACATCTTCACTTGCATGGAATACGCATGTTTTTTGTTGTTATAGCAGAATATTCTCGTGAGAAACACGTATTGCTCTCCTCGGAGTGCTTGGCGGTTTGTTCAGGAGGGATTGGTTGTACTCGGGCCACTCCACATGCGCTCCATCTAAATCTACTGTCAATTATCTGGCAGATTCTCTGACCTTGCGCAAACCAATAGGGCTGGCAAGGTCTTGAAATGGGGAAGGGTGAGGCGAGACAGGGACCTATAAACACTAAGCTGACACCACCAGGATGATGGAAACATTAAGACGGGCAGCGAAGAAGCTAGTTTAATATTGCTGAAGGGCTGGGATTGAACTCGAGATATCAGGTCTTGAGTCCACGGCTCTATCATCAGAATCAACCAGCCTGCGAAGCAGAACAGAACAGAACAGAACAGAACAGAACAGAACAGAACAGAACAGAACAGAACAGAACAGAACAGAACAACAGAACAGAACAGAACAACAGAACAGAACAACAGAACAGAACAGAACAGAACAGAACAGAACAGAACAGAACAAAGCAAAGCAAAACCAAACAAATCAAACCAAACAAAACAAAACAAAAACCAAACCAAACAAAAACAAAACAAAACAAAGGAAAACAAAACAAAAACAAAGCAAAGCAAAGTGAAACAAAACAAAACAAAACAAAAACCAAAGCAAAGCAAAGCAAAACAAGACAAAACAAAAACAAAGCAAAACAAGACGAAACAAAATAAAACAAACAAAACAAAAACAAAGCAAAACAAGACAAAGAAAATAAGAGGGAAGCAGGGAGAATTTTAAATATCAACTAAGTAACATAACTCAATCTACTTTATGCTTTGTGGCTGTGTCTATACTAGCTGAATGGGTAGCGCAAAACTGAGAAATTCTACATGGGAGATAACTCCGTGACTCTCAAGAGTTATGTTACTTAGTTGAAAACAAGACAAAACAAAACAAAACAGCAAAACAGCCAAAGCAAAGCAAAACAAAACAAAGCAAACAAACAAACAACAACAACAACAAAATGACGGGTGGTTGGCTTGCCATCAAATGCCTATCAATTAACATCAGGAAAAGACTTCTTGAATGTTTTATAGAACCGATACTGTTGTACGGTTGTGAGGCGTGGACAGTCAACACGCAAAGTCAGAACAAAAAATGAGGCAACTGAAATGTAACCTCCAAGAAGAATGTTGAGAGTTCCTTGGACAGCAAAGAAAAGAGACGAGACAGTCTTGAAGGAGGCAGACACACAGGAAGATCATTAATAAAGAAGAAGAATAGGAAAAGACAAGAACATTTCATGAGGAAAGGGAAATTAGAGCACCTGGTCACAACAGGAAAGCTGGAGGGATAAGAGAACACCAGGCTGACCCAGGGAGAAAATATTGGACGGACTTGCAAGGTGGCTGAGTGCACAGAGGGTGAGATGAACTTGCAGCGACAGGGGATAGATTCGTATGGAGGGCCATGATTGTCAGCGCCATGTGGCAGGGCACATGATAGTGATGACTTGCAGGGTGGCTAAAGACACAGAGGGTGGGAGATGTACTTGCAGCGACAAGGGGGACAGATTCGTATGGAGTGTCATGAACGCCAACGCCATGCGGCAGGGCACATGATGATGATGATGATGGCCGAAGGTTAAACCCACACCTCACTGCGTTATGAACGTGGCGCCCTGTCTGTGTGTCTTGATAAAACCATACCGATGTTGGTTGGTGTATTGTATATATATATGTGTGTGTTTTTTGTTGTTGTTGCTGTTACTGTTGTTCTTGGCGATGATGGTGTTGTTGTTGTTGTTGTTATTGTGGTCGGCCGTCATGCTGTGTGGATATGAGTGTGTATGTATTAATGTATGTCTACGCGTGTAAATGTATACAAAACAAGCACAGTATCTCTGCTCAAAGATTAAAACAAACAAACAAACAAACAAACAAACAAACAAACAAAAACAAACAAACAAACAACCAACCAACCAAACAACCAAACAAAGATATTTCTTTTCAAAGATTAAAAAGCAACTAAACACAAACAAACAAACAAACAAACAAACAAACAAACAAACAAACAAACAAACAAACAAACAAACAAACAAACAAAGATATTTCTGCTCAAAGATTAAAAAGCAACTAAACACAAACAAACAAACAAACAAACAAACAAACAAACAAACAAACAAACAAACAAAAAAAACAAACAACAAAGAAAGAAAGAAACAAACAAAGACATTTCTGCTCAGATTAAAAAGCAACTAAACACAAACAAACAACAAACAAACAAACAAAGAAACAAACAAGCAAACAAAGATATTTCTGCTCAAAGATTAAAAAGCAACTAAACACAAACAAACAAACAAACAAACAAACATACAAAGATATTTCTGCTCATATATTAAAAAGCAACTAAACACAAACAAACAAACAAACAAAAAACAAACAAACAAACAAACAAACAAACAAACAATCAAACAAACAAACAAACAAACAAAAGAAAAAAAGAAAGAAAAAAAGATATCTCTGCTCAAAGATTAAAAAGCAAATAAACACACACAAAAACAAACAAACAAACAAACAACAAACAAACAAACAAACAAACAAACAAATAAAACAAACAAACAAACAAGCAAACAACCCCCTTGACTCATCTTTCTTCCGCTGTCTTACAAAAAGGTCCATTTACATCTTATACGTTTACGATTTCTCATGGCGTCTGTCGAAATGTGAGAAACACCTACCCACAAACAAATGAGAAATGTTTGCTGACACAGTCTTTGCTCACAAACATACAGGCAGACGCACAGACAGACAAAACAGACAGAAATACAGACAGACACCCACAGTCTTCTGCAAGACGACAGGAAATAATCGTTTCATTTTGATTCCGTTTTTGTTTAAAACACGAAAATAGCGAAATAGAAACAACTGTGAGTGTGTGTATGTGTATGTGTGTGTGTGTGTGTGTACGTGCGTGCGTGCGTGCGTGCGTGCGTGCGCGCGCGTGTGTGTGTATATATATATATATATATATGTGTGTGTGTGTGTGTGTGTGTGTGTGTGTGTGTGTGTGTGTGTGTTTGTGTTCGTTCTTTGATTTAACGTCTGTTCACTATGAGTGATATTAGACGGGGAAAAAAATGGAGGATGAGAGGTAGGCGAGTTGGATTGGGGGGAGAGGAGAGAGAGAGAGTAAGAGACATAAGTAAGTGGGTAAAATAGAAAAATGGAACAAGATCTTAACACTAACAATTAACATTAACAATGTGAAGGGAAAATTTAACGCTAAAGTACTAACTTCATAAACTTAAAGCAATACATTAACAGGACTGTGAACCAATATGTGTGTGTGTGTGTGTGTGTGTGTGTGTGTGTGTGTGTGTGTGTGTGTGTGTGTGTGTGTGTTGTGTGTTTGTGCTGTTGTGTGTGTGTGTGTGTGTGTGTGTGTGTGGTGTGTGTGTGTGTGTGTGTGTGTGTGTGTGTGTGTGTTAATATAAGATCAAATTTAGTTGGCAAGTATTTCCGAGTTTTGATTAAGACAGAAGATACAACAAGAAACCTGTTGTCCCCAATATCCGACACCCACACATTCTCCATTCTCCCCGCCTCCCTCCCTCCATCCTTTATAACCACCCTACCCCTCCCTCCCTCCAAGCTCTTGGTTCACATCGATCTGTCTGCCAACCTCCGACGTCTATTGATTTGGACATAGGCACAGGTCCTCATCGCCCATCACGTCACAATGAAGGAGGATTGGGGTCAACCGTTGTGGTATGGGCGTTTAAGAAAACAAAGTAATTAATAAGCAATTCATCAGAGCTACAAAGAAACAAAAAACCACCCCCAACAACCACAAACCATCTTTGTACCTTTTGCAGCAACTCAAGCGATTGATTAATTGGGAAAAACAGCCTACGGGAAAAGATTTAAAGATTTAACAAGAAGACTGAAACGTTGACTAAATTTGATGAACAGGTTACTCATCCTTGGAGTTTCAGTGTCGATGTCAGTCATCTTAATATAGATGTATCATGCTTGATTAACCCTTTGACTCCTGCACCCTTGCCACCAGCATCCTGCATCGCCAACAATGCTAGCAAAGCAAAAGTCTAACCTTTTGACTCTTACCCTATCCACCAGATTCTTGCAGGCAGGTAGGCTGAGGGCGTCAAACGGTTACATTTTTGCAGTTGGTGGATAGGGTGCAGGAGTTAAAGGGTTAACCTCATACGCCCCTATACCATACAATTCATGTTCCGGCAACTAAAGTAAGCACCTACAACGCATTCACCTTCATCAGTAACTGTATAACTACACCACAAATTTGCCTCTACGCCACAAGACACAAGAATGCATCTTCTTCACAACTATGCCCGTTCATCAAAATTTGCCCCTACATCACGAGTATGCTTCTATTCCACAAGTACGCCAGTTCATCACAAATTTGCCCCTACTTTACGATATGCTTCTAC
>JAPXFY010000012.1:34160909-34173409 GCA_030674185.1 Monoplex corrugatus | reverse complement strand
CAGGTCTGTTGAAAGACAGGTAGAAAGAAACTCTAGGGAGAGCTAGACAACAGAAGGTCTTCAGAGAAGTAACCCCCTTTAGACAAATTAAACAAGCTTACGTACATTTGGTGGTGTATTGTCTTTTTAGCTAGCGTCAGTACAAAAACAGGTTTCGTTGTTTCCAGATTAACAAATTAACAAAAATTATGTACATTTCTTATATGGGCTTTTAACTGGTATCACTAAGAAAATGTTTCCTTGTTTAGAGATCTGTTGAAGGGCAAATTGGTTTTTTAAATTTGTTTTAAGGATCATTGCAGTCAGGGAGGTTACCTCTGTGCCCACCTTTTTTTTTTTGTCCCATTTTCTACTCCATCTTCATGGCCACAGAAGCCGGCAGTTTGTTTGTTTGTTTGTTTTACAATGCGATGGTGATGATGTGGAAGAGGGTGATAATCCTGATGTTATGGAACGCCATCTAGGATTGAGACTGCTTGACAGGGCTGTACTCTACGCTTACTATCATAATATATTCTGACGTCAACCAGGCCTGAGAGATACAGACACCTGCGGTGCTGGTCAGAAGATTTGAGCAACACCCTCAATGACGCATCCGTGAAGTGGATGAGACTCGACTGTGTGGTTCCAGTCTTTCCAATGAGCCCATATGACGCCCAACTCTGGGTAGGAGCCGGTTAAAGCCGAAAAATCCCACCAAGAGTTTTGAAGGGACTGATTGGGATTCGCACCCACAACCTTCCAGTCGGTAATCCGTCGCGTTAACCACTTCACCACGGCGACTGGTGTTGAAGGACAAATTAACAAACTTATGTACGTTTTCTATATCGCCTTTTTAAAACTGGTTTCATTTACATAATATCCATATTATGAAATTAAAATTACGTCTGCTAAAAGTACACGGAAAATCGATCTCATCTCAAAGATTTCGTTTCCTGCTCATTATTTCAAAGTTTTCAACTAGCCATTGAGTATAGAACACAAGCGAAGCATAAAACATTCTGTTAAGAGGCAATAGCATTTACCATTGGGGGGTTGGCATAAAGCATTCTATTTAGATGCAATAGCATTTACCATTGGGGGGGGGGGGGGTTGGCATACAGCATTCTGTTTAGATGCAATAGCATTTACCATTGGGGGGTGGTGGCATAAAGCATTCTGTTAAGATGCAATAGCATTTACCATGGGGGGTTGACATAAAGCATTCTTTTTAGATGCAATAGCATTTACCATTGGGGGGTTGGCATAAAGCATTCTTTTTAGATGCAATAGCATTTACCATTGGGGGGTTGGCATAAAGCATTCTTTTTAGATGCAATAGCATTTACCATGGGGGGTTGGCATAAAGCATTCTTTTTAGATGCAATAGCATTTACCATTGGGGGGTTGATATAAAGCAATCTTTTTAGATGCAATAGCATTTACCATTGGGGGGTTGGCATAAAGCATTCTTTTTAGATGCAATAGCATTTACCATTGGGGGGTTGATATAAAGCATTCTGTTTGGATGGAATAGCATTTACCATGGGGGGTTGGCATAAAGCATTCTGTTTAGATGCAATAGCATTTACCATTGGGAGGGTTGACATAAAGCAATCTTTTTAGATGCAATAGCATTTACCATTGGGGGGGGGGGGGCAGGTTGGCATACAGCATTCTGTTTAGATTCAATAGCATTTACCATTGGGGGGTGGCATACAGCATTCTGTTTAGATGCAATAGCATTTACCATTGGGGGGGGGGGGGGGGCGGGTTGGCATTCTGTTTAGATGCAATAGCATTTACCATGGGGGAGGGGGGTTGGCATAAAGCATGCTGTTTAGATGTAGTAGCATTCACCAATGGGGGTGGGTGGGTAGGCATACAGCATTCTGTTTAGGTGCAATAGCATTTACCATTGGGGGGTTGGCATACAGTATTCTGTGTAGATGCAATAGCATTTACCAGGGGGAGGGGGGGTTGGCATAAAGCATTCTTTTTAGATGCAATATCATTTACCGTTGGGAGGGATGGGGAGGGGAGGGGTGGGGAGGGGAGGGATGGGGAAGGGAGGGGTGGGGAGGAGATCAGCAATAAACACCACCTGTTCCAAGCGACCGCAAGCTGTCGAGCACGGCAACAAAAGATGAGGAATAAACAGACAGTAATATTAACCGTAGAAAAAAAAAACAACAGCACATAGCGCGAAATAGGGCTAAAACACTGCGTCCTCTAGTGTCTATCAAGAAATCAATAGAGAGTTAACGAACTACGAGCATCAGTATCATATACACAACAGAAACATAGCGATTTGTTTATTTGGGAAGTGGATGTGTTTGTGTGTGTGTGTGTGGGGGGGAGTGGTGGTGGTGAGGGGATGGGGATGGGGATGGGGATGGAGGGTAAGGGTGAGGGGGTGGAGAAAAGGAAGAGATATGGGTGACGTGCCAGAATTTGTTTGTAATTTATTTAGTCAATATAGCGTGCGAAAATATCTGAAATATTTCCATAACCCTTGCTCCACCTCCCTTGTCTCTCCACGTAGTTCCCATACTTTCTCTTTCTCTCTCTCTCTCTCACACACATGAGCACTTGCACGCGCACACATACACACTCACACATACATTCACAGACACACACATACACACCCTCCGTCTGTCTGTCTGCCTGTCACACACACACACACAGACACACACACACACACACTCACACACGCGCACACACACACACACACATACACACACACATACACACACAAACACATACACACACACACACGCGCACACACACACACACACACACACACACACACACACACACACACACACACACACTCACACACACACACACGCACAGAGGCACACATAGACACACACCATATCGACATACACATTTCACTACTTTCACACATACATGTACAGTACATACCTATATGCACATTTACACAGTCAAACATACCACCTATGTGTAGAAACACATACTGTTTACACATAGTAGTGGTGATCAATAGATATTCGTACGTCCCAGTTATCGTATCATCGTTGTCTGTCATTGCCTGTCGTTATGTTTCATTTCCTCAATATTAATTCATGGATCGTATTTTCTAAGTTTATGTCATTTGCGTAGCGTAGCCAGGACTAGCTATAAGACAATATGACTTGATGCTATCCTCTTTTAGTGATAAAGTGAATTAAATTATGTCGCTTTTCTGTTCAGCTTTTGGGTTAAAAGATCTTTTGCGTTCAGGATAGATTTTTTTTTCAAATGTGGTACAATATCGCATGGCACAGCGGTATATTCCTTGAAGAGTAATTTTGCGTTTGAGTTTAGTATTCCAGATATGTTCTATCATTCCATTGTTTTCCTCTTTCAACAAGATAACTGAGTTGCTGTCTGAAGCGAAAACTGATCACTTTTCCCTACAAATTCTTGAAGCAAAACAAAACAAAACAAAACTAAACAAATCAAAACAAACAAAAAACAAACAACAAACAAAACAACAAAAGAAAACAACAAAACAACAACAAAACAACAACACAAAACAAAACAAAACAAAACCCAAACCAAACCAACCAACCAACCAACAACCGACCAACCAACCAACCAACCAACCAACCAACCTACCAACCAACCAACCGACCAACCAACCAACCAACCGACCAACCGACCAACCGACCAACCGACCCACCCACCAACCAACCAACCAACCAACCAACCAACCATCCAACCAACCAACCAACCAACCAACCAACCGACCAACCGACCCACCAACCAACCAACCAACCAACCAACCAACCAACCAACCAACCAACCAACCAACCAACCAACCAACCAACCGACCAACCGAACCAACCGACCCACCGAACCCACCAACCAACCAACCAACCAACCAACCAACCAACCAACCAACCAACCAACCAACCAACCAACCAACCAACCAACCGACCAACCGACCAACCAACCAGCCAACCAACCAACCAACCAATCTACCAACCAACCAACCAGCCAACCAACCAACCAACCAACCGACCAACCGACCAACCGACCAACCGACCACCAACCAACCAACCAGCCGACCAACCAACCAGCCGACCAACCAACCAACCAACCAACCAACCAACCAACCAACCAACCAACCAACCAACCAACCAACCAACCAACACCAACCAACCAACCAACCAACTAACCAACCAACCAACCAACCAACCAACCGAACTGTTTACCATGTATATCTCACCCCTAGCCAACATCATCAACCAACATGACATGAAGCATCAGTTTTTACGCGGATGATTAACAACTTCAGGATAACAGAACCCCTAAAAATCACTTCCCTTGTCTCAGAAGCACCCAGCTGATACGTTGATATCCAGAACTGGACGACACAAAATAAACTCCAATTAGATGGAGATAAAACAGAAGCTGTCTTGATTGCACGCGTATGTCTGGAGACTGAGTGCGCTTTGATTTGAATTGTCAAGATTTGGCGCCATATAAATACTGGAATTTAATTTGTCTCGAGACAAAGTGATTTATAGTTTATACTGAACATTTTTTTTGGTGTTAATGGAATGATAGTTTTATCCTAACAACAAACGATAAGAAGAGATAACATCAAAACAAAAACACGACAAATATTCTCGAATCCCTTACCAGTACAAAGCACGAGACAACGTTTTTCTAGTAGAAATATGTATGCACTGTAGCTACGTGCGTAGGTACGCATATAGGTGTGTACGTATGTGTCTGTTATATAAACATTGTAATAAATATTTGCACACAGACGAAATCGTGAGACTTATCACAGTCAGACATACGATACAGAGAAAGACGGGTACTTAGAAAACAAAACTCGTGCCTTGGGAAACTGAAACAATTTTGTAAAAAAACACAATGTGAACAGACGATTAAAAAAAAAAGAAGTAATTTAGCCTTCAAAGTTTTATCGGCAGGGGATTGGCAAATCACCTACGCAAGCAAAACATGATGCCACGCAGACCCGACATACCCACACGTATGATTAATTGTCACACTGTCTCCCTACCTTAACTCTTTCATTCCCACGCAGACACCGACATACCCACACGTATGATTAATTGTCGCATTGTCTCCTACCTTAACTCTTTCATTCCCACGCAGACACCGACATACACACACGTATGATTAATCGTCGCACTGTCTCCCTATCTTAACTCTTTCTTTCCCTCGTCCGATCCACTAGTTTCCAACCATTTCACTGCCTCACCCTATCCGCCAGCTTCCTTATGTTTACTCCCTCACCCTATCCACCACTTCCTTACTCTTTTACTCCCTCACCCTATCCACCAGCTTCCTTACTCTTTTACACCCTCACCCTATCCACCAGCTTCCTTACTCTTTTACTCCCTCACCCTATCCACCAGCTTCCTTACTCTTTTACTCCCTCACCCTATCCACCAGCTTCCTTACTCTTTTACTCCCTCACCCTATCCACCAGCTTCCTTACTCTTTTACTCCCTCACCCTATCCACCAGCTTCTTTACTCTTTTACACCCTCACCCTATCCACCAGCTTCCTTACTCTTTTACCCCTCACCCAATCCACCAGCTTCCCTAATATTTCAATCCCTCACCCTATCCTTCACTTCCTTATCTTCAATCGCTCACCCTATCACCAGCTTTCAGGCATCCCTTCTCATCCTATCCACCAGCTGTCAGGCATCCCATTCCTCATCCTATCCACCACTGTCAGGCATCCCATTCCCTCATCCTATCCACCAGCTGTCAGGCATCCCATTCCCTCATCCTATCCACCAGCTGTCAGGCATCCATTCCTCATCTATCCACCACTGTCAGCATCCCATCCCTCACCCTATCCACCAGCTGTCAGGCATCCCATTCCCTCATCCTATCCACCAGCTGTCAGACTTTTTACTCCCGCTCATTCTATCCACCAGCTTCCTGCTAACCCTTTCACCTCGCCCCCTCCCCCCTCTCTTCCACTGCAGGAAGCTGATGGATGATGGGGGGAGCGAGTTTTTTTTTAAAGGGTTAACATTACGTAGGTGTTGTCACACCTGTGCGAAGCAGATGTATCGTCCTCTTGGCCTGGTTGATAATAGCTTTGCTGTCTGTTTTGTTGTTGTTGTTGGCTTCTGCGTCCTCCGATGCCTGCAAATATCTACCGTGTTGTTGTTTGCCTGTGGTAACTGAACTCGCTGAAAACAAAGACACTCCAGGTTGCTGGCTGGGACCTACAGCACTAACACCTCAACACTGCACTATCCGAACAATCACCGCTCAGCTCGGATATATATTTGTATATGTATGTATGTATGTACACACACACACACACACACACACACACACACACACACACACACACGCATATATATATATATATATATATATATATATATATATATATATATACATATATATATATATTATATATACAGGGGGGTGCAAAAGTAGGTATACAGTTATGAAAAAAGAAAACACGTACAATACTCATTGCATTTATTACAAAAACAAATGAATATTGCATATACATGTAATAACAAGCACAGCCTTAATCCCATAGATACTCAAACTGCTTGCCGTCGGTATTCACACACTCCTCTAATCGAGAGCGGAATTAAGCATCATAATAATGATGTAATACTTACTGTATACCTACTTTTGCACCCCCTGTATATCTGTAGATAGATATATACATATATATATATATATATACATATGTATATATCTATCTACAGATATATATATATATGTAAGATATATATATATGTGTGTGTACATACATACATATACAAAGTGTTATAATCTCTGGATTATGCCGTGTTCACTAATACCACATGATGGCCATTTGATAAAAGACCCAAAATAATCACGGCAAATGCGATATGCCTCCGTATAAAACCCTACACGCTGGATAATTTTAATGTTTTACCTATTGTAAGTATAAATGAGCATCGATCAGTCAGTCAGCTAGTCATTATATGCTATTTATTCATCCATTTCGTTTTGTATATACAGTTCGTATGTACTTTTTTCTTTTATATCTCAGCGTACGGTCTTAGTGAAATTAGGGGGAGAAGTCTCCTCGGGGAAAACGCGTCGCCCCAGAACAGCACCATCCGTCTTTTTTCTTCTTCTTTTAATCTGTCTGCCAGTTTTGTCATTTCTTTATTCAAGAAAATCTGTTATGTTACGTTTGAACTATGTTTTTCCTGCGTTGGGTTCTTTAGCTTTCACTCGGTGTATGTCTCACACTGGACCTGGTTTATCGTGTCATCCAAAAGGCTAGCTCCCAGACCATCATTCCAAATCTAGTGGAGGGACAAGGTAGGGTGTACAGAAAAATATCTTGCTCAACCAGGAATGGAACCCTGAATTGTCTGATTTCCTGGGCAGGCGCTTTTATCACTGGCATCCAGTTTATTTATTTACTTATTTTGTTTGTATGTTGATTTTGCAAGATATATTTATTCATCTATTTTGTTTCTCTGTTTCTTTCACAGGACATGGAGTCAACGGACAGACGGGAGCACCTTCCACAACTCCCTCTGGGTCTGGTAAGAATGGTTTATCTCGCTGTTCATATTTTTCATTGATAAAGGCTTTATTAATCGCACTGCTTTTTCCCTCACAGACCACGCTATTGTGTTGTACATTTATCGTGATTTGCCTCTCTTTCCATTAAAACATGGTGAAAGTGTATCAGCTACACTGATTCTCGTTTAGGGAGCACATCATTTTCCAAGTTTCATGATTTAATTTCTTAAAATTATTGTCAGACAATACCAACCAATCTGCTTTCCATACACAAAGTATCTCATCACGAATCAGAGTATTTTCCCCTTCTGTTGTCTCTTGTTTTAACAGGCTTGTCCAGCCATACTTCTTGGTTACAAAGGATACTCTGTATCGTGTATCTGCTCTTGTTTGTTCATGATGCACGTGCTGTTTACATTATGAACTTGTTTTTAGAAGTCTGGAAAACTTTACACTTCAATACAAAATTAAACTGTCTTATGGAAAGTTGTTTCTATGCATCTCTAGATGTTGATCTTTCACTTGGTTTGTGTGAAGAAGTCCACTGAACAAGATCTACATTTATTTCCAAAGAGACTGTTAGACTGCTTTATAAAATCGGAGTACCTTCAAATCAACAACAGTTTAAAAGCCTTCATAAACCCGGATTTTGGAACTTTTGAAAAAGCTTACTGAAAGCTAAGTCCATCCATCTCTTGGTATGCCGAGTTATGGATCTTAGAATAACACTCTCTGTCGCCTGGAGTTACGACCACTGAGGATCGTAGAGTGCTGGGTTATTATTATGTTGAAATAATTTCAGTCAGATTTGATTAATCTTGGTGTTGTATTGTGCACGCAGGAGGTAGTTTATAGCTGGTGTCGTATGTGCTTTTTTTTGCGAGTTTCTCCACCCCAGCTCTCGCACTGTTTTCGTCCTGTGTTCACACTTTTTTGCGTATGCACTGTGCACCCTGATTCCTTGGCCATGTCTCACCATGCACCTTTTGCACATAGAGCCTTCACATTTATGTCAAGTCAGAATGGTGTGTATTTGGTGCTTCACTGTCTTTGTCGTTGGCGTGGGTCTTGCACCAACTTGGTGTCCTGACTTTGGCTTTTCAAGTGTACGTTGTAAAATGTCTTGTATGGCTTCCTTTCTGATGCTAAAGAACGATTCTCCCCTTTATCGTTTTTTCCCCTAACATGTTTTAAATCATGCTTTTACTACCCACTGTTTCTGATACTTTTTGCCATTATGTAAATGAACGTACCCTCAGCCAGTCCATCCAAACGAAGTAAACAAAGAAGCAAATACACCATCGAATCATCTAACCGAACACTACCAATCAACCAACCAACCAACCAACCAACCAACCAACCAACCAAACCAAACCAAGCAAGCAAGCAAGCAAGCAAGCAAGCAAGCAACCAACGAACCAACCAACCAACCAACCAACCAACCAGCCAACCAACCAACCAACCAACCAACCAACCAATCCTTGTCAATATTCATTTTTATGTTGTTGTTTTATTTGTTATTTCTGTTTGCTTTGTGTTCACGTTGACCTCCTTAAAAACTTGCCTTAACTTGAAATGTTTTCCAACTGGTTTGGTTTTCATTTCGAGACAAATCAGAGACTGAATTTCAAGAGCACAGCAAAGAATCAGACAATTTTCTTTTATACAATTTGTTTTCTGTATATACAGAAGTCACTAGTTACCTTTCAGCACAGGCCATACCATTTTTTTATGCTTGTGCTATTTAACCCATGAAACTGCCACAGAAGGGACCGCCATCGGTGGAACTGCTCCTGAAGGGGCGATTACTAGTGGAACTGCTCCAGTAGGGACCACCACCAGTGGAACTACCTCAGAAGGGATCACCTCCAGTGGACCTACCTCAGAAGGGACCACCTCCAGTGGACCTACCTCAGAAGGGACCACCTCCAGTGGACCTACCTCAGAAGGGACGGCCACCGGTGGAGCTACCTCAGAAGGGACCACCTCCAGTGGACCTACCTCAGAAGGGACGGCCACCGGTGGAGCTACCTCAGAAGGGACCACCTCCAGTGGACCTACCTCAGAAGGGACCACCTCCAGTGGACCTACCTCAGAAGGGACGGCCACCAGTGGACCTACCTCAGAAGGGACCACCTCCAGTGGACCTACCTCAGAAGGGACGGCCACCGGTGGAGCTACCTCAGAAGGGACCACCTCCAGTGGACCTACCTCAGAAGGGACGGCCACCGGTGGAGCTACCTCAGAAGGGACCACCTCCAGTGGACCTACCTCAGAAGGGACGGCCACCGGTGGAGCTACCTCAGAAGGGACCACCTCCAGTGGACCTACCTCAGAAGGGACGGCCACCGGTGGACCTACCTCAGAAGGGACCACCTCCAGTGGACCTACCTCAGAAGGGACGGCCACCGGTGGACCTACCTCAGAAGGGACCACCTCCAGTGGACCTACCTCAGAAGGGACCACCTCCAGTGGACCTACCTCAGAAGGGACCACCTCCAGTGGAACTACCCCAGAAGGGACGGCCACCGGTGGACCTACCTCAGAAGGGACTGAGACGTCTACAGAAGATTCGACAGCAGTCGATAACAGCACACAGTCTACTGATAACACCACAGCAGTCGATAACAGCACACAGTCTACTGATAACACCACAGCAGTCGATAACAGCACACAGTCTACTGATAGCACCACAGCAGTCGATAACAGCACACAGCCTACTGATAACACCACGGCAGCTGAAGGGACCACAGCGACTACAGATGATACAGGTATTGTTGTCCTGTGGGAGGAAAACGAAAACTTAAGAGCTGGTACACATGTATACTGGACTCAAGAGGAATGTAGCATGTAGTCCTGGTTTTAGAAAAAAATTCGTAGCAGCATGGATATACCAAGCATGGACGTATGTGATGCATTTGCTGCAATTTGGGGAAAATAGTTCGTTATTTTGTTTTCTCCATTTTTTGTTTTGTTTTTCATCTACCTCCTTAAAAGGGGGACGTTGTTTTATGTAGACTAGAGGAGTGTGTGTGTGTGTGTGTGTGTGTGTGTGTGTGTGTGTGTGTGTGTGTGTGTGTGTGTGTGTGTGTGTGTGTATGTGTGTGTGTGTGTGTGTTGTGTGTGTGTGTGTGGTGTGTGTTGTGTGTGTGTGTGTGTGTGTGTGTGTGTGTGTGTGTGTTGTGTGTGTGTGTGTGTGTGTGTGTGTGTGTGTGTGTGTGTGTGTGTGTGTGTGTGTGTGTGTGTGTGTGTGTGTGTGTGTGTGTGTGTGTGGTGTGTGTGATTTCTTTTTTTAGCGTCTATTCATATGCATGCCGGATGTCATTTTGATTCATTTTTCCAGAAACTTCGGGCTATTTCTAAATTCTGTTTTACTCTTGTCACAATCTGTTATTCATTCGAGTGTTATCTGCCAGAATGGAGTTATCTCAAAAGGAACAAAGAAGGGAATATCCTATTCTGGCAGATAACTTCCGGGTTGTCCAAGTTTCACATCATGTTTTATTTCATCTAATGCTTCTTCATAGTCAGAGTAACGTTGTGAAGTGCAAGATGTGGATTTTCAGAATTTTCTTTTTATGAAAGGGGAGATTGTTTGAATGGCTTGTTTGTCTTCAACTGTCTGTCCCTATCTCTGTCTGTCATACAACCGTGCCCAAGAACGAACAAACGAACGAACGAACAAACAAACAAACAAACAAACAAACAAACATACAAACAAATCGCCAGCCAACTAATCAACTTATTAGCCAAAAATTCACATATTAGTGTTTGTTTATACATTCTTGTTTGTCTATCTCTTTTTCATCTGTCTCTCTGTCTAGCTCTTTTACACACACACACACACACACACACACACACACACACACACACACACACACACACACACACACACACACACACACACACACACACACACACACACATACACACACACTCTCTCTCTCTCTGTGTCTCTCTCTCACACACACACACAGTTTTCCTATCTGTCTGTCTATCTCTGTCCCTAACAAGAAACATGTCCATAAAACACCAACCAACCAATCAACCAACCAACCAACCAACCAACCAACCAACCAACCAACCAACCAACCAACCAATCAACTAACCAAAACCTAGTGTTTGTTTATTTGAATGTTTGTCTCCTCTTGTCTGTTTAACTTTTCTTACATACACATGTGCCTGCAAACACCTACACACAGACACAGACACAGACACAAACACACACCGACACACAGACACAGACACACAGACACACACACAGACACACAGACACACACAGAGGTTGCACGCGTGCCTGCTTTGAAAGAATCTTTTGAGAAAGTTGGGAGCTGCATGTATTGTTTTCTCTACTGGTTTGTTGGGCAGGGAACGCTTGCACATATGTATACGCTTGAAACGCTTGTAATATATAGGTTTTAAGCTGATTTGTGATTGATCTTTCACATGTATGTTGCCTTTTGCCTTTATGTCTATTCTCTCCTTTGCCCTGTTTTGCTCTGTGTGTGTGTTGTTTTTCTTTATTATTTTTTTTAGCTGTTTTACGGTTGACGTTTTTGCCTTGATTATTTAAGAGATGTGGGCTTAGTTTTTGTCTGTTCATTTTTAGTTCGGAATATGCAATTTGACAGAATGACGCATTGTGTGTCATATAACGATATGTATTGCTATGATGTATATATGTTACCGTCAATGTACGAATTCAGGCAATGTGTGTATTTCAGGCAATGTTTAGGCCTATAGGGACTAGAGGAACTATAGACTATGAGAAAGAAGAAAAAAGAAAGGAAAGAAAGGTACTATCATGGCAATATAGTATCTTGGTGTTTGAAGTTGAATCGATGGATGTTTTTTAAAATGTACGCTTGCATACATATCAAAAACTCGTTTAGCAAATACGCGTATTGCCTAAACATTGCCTGAAATACACACATTGCCTGAATTCGTACATTGACGGTAACATATATGCGTACCTGAAGTCTTCCG
>JAPXFY010000012.1:34123409-34143409 GCA_030674185.1 Monoplex corrugatus | reverse complement strand
ACCAAAATTCTTAATATAGTCTAAACGAGTTGAACACACTAACAAACACAAGTTAAACATATTTGGGTATCTGTAATACTTCATCATCAGGTGCCCTGCCGCATGGCGTTGGCGACCATCTCTATCTCTCGTTGCTCCCAGCGTCTCCCCCACCCCCACCCTCCTCATCCCCAGCCATTCTGCAAGTCCGTCCAGCATTCTCTCCCTGGGTCTACCTGGTGCTCTCTTTCCCTCCAGCTTTCCCGTTGTGACCAGGTACTCCAAATCCCCCTTCCTCATAAAATGGCCTATAAATGTTGCTTGTCTTTTCTTAATCTTCCTTATGAGTGATCTACTTGTGTCTGCCTCCATCAAGACTGTCTCGTTTGTTTTCTTTGCTGTCCATGGAACTTTCAACATTCTTCTGAGAAACCACATCTCGGCTGCCTCGATCCTGCTCTGGCTTTGCTTGCTGACTGTCCACGCCTTGCATCCGTACAACAGTATTGGTTCAATATAACATTCAAGGACTCTCTTTCTGATGTTAATTGATAGGCATTTGTTGGTAAGAATGCATGTCATCTTCTTGAATGCTGTTTTCGCTTGGCCGATTCTGCCAGCTATTTCCGATGTGCATCTGCCGTCTGATGAAATGACCGTTCCCAGGTATTTGAACCTATTAACCTGTGTCAAGGTTGTGCCATTTGCTGTTATTTTGCATGAGGGGATTTCATATTTTTTACTGATCACCATGACTTCAGTCTTCCTGCTGTTTAGTTCCAACCCCTTACCTTTGCTTTCTGTTTCTAGTATATTCACAAGGTTTTGTAGGTCCCTTTCATTTTCTGCAATTAGCACAGTGTCATCTGCGTACCGAATGTTGTTTATCATTTTCCCTCCAACCTTTAATCCAGGGTCTTCTTCTAGGTTTCTCATGATGTTTTCGCTTTATAGTGAAAACAGATCTGATGTCTGGTGACAAAACACAACCCTGTCTGGCTCCTCTTTTGATGTTTTGAAAAGAGCTTATATTGTTTTCTATTCTCATTGCAGCTGTTTGTTCCCAGTACATATTCATGATTATTCGTAGATCTTTTCCATCGACATTGAATCTCTCCAGTTGGTTGATGAATTCTTCATGTCGTACCCGATCGAAAGCCTTGGTATAGTCAACAAAGCATAAATACAAATCCTTATTCATCTCAACTGACCTCTCTATGATAGTTCTTAGGATGTATTTGGCATTAATAGTTCCTTTCCCCTCCACAAATCCACACTGTTCTTCTGCTATTTCTCTTTTGATTCTATTCCTTGTCCTCATCATGATTATTCTTTACAGGATTTTTGTTACATGACTCATCAAACTGATTGTGCGATGGAGTTCGCATTCTATAGCTCCTGTCTTCTTTGGAAGTGCAATGAAAATTGATTTTGACATATCTTTGGGGATTTTTCCAGTGTCATAAATGTCATTTAGGAGGACTGTTATTTTTTCTATGCCAAATTCCTCCAGGGCTTCAATCATCTCTGTAGTAATGTTGTCTGGTCCTGGGGCTTTTCCTGGTTTCATCTTTTTCAGTGCCGCTCTAACTTCATCTTTCATTATGGGTGGTCCTTCAGATTTCTTTTTTATAATGTTTTCTTCGTTTCTGTCATCCTCAAAAAAGGTCTTTAATGTACTCTCCCCATCTGTCTAATATTTTGTCTTTTTCCATGATAAGCGTGCCATCTTTCGATTTTAAGCAACCAGTTGATGTGCATGTATTTTTCCTGTGAACAATTTCTTCAGTTCATCTGTACATACCCTGAGGATCCATTTTGTGTCGTTCTTCTATCTCTTTGCATTTTGTGTTCAGCAAGCTTCCTTAGCTTCATTGCACCTATACCTGATTTCTTTGTTTATCTTCCTGTATATCTCCTCGTTTCTCTTTGCCTTCCTCCTTTCCTCCATCAGGCCCAAAATTTCATTAGTCATCCAGCTCTTTTTTGCTTTTCTATTTGCCTTAGGGATTTCTTCACAAACTTCATTTATAGAACTTCTCAACTTTGTCCATTGTTCCTCACTGTCACCAACGTCTCCCAGAGCACTGAATTTGTTTTGAACATGTACATTAAATTTTTGACGTATCATTTCATCTGTCTTTAAGAGTCCAAGGTTTAGTTTGATGTTGCTTTTGGTCTGTTTCCTTTTCCTCAATTTCAGCCTAAACCTTCCCACTACAGGATTGTAGTCACTGTTGCAGTCTGCGCCTGGTAGTGTTTTTGCTGACAGTAAAGAATTTCTAAATCTTTTGTTGATCAGGATGTAGTCAATTTGATTTTTGGTATTATCTCCTGGACTCATCCAAGTCCATTTTCTTCTGTTAGGCTGCTCAAACCAGGTGTTTCCTACTATGAACTCATTCATCTATGCCCATTCTACAAGCTCCCCCCCCCCTTTCATTTTGTGTACCAAGGCTATGAGGTCCAACTATATCCTCCACTCTATCCTGTCCCACATTAGCATTAAAATCTCCCATTATGACTGTAACTTCTTGTGATTTACATTGGACTTTGGCCATCTCTAAAACTTCGTAGAAGTTGTCAATGTCTTCCTGAGTACTTGCGGATGTTGGTGCATACACCTGTATGATGTTGATATCAAAAGGTTTGCCTCCGAATTTGACCAGTAAAACTCTGTCGGACACTTCCAGTATCCCTTTTGATTTGTCTTTGTCCATTATGATGCCTAGTCCTCTTTCATGTGAATTACCACCAGAGTATATCACTGTATACTCTCCTGATGTTATCATGCCTGTCCCCTTCCATCTCACTTCCCCCAGTCCTAAAATACTGATGTTAAGCCTTTCCATCTCCATTTTGATGTCTAATTTACCTTTCTGCAGCATTGTTCTGATGTTCCATGTTGTTATTTTGGTGTTGAATTTAATTTTGTTCGCAGTAGCTGGCTGACGGTCTGGTGTCTTCTGCGCCGCATGACAGTCCCTACAGGACAAAGGTGCTCCACAGGAGCACCTATTGACGTCGTTAACTTTCTTCTTTCTCTTTCACCTGTCCATGGTTTTCCTGGGGAAAACTACGATGGTAGTTTCCCCTTGCCTTCCACCGGTTTTTTTTAGGGTTAACTCCCTTAGCCTTACTCTCTCCCGAGATGTCCACAAGGCAGTGGAGCTATTTACCCATTGCTTGGGGATCTGGTTCGTGGGCACCAGGGCGTGTCCACACGCCGGTGGGCCTGCATGCCTCACGTCTGGGAGCCAGACCTCCTCTGAGTCCTACGAGATTCAGCCTTAGTCCGCGAGGTGCTCAGTTACCGCCTGTCGCCACGAGGAGGCACAGCGTAGGGCTTGCTGATGGAGAGGCTATGTACTGACAGAAAGAGACTTACGCCTTCTGCTCTTCTTTTCGCACAGCAGTGCTAGCCAGCGGTGCAGGCCGAAGCCGACACACTAGACGCATCACATCTGCCAATATGACAATACTTATGAGAGATAAACTTTGAACGAATATCATCTAAAACTGGACAACACAGGACAAATGGATGAAATAGAGAGAAGTTATTTTAAAAGCCACTCAGATAGGCAGCCAGCTAAGTAGAGAGAGGAGAGAGAGAGAGAGAGAGAGAGAGAGAGAGAGAGAGAGAGAGAGAGACAGAGAGAGAGACAGAGAGACAGAGAGAGAGAGACAGAGAGACAGAGAGAGAGAGAGAGAGAGACAGACGGAGAGAAACAAAGAGACAGTCAGACAGACAGACAAAAAGACAGAGAGAGAGAGAGAGAGAGAGAGAGAGAGAGAGAGAGAGAGAGAGAGAGAGAGAGAGAGAGAGAGAGAGAGAGAGAGAGAGAGAGAGAGTGCGAACACGAAGTTCATTCAAAAATGAAGTAGCCCCACTAAAACGGAGAGTCACATTCAATCACATACATATATATGAATATATGCACACACACCATTTGTTATGACTTCATCTTTCAAAAATAAATCAAAAGTTAAACATTATGAAACAATATTTAAACATCAATGGAGAAAAGAGAGAGAGAGAGAGAGAGAGAGAGAGAGAGAGAGAGGAGAGAGGGAGAGAGAGAGAGAGAGACAGAGAGACAGAGAGACAGAGAGAGAGAGACAGAGACAGAGAGTGACCCACGTACTCCTAGTCAGCTGTGTGTTGCGGCCAAATACAAGGCTACTTTGACTTGCTGTGTCTGAAAGTTTCATTCTCTGTTTACAGAGGCCGTGGAGTGTTCGGGTGACCTGAGTTCTGTGGATGCTGACAGAGACATGTACACCGTGCCCCTTACTGTGGCTGGCATCCTGGCCGGCATTGTCATCGTCATCATTGTCGTCTACGCCACTGTCCGCTGTGTCTCACAACGTGCTCGGCAGGCGGAGTACAAGCAGATGGATTAAGGAAGACTTGTTGAAAGAGTTTTCGTTCTTTGTTATCGTTGTTGGTTTCGTTGATGTTTATTCTTTATTTATTTTTTTGCTTTTTGTTTTTTAGGTTTCATTGTCTACGTGGGTGTGTCTCTTTCTCGCTGTCAGCGTGTTTTTTTTTTTAAGTCTGTGATTTTATAGTTTTTTTGTTTTTCGTTGTTCTTGTTGATTATATTGTTTTTGTGTATGTTTTAGTCGTTTGAAATGTGTCTAAAAGGAGTAAGGTTGTCGAACTTTGTTCTGGTTTATAGTACGTAAGTTGAGTCGGTATGTTTTCTTTTGTGGGCCTTACGTATGCTAATCAGCCAACATATGCCTGCAGAAAGATAGAATACAATGGATCTAGGACATGTACTTCTGTCTGTGTTTTCGTTGTGTCCTTTCTTTTCCAGTCCCTTATTTTATAGCAACTCTATTTTGATCTCTCTGTCTTTGGTTTCTTGTATTGCTTAATGTGTGTGTTTTTCATGTCTTCTCTGTTTATGTTTTTGATTTCTGAAAAAAAAGCCAAACGGTCTTAATCTGTTAAATCTGTTTTATCTGTCTTGTGTGTCACCCTGTTTTTGTCCGTCTCTCTGTCTACGTCTCAGAGGGAGAGAGACAGAGAGAGAGAGAAAGGAAGTCATCATTCTGTTTCCAAAGAAGTCGTCTTGATCACAGTATTGATGTTAACTAGGTTTCCTTGTTCACCGTTTTAAACGGGCTTCATTTTACAAACACACACACAAAATAATGATCGATGGTCCGATAAGTAATTGTGTTTGATTTCGGCATACCTAAACGTACTGATGCATTATTGACCAAAATCGTGACTGCGTCAAATGTGTTCGCATTTTTTCTTGGATTAAAATTCAGACTAAGCTGAGTGATGCTTTCAATATCATTGATTTGCTGTAAAAAAAAAATCTCTGGCAGTTTAAAGTGCAACGAACATTATGACGTGGACTGTTTGGAGCTATACAAGTGGAATTGTTATTAATTATTATTATCGTAATGTCATACGAAAACGATACGTGACATCTTTGCTAAGCTTTCGTAGTTGTTACAAACAGAATCTAGTTTTGGTTGGGTTTCTGGTTATTAGTTACTAACACACACACACGTGCATTTAAAACTAATTCAACTGACTAATTCAACACCATTGTCAAATTTACGTTGATGGCGTCTGGAATTCTGAATTACTTATGTTGATAATTTGATTACTACGAACAATTAATTACAAAATATGAAAAGATCGACAGAAAAGAAAATATTGCTGATGTTTGTAGCAGCCGTGGCAAGTTCATTAGCTACGACTCTTGCGGCGTAGTACAAAAGCAAACACTCTTGCCAGTTAGAAAGAAACTTGCCGGTTTATGCACATGTATGATTTGTCAAATGCATATACTTAAAGAGTGATAGATAACTGCATCTGCGTTTTCCCGACAATTATGTTAACGAAATCTTATTGAAAGACGTTCGCGATTATTCAACCGATATCGAAACTTCGAAAAAAACAAATGGTTGTTTGTATATACTGTGTTCATTGTACATTTACGTTCTTTGTATATACATGTATATTGTGTTTGTGCTACGTTTACATACCTACGTTGATATGATCGACAGCGAAAGCGAAAGGTTACATTCAATATTCGTGAAAACCTTATCTAGTGGATAGAACTGTCAAATATTGTTATATGTGTGTCATCGTCGTTTGAGTGCTAACTGTTGTGTTTTATTGTTTCTGTATTATAGTCTACACGTTGGGATGACTTTACAAACGGTTAAGCTAAGTTAGTGGACACAAGTCTGTAGAGAATGATTATGATGCAGTAGAAATACGCTAAAACTTTTGATCAGTTGGTATAAAAAGGAAATGTACAGTACTTACCTTACAATTTGAACACAATCCACACAAACACGGATATAGAGAAATTTTTGTCTATGTCAGTTTGTGTGAACAATGTCCAAGATTCTAAGATTCTTCTACATCTATCTTAGAGTTCAAGTTCTAATGTGTTTACGGTACATTTCTTTTTCATTCCGATTTCTCATCTCACCCGCAGTTACTCCCCTTTTTCTGATTTATCAGATGTTTATCCTTTACGTCATGCGCTGCTAAAAGATCATTTTGAATCACTCTTGCTGAACACATAGTGTAAGAAAAATAGAAAAGACCTTAATGTTTAAGTGTACCTCCATAATTTTAGCATGTCAGTAATATAAGAAGACACTTACTACTTACATATATATATTTATATCATCTCACTTAGTTAATGAAGAATTACTTATTCGCCTGTTCTTGTCAGATTTGAAGTTTCAGCTGATTTTGTAAAACTTGTGATGAACTTGAATATCATTGTGCAAACAGTGAAATAGTTTACATTTCGTAAGGAAGACACTGGTGTCTGTTTGACACAGATCATATCAATTTGACCAAATTTTTCTTTATAGGACAGTATTTTGTGACATGATTATCTGAAAGTGTACTTATTTTCTGCGAAAGGATCTGTGTCATTCTTGTGTTGTGTTGAATCTTATTATTTATCTATTCATTTATTTATCTATATTCATTTATTTATTTGTTTATTTATTTGTTATTTATTTATCTATTTAAAGTTGCTTTTAGTCACCTGTTTCAAAATTGAATCCCAGGTTTTGTGATTATTTTGATGATTATGATGATATGGCGACGATCAAATTACAGCAGAAATAGCTGAAGTTGTCTGGTGGTTTCTTAAAGATCATGGTAAAAAAATCTGGTTATCAGCACAATGAAAATAGCCCAGTAGATGAAACAGCAGCGGGAACGTTACCAATTAGCAATGGTGGAGGGAAAGAGAACACCAGACAGACCCAGGGAGAAAATATTGGACGGACTTGCAGAGTGGCTGAGGATAGAAAGGGTGGGAGATGTACTTGCAGAAACAAGGGATGGATTCGTATCGAGGGCCATAATCACCAACGCCAAGCGGCAGGGCTCATGATGATGATGATGCATGGTGCCGGACACACGTCATACATGACGTCATTGTTGTTTATGCGATGGTTGTGCTAAAATGAATCACGGTGTTCAAAGATTACGCTGAGACTGAAGATGTGAGAGATATATTCATAAAGGAATAATTTCTTGTTGATTAACCCAGTGATGTAGAATTAGGTTATATCACGATATAGCTAGCTGGTATGGTACACCATTGTTCATCTTGAAGATATTGTATTCGTCTGTGTTATTTTGGGTATCGTGCATTGCATTATTTTTAGAATTGGGTAATAGTTTGTGAATGATATGACTTGAAATATATGAAAGGTCCAAATTCGAAAAGAAACAGCTTATGTTGTATACACGTAAAAAAAGCAGGCAACATTTGATTTCGGCAGCCTTGACTAGAACCCAAAGATTCCCTTAAAAAATTGTGTCTTTAATAAAAGCTATATATATGTATGTATATAAGTGTGTATATATATATATATATATATTTGTGTGTGTGTGTGTTGTGTGTGTGTGTGTGTGTGTGTGTGTGTGTGTGTGTGTGTGTGTGTGTGTGTGTGTGTGTGTGTGTGTGTGTGTGTGTATGTGCGTGCGCGCATGAACGGATATTTTTTCGCATTGTTTAGCAATAGGTCTTTACCACGTTTTCCTCATAGTTCTTTGGTTTCACCGAAAAACTGCAAACACAAATAATCGAGCAAGTACAATGCAGTTTCAAAGTCAAAAACCCAAAAGTAAGTTTCTGACACGTGGCGAAAAGCATGCCTGTATGGTTAATAGACTTCTTTTCAGTTCTAGATAAGATTTGGGCTGGAAAGGAATTGGCGAATGCATGTATAAATAGGCATTATCAGTTTCTGAGGTCACAAAGGCGCGTTGGTTACCAGGTGTCCGAAAAAGCTAATTGCAATCATGATCTTGGATTAGACACGTTTTACTTAATATTTGAAAGAGGAAAAACTTGCCGTCTTTCCAATGCCATTTGAGCCAGTACCTCATAGTGGAATAGTTTCTTAATTCAATCACACTCATTTAAATGGTTAGTCGAAAGTTGTTGGCAAAGCTTCAATATTGCCTTTTTAATTTAAATACTCAAGTTAAAGGACTAGTCAGAAATTTTTAGCAAACCTTCGCCTGTTACAATTTAGGATCTTCTCTCTCGTTTGAAATTTAGAACCCAGCAAACTAGAGTTATGTTATTATGCTTTTTTTTTTTTTTTATTAAAAAAGAACAACTTTAATATAGAAGTATTCGAAAACAGAAAAGATTTTTTTTTTACGAAAGTACTTTACGACTTGAATTTACTGACTGATTGTTCATGTCTTGAAAGTGAAAAATTATCGTTTTAAAGCGAGGTGAAATAGTATCGTTTTTAAACAAAGTGAAATAGTATCGTTTTTAAACAAAGTGAAATAGTATCGTTTTAAAACAAAATGAAATAGTGAAATAGTATCGTTTTAGAACAAAGCGAAACAGTATGGTTTTTGAAAAACTGAAAACAGTATCGCTTTAAAACAAAGTGAAATGATATGGCTTTAAAAACAAAATGAAATAATACCGTTCTAAAACAAAGTGAAATAGTATCGTTTTGAAACAAAATGTAATAGTGTCATTTTTAAACAAGTGAAATAATATCGTTTTCAAAAATCGTTTTAAAAAAAGTGAAACAGTATTTCAAAACATTGTTTTTAAACGAAGTGAAATAGTATCGTTTTCAAGCATCATCGTTTTCAAACAAAGTGAAATAATATCGTTTTAAAGCAATGTCGTTTTTAAACAAAGGGAAACAGTACAGTTTTAAAACAATACGTAAATACTCGAGTTTAGTATGGTTAAAAACAAAAAACCTAACCTAAGAAAAACAGGAAGTCTGTGATACTGGTTAGTCGTAGCTGACTACATAAGATACTTACTTTTGCGGTAGTCTCAAGAGCTTGCTTACAATTTCTAGTCGTCTGATGAATCATGCTTGTTTAGTCCAACGCATTTATTTCTATCGATCATTGTTTAGTAGAGTTGAGTATTTCATACAGGATGTGGGTTACACTTTGGTTTTGCTCTTGTTGGGTTGATACGTCTTTTTTTCTGACCAGAACTACAAACTTGACCAAATAAAGAATGAATGAAAATTATGCTGAAGCGTACTGTTATTGAAGAGAGAGAGAGAGAGAGAGAGAGAGAGAGAGAGAACACACACACACAGACACAGAGACAGAGAGACAGAGACAGGGAGAGACAGAGTGAGAGAGACAGAGAGACATACACACGGAGAGAGAGAGACAGAGGCAGAGAGAGACACACAGAGAGAGAGAGAGAGGGGAGAGAGAGAGAGAGAGAGGGGGAGAGAGAGAGAGGGAGAGGGAGAGGGAGAGAGAGACAGAAACAGAGACAGAAACAGAGAATGAGAGAGACAGAGAGACATACAGACAGAGAGACAGAGACAGAGGCGCAGAGAGAGAGAGAAAGAGAGACAGAGACAGAGAGACAGAGACGAACAGAGACACAGAGAGAGAAAGAGAGAGAGACTGAGAGAGAGAGAAAGGGGGCAGAGAGAGAGAGAGAGAGAGAAGAGAGAGAGAGAGAGAGAGACAGACAGACAGAAAGACAGAGAGACAGAGACAGAGGCAGAGAGACAGAGAGTGATTGAGTAAATGAGAGAAAGAGAGAGAGAGAGAGAGAGAGAGAGAGAGAGACAGACAGACAGAGAAACAGAGAGAGACAGAATCAGAGACAGACAGACAATCATAGAGACAATCAGAGACAGACAGACAGACAGACAGAAAAAAAAAGAAAAAAAGATTTTAAAGACGTAAAACAGGGCGCAGTCCGCTCAAAACGGTGTCACCGAAAACAGATCATTACATATGTGTGTCTACTTCACATCTGTTAATTAAATGACGGATATTTCTTTCATCCTAGCATTCCGATGTTCTTGACTGCATGTATATACACGTTGTCCTGCCCCACACTGAGCAGGCGGTATGTTGTTGCACAGTCTGCATACTCCCCGTCTTTGATTGGATAGGTGCTCATGCTGGGTACTTTCCTGTTTCCATATGCCAACGGACAATGATATGGCTTTCGGATCTTTAACGAGCGTATCCAATGTCGCAGAGACTACCTTTTCCCGCATCGGCCTTACCAGCCACAGCAGACGCTGCTCCAGAGGCGTCAACTCGACTCGACATGACTCTAGAGCACATCATCCATAGTTGACGCCGACTGACGGAGGCCTGCTATATTTGATGTTCTGCGTGTATATATACACACACAGAAGGAGTTAAGGCATAAACAGGTTTGCTCAATGTCCACCTGGGAGATCGGGAAAAAAATCTTCATCCTTTACCCAGTAGTAACTAACTAAGCAACATAACTCTTGAGAGTCACGGAGTTATCTCCCATGTAGAATTTCTCAAATCCAACACAGTTTGCGCTACCCATTCAGCTAGCATAGACGCAGAGGAATGTTCTGAGCTTACCACTTTTTGCTTTGTGGCTGCGTCTATGCCAGCTGAATGGGTAGCGCAAACTGTGTTGGATTTGAGAAATTCTACATGGGAGATAACTCCGTGACTCTCAAGAGTTATGCTGCTCAGTTACTATTTAAAATTCTCTCTGCTTCCCTCTTATTTCCTTTGGCTTTTTACCCAGTAAGCAGGAATTCTCTCAGGCAGGATCGAACCCAGACCTTCCAAAAGAAAGTTGGACCGTTTTACCCACTTGACTACCACGCCTGTCACACATGCACTGGTGTGAACACATCTTGCATTGCGTAAACACATCTTTCTGTCATTCAACCACTCCCGAAGATTCCTGTTGTCAGTTTTGGTTTGATACTTCAGGAGTAACTCTCTCTTTGTCTCTGTCTATCTCTGTCACGCTCTGTTTCTGTCTGTCTGTCTCTCTGTGCCTCTCTGTCTGTCTGTCTGTCCCCCTGTCTCTCTGTGCCTCTCTGTCTGTCTGTCTGTCTCTCTGTGCTTGTCTCTCTGTCTGTCTGTCTGTCCCTCTGTCTCTCTGTGCCTCTCTGTCTGTCTGTCTGTCCCTCTGTCTCTCTGTGCTTCTCTTTCTGTCTGTTTGTCTGTCCCTCTGTCTCTCTCTCTGCCTCTCTGTCTGTCTGTCTGTCCCTCTGTCTCTCTGTGCTTCTCTGTCTGTCCCTCTGTCTCTCTGTGCCTCTCTGTCTGTCTGCCTGTCTGTCCCTCTGTCTCTCTGTGCTTCTCTGTCTGTCTGCCCCTCTGTCTCTCTGTGCTTCTCTCTCTGTCTGTCTGTTTGTCTGTCCCTGTCTCTCTCTGCCTCTCTGCCTGTCTGTCTGTCCCTCTGTCTCTTTCTGCCTCTCTGTCTGTCTGTCTGTCCCTCTGTCTCTTTCTGCCTCTCTGTCTGTCTGTCTGTCTGTCTCTCTGTCTCTCTGTGCTTCTCTGTCTGTCTGTTCCTCTGTCTCTCTGTGCCTCTCTGTCTGTGTCTGTCTGCCCCTCTGTCTCTCTGTGCTTCTCTCTCTGTCTGTCTGTCCCTGTCTCTCTCTGTCTCTCTGTCTGTCTGTTTGTCCCTCTGTCTCTTTCTGCCTCTCTGTCTGTCTGCCTGTCCCTCTGTCTCTTTCTGCCTCTCTGTCTGTCTGTCTGTCCCTCTGTCTCTCTGTGCTTCTCTGTCTGTCTGTCTGTCCCTCTGTCTCTCTGTGCCTCTCTCTCTCTGTGTCTGTCCCTCTGTCTCTTTCTGCCTCTCTGTCTGTCTGTCTGTCCCTCTGTCTCTTTCTGCCTCTCTGTCTGTCTGTCCCTCTGTCTCTTTCTGTCTCTCTATCTGTCTGTCTGTCCCTCTGTCTCTTTCTGCCTCTCTGTTTGTCTGTCCCTCTGTCTCTCTGTGCCTCTCTGTCTGTCTGTCCCTCTGTCTCTCTGTGCCTCTCTGTCTGTCCCTCTGTCTCTCTCTGCCTCTCTGCCTGTCTGCCTGTCTGCCTGTCTGCCTGTCTGCCTGCCTGTCTGTCTGTCTGTCTGTCTGTCTCGCCAACAAAAACTGAGGTAATGGTAACAGATAAATCTTTCGGCTTCGCGGAATGATAATACTAACATTACGCATAGACAACGCAGAAAATGCTTGGAGCAGAATAAACGTGGGTAACTCTCTGTTTGTCTGTCTGTCTGTCTCTGTCTCTCTCTCTTTCTCTTTCTCCGACTAAAACTGAGGTAATGATAACAACCTCGATCATCCGACTCTGCAGAAGAGTAATACTAATACTATTAATTCAACAGACAACGCAGAAAATGCCTGGAACAAACTAGACGTAGGGGCCTCCAGTAAGGAGGTACACCTGCTACTGCGACGCCGCCACTTCAAAGGCAATCATCTTCAGGTCGCGCAGTGTAGACACCTGCACGTGCACCTGAACAAATGCGCAGCTAATTGAGACCCTCACGCCTGACTGGTACCCACAGCGAGTTTTAACATCTTTTTGAAAGCTGCAACATTCTGCCACTTTTACGGCTTTACTTACACGGAAAAAAGTTTTACAGCTGCAGCTGAAACGCCATAAGACAAGCGAGGCTATTTTGACTAACTTTTACAGCTTTTGCTTACCAGGAAAAACATATTTTACAGCTGCAACCGAAATACCACAAGACAAACGAGGCTATTTTCACTCTTTTACAGCTTTTGCTTACCAGAAAAAAAGTTTTACAGCTGCAACTGAAACGCCAAAAGACAAGCGAGGCTATCTTCATTCTAACTTTTACAGCTTTTGCTTACCAGGAAAAACATATTTTACAGCTGCAACCGAAATACCACAAGACAAGCGAGGCTATTTTCACTCTTTTACAGCTTTTGCTTACCAGAAAAAAAGTTTTGCAGCTGCAACTGAAACGCCAAAAGACAAGCGAGGCTATCTTCACTCTAACTTTTACAGCTTTTGCTTACCATGAAATTTTTTTTACAGCTAGCAACTGAAACACCACAAGACAAGCGAGGCTATTTTTCACCTCCGTTCTGCTTCTGATCCTACTTGTTTACCAATTCCTCAATATGGATGTTCAAAAGTCGGTCGCCACTCATTTTCAGTGTCTGGTCCACACAACTGGAACAAACTTTCCCTGTTTCTTTGACAGTCACATTATTGTTCTTTTTTTTTCTCCAGCAGTGGTTTCCCCCTCTACGTGCACATACTTTCGTCTTACTCCCTTCCTGCCCTCCTCCTCCCGATTTGTGAGTGCTTTGTACCATTGGGTTTTGGTCACTCTGAGTGAATGCTTTTTGCTGAATGATGAAAATGCGCGCTGTGATTTGATTATTTCAAAGTATGGCGCCTTGTAAATGTCATCTTTATTATTATTATCATCATAATCATCATCATCATTATTTCTGTTGTTATTATTATTAATACTGGAGGTGGTAGTACTAGTACTAGTAATATTGTTACCGCAATCATTATTATCTTATCATTACTGTCAACATTATCATAGTTTGTTATTATTCATTATTGTTATATCATTATAATCATTATTATTGATTTTATTATTAGTAGTAGAAGTATTACTATTACTATTATTACTATTATTATTTTACTATTATTACAACATAAAGTATCCCGCCAGACTACCAGCCAGGGTTAACAAGAAACACCACAAGGGTGCTGTTGGAACCTGAAGCACCAATGCCTCGACACTCGCCAGACAATCACCTCCAAGGGTCCTGACACCACTCGATAGTCATTTCATCAAGCAAAGAAGGGGGGGGGGGGGGGGGGCTGTCCATGCGTAGCATAACCCATTCGGACCCAGTCATCGGTAATTTGTTTATACACGGAATGGAAGGTGGGGAGATGATAAACCCGGGGACACAGCCACACAACGTGCACGAACGAACCAGGTCCAGTCCAGCCTCCAGACCAAGAGAGAATAGAAGACCCACCTGTCGCCCCACTCTGGTCTTCATCTCTCTTTCAGGCAGCCCGCCCTGCCACCAGGTCCCATAGCTGTCAGCACCTTTCCTCTTACTACAGTCTCGACAGTTAGCAGTGGAAAGTTCCCAACGTTGCCTTACTTCAACCACAGGGATTGTTTGAATGGCCGTGAAAGTGGCCAAGCATGATATTCCAGACACAGCCCATTTTGCTATTCAGCAAGGTCTGACATACGCCAAACGGGATCCCAAGTTTGACATCTTTCCGAGCAGCCAGCAGGTCTTTCCCTGCGGTCATCCGGCCTGATTCCCTGAAGTCACTGGTCAAGCTACAAGCCGAAGTTAACAAGAAACACCACAAGGGTGCAGATAAGACCCGGAGCACCAATGCTCCACCACTCTCGGGACACTCACCTCCCAAGCTCCTGACGCCACTCGATAGTCACTTCATCAAGCAAAGGGGGGATGTCCATGCACTGCATGACCCATTCGGACCCAGTCATCAGTTACCTTGATTACAAACCGAATGGCAAAGTGGGGAGTTGAAAAGCCCCGTGACATAGCCACACAATGCACACTAACCAGATCCAGCCCAGCCTCCGGACCAAGAGAGAATGGAAGACCGCTCTCTCACCCCACTCTGGGTCTTCAGGCAGCCCGCCCTGCCACCAGCTCGTATCGCTGCCAGGTCCTTTCCCCTTACCACAGTCTCGACAGTTAGCAGTGGAAAGCTCCCAACGTTGCCTTACATTAACCACAGTATGGAGGGCATGTACGTCCCTACCAGGTGTTATTCATTATTTGATATATTTCTGAATGTATCAATCATTTATTGTATTATGTCTTGTCATAGCAAATTTTTCGCATGAAATTTATCCTGCTTTCTACATGGAAAAAAGTGTTGTTTACTTTTCATTTATGTGAGGTCATTATTTTACCTCTTTGTTGTAGTGTGTCATTTGATGCGCGCTAAAAACAAGTTCTTGAAAAACATCAGTCAACAGAAACTAGAAGAGCAACAGCAGGAGAGAAAACAATTCTGAAATGTCAGACGATAGAGACAGACACCGAAAACTGTTGCAAAATCATATATTATCCTATCGTCTATTTGAGTCATAACATACAATCAGAGAAAAGCGATGTAACCCACACACAGCAAGACATATTTGCCAAACAATCCAATATGGTGACGGTCTTCCCAAAACATACACATTAATCCATGAACCGAACCGATAACAGACAAGGGAGCACGGAAGTAAGAAATCACACAGACACACAAATACACAACGTGTCACGGACGAAAACAAACAAGCAAAACTCGGAAGTAAGAAATCACGAGAGACAAGCAAACACACAAAAATAGCGCGTCCGCAAACAAACAAACGAGCAACTTATTCAAAGTTATTCCATTAGGGATATCGGGTGAGGACGACAGACAACTTAGTTGTGCAGACCCCAAGCCGCCGATAACTCCACGCACACAGATCAGTCAACAGAAGTGGAATGAAATGTCCACAAAAGGCAGGAGAACGCGGACATCACGTTTTGAGTTATCTTCAACCACTCCACACGCCAGTCCACAGGCACGGAGACGTCTCAGCAAATTGTATGCAAATATTCCCTCTCGTGTCACTTCAGCCATCCCAAAAGTCCGCACGTTTCCGGTTCTCACAGCACTGAGCATGCGCGAAGAAACTTTACACGAGCTCTCCAGGAATGACGTCATGAAGGGCAGGAGTGTGCGTGTGTGTGTGTGTGTGTGTGTGTGTGTGTGTGTGTGTGTGTGTGTGTGTGTGTGTGTGTGTGTGTGTGTGTCTGTGTGTGTGTGTGTGTGTGTCTGTGTGTGTGTGTGTGTGTGTGTGTAGAAAGTGATGGATGCTGTCCAACGTATTGAGCCACTGCTGAAGGAGTCCTTGAAGTACTCGCTGACTACCACCAGTCGTCTGGCTGGTTGGCTCTTGCTGTCAGCGATGGAACCTGATGCTGTTGTACACGGTGGTGGAGCGCTCGTTTTGTCGGTCTAGCACCAGTCGTAACAGGCAGACTTCCTGTGTTCAATTCCAGAAGGGCCAAAGACCTGCCCACCCCCTGCGCAAGACGCAAGACTTTGTGTGATGGTCTTGGAGGTAGTTCTTAACAGATTTTCAATGAAACGACACTCCAAGGCCCATTCTACAGCCAGTCGGTGCGCCTATGAGAGCAACAATGTCAAAAAAAAAAAAATATATCACTGGCTAAATGCAATTAAAAATGAAAGCTTTCCACGTAAACTTTTAGTTATAACTGTGCCAAATTTTTAATAAACTTTGATCCTAACAAATTAGACAATGGTTCTATACACACACTCGTACTGTTATGAAGCCTTATGATAACATTTTTTTTTGAATCGCTGTGAGATGATACACATTTATATTACAGAGAAACAAAAAATATACTAGTATGTTGTATATCAGTTGACATTAAATCTTTCAGATGTGCCGTTCAAATCAATAAATCAATATGGCCAATTAAACTGCAAAGGACGCGAATAGCAGACAACTAGCGAATGACGTGAACAAATCGTGAAAGGACACGATATAAAACAAACACCATCGATTAGAAGAAAAAAAGAAAGATAGAAAGAAAAAAGGAAACAGACAGACAGAGAGAGAGAGAGAGAGAGAGAGAGAGAGAGAGAGAGAGAGAGAGAGAGAGAGAGAGCGAGAGAGAGAGAGAGAGAGAGAGAGAGAGAGAGAGAGAGAGAGAGAGAGAGAGAGAAAGAAAGAAAAAAGACAGTAGCAGACAAGCAGGATGTCAACCTCTCCTAGAAGTCTTCACGTCTCTTGATGGTGACACTTGATACTGTAAATCTGCCATTTTCTCCGCCTCTGTCATTTCCACTTCCTGTCCAGCTAAGTCAGTTCTGTTCAACTCTTATCTCGCTGACCGACATCTCTCTTTTCTGTTTGCTTGTTGCTCTCATAGTTTGACTTGCTTTTTCGTCGAAGTCATCATCTGGAACGTCAAGCTCTACTGCAGTCCCATGTATAACCGTTGACCTTCACGTTTCTGAATATTTGTTATGCAAATCTTGGCCCTCACGTTTCTGAATATTTGTTATGCTAAGTTTGGCCTTCACGTTTCTGAATATTTGTTATGCTAATTTTGGCCTTCATGTTTCTGAATATGTCTTATGCTAATTTTGGCCTTCACGTTTCTGAATATTTGTTATGCTAATTTTGGCCTTCACGTTTCTGAATATTTGTTATGCTAATTTTGGCCTTCACGTTTCTGAATGTTTGTCATGCTAACTTTGGCCTTCATGTTTCTGAATGTTTGTTATGCTAATCTTGGCCCTCACATTTCTGAATGTTTGTTATGCTAATCTATCAAGATGTGACAATTTAGTGTTTGATATATCGAATCTAAGATATATTCCATTTACGTCTCGCCCACGCAACTTTGCCAAGGCTTGGAGCGTTGTTAGTGTAGATCATTCTGGCAGGTTTGAGGATTATAGAGACAAGCGGCGAATGTGAAACTACCCTTAAGTACCAGCGAATTCTGTTTATGCGTAAATCGAAAGAATGACCGGCAGGCGTGGTAGTCAAGTAGGTAAACATCAGACTCCCAGTCGGAAGGTCCTAGGTTCGATCCTATCTGGATAATTCCAGCTGGTGGGTGAAAGATAAAGAATTTTGAGACCCCCCAAGGCCAGCGTGTGCAGGCCTGCCAGTGCCAAAACCTCTTTTGTGTGTATGCGCACAGTAGAACATCAAATATGCACGTTAAAGATTGTCAGCAAGATCCAGTGGCCTTTTGGAAACATGAAACAATCCAGCATGCACGCCCAACGACAACAACAACAACAACAACAACAACATGCAACAACAACAACAACAAATTGAGTACGTTGATTATGCAGAAATAGCCAGCAGAATCGGCCAAGTCAAAGCAGCATTCAAAGATGAAAAGCGTTCTTATCAAAAATTAAGATCAGGAAGAGAGTTCCTGAGTCTTATATAGAACCGATACTGTTTTAGGGGTTGTGAGGCGTGGACAGTCAACACGCAAAGCCAGAACAAAATTGAGGCAGCCGAAATGTGGTTTCTAAAAGAATATTGAGAGTTCCATTGACAGCAGAGAAAACGAGACAGTCTTGAAGGAGGCAGACACAAGAAGATCAATAATAAAGAAGATAAGGAAAAGACAAGCAATATTTATTTGACACTTTATGAGGCAAGAGAAATTAGAGCACCTGGCCACAACAGGAAAGCTTGAGGGAAAGAGAACACAAGGTAGACACAGGGACGAAATATTACAGGGTGGCTGAGGACAGAGACGGTGGGAGATGTACTTGCAGCGACAAGGGATAGATTCGTATGGAGGGCCATGATCGCCAACGCCATGCGGCAGTGCACGTGATTATGATAGTGAGATTGTGCAGCAACATATTGTCTGGACAGTGTGGGCAAAATAACGTGCATATACACGCATCCAAGAAAACTGGAACGCTAAAACAATGCCCCCACCCCCCATCCTCCCCAATATAGAAAAATCATATTTCATTACAGATGTCAATGACGAAGAAACAGAGTCCCAACTTCTAATCTGACTGCACATGTTTGCAGGATTCAGGTTAGGAGCGAGAAACCCTTTGTGCGTGCAACCTCCGGCCATTCCCGTTGTGAATTGTTACCTGACCCTATTTAGTGTTGGTGAAGGTAGAGCAGCGAGGGAGAGGAGATGGACAGCACCCCCGTAATACCGTCCTCAAGAAAAGTTGAGGTCTCTCCACCTCACTAACCTAGAATTTCAAGATTGTGGTGCTACCTTTACTTTTCATATCTACCAAAATTTTCTATTATTAACAGACTTCACGTATAAGAGACGCAGTGTACACGTAGTAGAAGAGGTACAGTGTACATGGAATCTTCTGTAAGATTTTTCATGACAAAGAAATCAACATGCACCAGAAGAAGGCTTTCTGAGAAAGCGTGAAATTCATTAAATATAGAACACGAGAGTGTGCCAGATTATATTTTTCTGTTTTGTCTTGCACGTCACTAACCAGCAAGCCAATCAATTAATCAAGCAAGCAAGCAAGCAAGCAAGCAAGCAAGCAAGCAAGCAAACAAACAAACAAACAAGCAAACAAGCAAGCAATCAAGCAAGAAGCAAGCAACCAACCAACCGATGAATGATCTATCAACCAACTAACCAACTCTCGACCACCTGCCCCTGCTGTCAGCCAGCCATCCACCTAACCAAACAGCCTGTCCGCTAACCAAGCAAGGGAGCAAGCAAGCGAGCAAGCAGGCAAGCAGGCAGGCAGGCAAGCAAGCAAGCAAGCAAGCAAGCAAGCAAGCAAGCAAGCAAGCAAGCAAGCGATGAATGACTTATCAACCAACGAACGAACTCTCGACCAGCTCACCCACCTAACCAAACAGCCAGTCCGCTAACCAGCTCCATGAAACAACAGGGAAGTTTTGCTGATTTTCCGCTAAATTTTTGTATTTAAAAAAAATGTTTGTTATTTGTTGTCTTGCATTTACGTTTTCCACAGGTTAGTTGGCCAAAAAGTTCAACCTGTCTTGTTGTATCAAATACGCGTTCTGATTCAACTTTCGTATTTTTTTTCCTGGTTCAACTTTTTCGTCTTGGCTGAAGATGAACCTTTTGACTCACGCACCCTATCCATCATCTGAAAAAAAAATTAGCCTTTGCAGGAAGCTGGTGGATAGGGTGAGGGAATCAAAGGGT
>JAPXFY010000012.1:34103409-34105909 GCA_030674185.1 Monoplex corrugatus | reverse complement strand
AGTGCGTGTTTGTGTGCATGAGCGAGTGCAATCGTGTTTATAGATAGATTCGTATCATATCATAATCATATTCATATCATATCATATCATATCATATCATATCATATCATATCATATCATATCATATCATATCATATCATTATATCATATCATATATCATATCATATCATATCATATCATATCATAATCATATCATATCATCATATCATATCATATCATATCATATCATATCATATATCGTATCGTATCGTATCGTATCGTATCGTATCGTATCGTATCTATCATATCTATCATATCATATCATATATATCATATATTTATATCATATCATATCATATCATATATCATATCATATCATATCATATCATATATATCATATCCTCAAACCCCAGTGAGGCAAAACAGGGTTCTTCCCCTTATAATGGTAAACTTAACCAACCCACCGACCAAAAAAAAAACGCAAAATAAAAGTAAACAAACAAACAAACAAACAAACAAAACAAACAAACAAACAAACAAACAAACAAAACAAAAGAAGAAGAAGAACAAAGCAAAGCAAAAGATCCTTCGTTCAACATAATTAGCTGTCTGTCCAAAAATAACGCATACAAAATAGAAACCTTTTAGGAAAACAATGCCGTAGAAAAAAGAAATAAAGAAAGAAAGATGAAAAAAGGAAGGACAGAAACAAAAGACGGAAGTGAAGAAAGACAGATAGACAGAATAGAAAGAAAAAAAAAGAAAAGAAAGAAAGAAAAGCAAGCAAGAAAGAAAGAAGTAAAAAAAGAAAGAAAGAAAAAGAAAGATAAAAGGGAAAAGAAAGAAGGAAAAAAGAAAGAAAAAAGGAAGAGAAAGAAAGAAAGAAGGACATAAAAAAAGAAAGAAAGAAAAAAAAGAAAGAAAGAAACAAAGAAAAAGAAAGGAAGAAAGAAAGCAGAAAGATAAAATAAAAAAAGACAAACAGAAGGAAAGAAAAAACCTAGCTGACTCTTCCAGAGTGCTCTGCCAGTTTCTTGGTACTTCACAGGGAAAGTCTTTACATTCTCAAAGCAGGTGACGATAGTGCTGTTCTGTGTAGAACTCCTCAGACCAGAAAAACAGTATTTTCTCTGGTCAGATCTGCCGCCTACGATAGCAAGTGAAGAGGGGATGTCTAACACATGCTGATATGAGCCACCCCAAAATTAGGTAACAACACTTCACAAAGTGTTCAGATCTCCTCTAAATGAAACACAGAACACTCTATGTAAAAACAATCACATTTCTGGGTGAAGGGTTTCTTCCACTGTGTCACTCCATCTTCAGCTGGGTCGTCCTTTGGTTCTGTTGCCCGAATATTTAACGGGCTGGTCTGCAGGCTTTCGTTTGACGTGCCCGAACCACTAGATCTGCTTTTCTCAATGTATTGGGGGACCGGTGTTATTCCCAACTGTCTTATTGCTTCGTGTCTGATCTTAACCGTGCTTGCCTCTTTGGCAGCTGTCCTTGAGCGTTTCATCTCACAAGTGACTATCTTTCTTTTTAGTGCTTTTGTCAGGGACCAAGTCTAGCATTGGTATGTAAACGCAGGGAAGAAGATGGTATAAATAAGCTTTGCTTTTGTGATCATGGGATGCTACGGTGTCTCAGAAGAGGAGCTAATTGATAGCTGCTAAATGCGTTTGCTTTCTTGCAACGTGTCACCGTCTCTCTTTCTCATCTTCCATTCTCTGTGAAAATGCTGCCCAAGTACTTAAATGCTGTCGTCTGCTTCAGCTGATTACTGTTGATATTCATATACAGCTTTTCTTGCATTCTGCCTACTGTCATGGCTTCCGTCTTATTGATATCATACGCATCCGGTAGTTCTCACACCTAGCAATGAGTTGGTTAATATGTTTTTGAAGCTGGGACTTGACATTGTTTCAGCACGGTCTGGTCATCTGCTCATTCAGTGCCTCTTGATCTCGGTTGGCCTCCCTGGTGATATGGTCTATGTATATGATAAAGAGCAAGGGGGATAGCACTCAGCCCTGTCTTACCCCGGATGTTACTGGGAACCAATTGGTTGTTCTGTATGGTATGGCACAACGCTCTTCCTATTACCATACATGGACCTCACATTATTTAGGAGTTAACTTTTGATGTCATATAGCTCCAAAACTTTCCGTAACTTGTCTCGGTTCACTCGGTCGAAGGCTTTTTCTAGGTTGACAAATATAGGGTAGCGTACACTGTCGAACTCTATATCCCTTTCACTTAAATATACACAAACAACGTTATCTCACACAACCAATCATACAAGTACAATATGGACAGTAGGGCGAGGAGGAGATTGGACAAAGAGGTGAGATTAATACTAACAGTAGTATTGTTTGAAGAGAGACATTTTTAGGGCTTCCTTGAAAAAGATGCTCGAGAGAGTTCGCGGTGGTTTGAACAGAACAAACGCCAACTGAACACCTGTGCTCAGAATGAACTTGCGACGACTTTTGGGCGGAGGCATTAGCTACCACGCCGG
>JAPXFY010000012.1:34095909-34098409 GCA_030674185.1 Monoplex corrugatus | reverse complement strand
AGTACAGAAATAGACCATGAAGATACAGATATAGACAGAAAACACATGATAATGGTGCAGAAATAGACCATGAAGATACAGATATAGACAGAAAACATACATGGTAATGGTACAGAAATAGACCATGAAGATACAGATATAGACAGAAAACATACATGGTAATGGTACAGAAATAGACCATGAAGATACAGATATAGACAGAAAACACATGATAATGGTGCAGAAATAGACCATGAAGATACAGATATAGACAGAAAACATACATGGTAATGGTGCAGAAATAGACCATGAAGATACAGATATAGACAGAAAACATACATGGTAATGGTACAGAAATAGACCATGAAGATACAGATATAGACAGAAAACACATGATAATGTACAGAAATAGACCATAAAGATACAGATATAGACAGAAAACATACATGGTAATGGTACAGAAATAGACCATGAAGATACAGATATAGACAGAAAACATACATGGTAATGGTGCAGAAATAGACCATGAAGATACAGATATAGACTGAAAACACATGATAATGGTACAGAAATAGACCATGAAGATACAGATATAGACAGAAAACATACATTGTAATGGTTCAGAAACAGACCATGAAGATAGAGATTTAGACAGAAAACATACATGGTAATGGTGCAGAAATAGACCATGAAGATAGAGATTTAGACAGAAAACATACATTGTAATGGTTCATTAACAGACCATGAAGATAGAGATTTAGACAGAAAACATACATGGTAATGGTGCAGAAATAGACCTTGAAGATACAAACATAGTTTGTAAACCGTACAAGCAGAGTCAGAAACGGTCACCCATCAACTGTCTGCATGATCGAGTCATTCAGTGGTTGCCACAGCAGACATAACAACAACGTTTCTCCATTTACTCCGGTGTTGACTTTCTGTGCTACTTCGTAGACCTTCAAACCGCTGATGCTGGTGATGTTGTTCTTATAGGAAGGTATGTGGTCTGCCTGGATTTATTTTGGCCTCAACGTTTCCTTGTAAAACTTTTATTATTAGGATTGTGTTGGTGTTGAGGGTGCATGGCGAATGTAGTTTTTTATATTTCTTTGTTGATTTCTGCAGCAGCTGGCGTTGGACTGGGAATTCATGCAGAATGCTTTCATTTGTTCTTTTATCGGCCCATTAATTTTGACTATAAGAAGCCGCCTGTAGAACCAAAGAGATGGTACATACAGGGGGGGGGGGGGGTGCAAAAGTAGGTATACAGTTATGAAAAAAGAAAACACGTACAATACTCATTGTATTTATTATACAAACAAATGAATATTGCATATATGTGTAATAACAAGCACAACTTTATTCCCTCAGATACTCAAACTGCTTGCCGTCGGTATTCACACACTCCTCTCTAATCGAGAGCTGAACTAAGAATTATAATAATGATGTGATACTTACTGTATACCTACTTTTGCACCCCCCCTCCCCCTCCCCCTGTATATAGAAGAGTGGTATTACAGACAAAGGCAATGATGGTAAAGATGAAGACAGTGCAGTTTGGAGTTTGCGGTTTGTTCAAGACGACTTCAAGGCACACGGACAATTCCATATGCTCTCCGCCCAAATATACCAGAGATAATCTGACAGACTCCCTGGGCCTACGCAAAACCCTGGGCTGGCAAGGTCTTGAAATGGGGTGAGAAAGACAGACCTATGAAACGCTAAGCAGACACCACAAGAATAATGAAAACATTAAAATGGGCGGTGAACACGCCAATCTTTAATGTTCCGAGCTGGAATTAAACTTGGGAAGTTAGATCTTGGGTCCACAGCTATTTCAAAGGACTCAACTTGCTGGTAAGATGATGATACAAACACAGCAAGTGACAGTACTGATACAGACAATGGTGGTACAGACACACAGAACCAGTACAAACACAGACAGTACCGGTACAGACACAGACAATGGTGGTACAGACACACAGAACCAGTACAAACACAGACAGTACGGGTACAGACACAGACACTGGTGGTACAGACACACACAGAACCAGTACAAACACAGACAGTACTGGTACAGACACAGACACTGGTGGTACAGACACACACAGAACCAGTACAAACACAGACAGTAATGGTGGTACAGACACACACAGAACCAGTACAAACACAGACAGTCCCGGTACAGACACACACAGAACCAGTACAGACACAGACACTGGTGGTACAGACACACACAGAACCAGTACAAACACAGACAGTAATGGTGGTACAGACACACACAGAACCAGTACAAACACAGACAGTACGGGTACAGACACACACAGAACCAGTACAGACACAGACAATGGTGGTACAGACACACACAGAACCAGTACAGACACAGACAATGGTGGTACAGACACACACAGAACCAGTACAGACACAGACAATGGTGGTACAGACACACACAGAACCAGTACAGACACAGACAATGGTGGTACAGACACACACAGAACCAGTACAAACACAGACAATG
>JAPXFY010000012.1:34083409-34090909 GCA_030674185.1 Monoplex corrugatus | reverse complement strand
AGGCTCGTGGACCATAGGTATTGAGCTTAGTGCGTGGAAAGCGAAAAATCAGAGGATCGGAGGCAGAGCGGAGGGTACGTGAGGGAAGATAGATCTTGTCAACATATCTCTAGCTAGGCTGAAGTGCCTGGTGCTTTTGTGGGTACGCCTAGGGATGAAAGTGCTTTGCTTCCAAATGACTGAAATGTCCGAGTCAATAAGCCGGCAAAGACAACACAGTGTGATGGACTGTAGATATATGGCCTACAGGTACTTTACTGACAGCATCTGCTGGACAGTAAATCTTTTGGAAGACGATTGCCTTGAAAATGGGGCTACTTGTGTTGATAGTACCGATATAAATAGTCAGTGATGAGACGGATATAGAACTCCTGCCCCCCCCCCCCCCAACCCCCACGAGATGTACATACACGTACATACAAAAATGGACTCAAGCATTAATGGTACAAATATATGAAAAGTAATGGTATCATTATAGTGATAGTACTGGCACACACACACTAGTATTACAGATGTATGTAGGAAGTAATGGTTTCATCAAAGTGATAGTACTGGTACACACACTAGTATTACAGATGTAAGCGGGTAGTAATGGTTTCATCAGTGATAGTACTGGTACACACACTAGTATTACAGATGTATGTAGGAAGTAATGGTTTCATCAGTGATAGTACTGGTACACACACTAGTATTACAGATGTATGTAGGAAGTAATGGTTTCATCAATGTGATAGTACTGGTACACACACTAGTATTACAGATGTATGCAGGAAGTAATGGTTTCATCAATGTGATAGTACTGGTACACACACTAGTATTACAGATGTATGCAGGAAGTAATGGTTTCATCAATGTGATAGTACTGGTACACACACTAGTATTACAGATGTATGCAGGAAGTAATGGTTTCATCAATGTGATAGTACTGGTACACACACTAGTATTACAGATGTATGCAGGAAGTAATGGTTTCATCAATGTGATAGTACTGGTACACACGCTAGTATTACAGATGTATGCAGGAAGCAATGGTTTCATTAAAGTGATAGTACTGGCACACACACTAGTATTACAGATGTATGTAGGAAGCAATGGTTTCATTAAAGTGATAGTACTGGTATACACACTAGTATTACAGATGTATGTAGTGATAGCACAGATATGTATACATGATGATATGAAAATAGATAACAAAGATACAGAGGTTCATCATCATCATCAGGTGCCCTGCGGCATGGCGTTGGCGACCACGGACTTCCAACCATCTCTATCTCTCGTTGCTCCTAGCATCTCCCCCACCCTCCTCATCCCCAGCCACTCTGCAAGTCCGTCCAGCATTCTCTCCCTGGGTCTACCTGGCGCTCTCTTTTCCTCCAGCTTTCCCGTTGTGACCAGGTGCTCCAAATCCCCCTTCCTCATAAAATGGCCTATAAATGTTGCTTGTCTTTTCCTAATCTTCCTTATAAGTGATCTACTTGTGTCTGCCTCCATCAAGACTGTCTCGTTTGTTTTCTTTGCTGTCCATGGAACTCTCAACATTCTTCTGAGAAATCACATCTCGGCTGCCTCAATCTTGCTCTGGCTTTGCTTGCTGACTGTCCACGCCTCGCATCCGTTCAACAGTATTGGTTCTATATAACATTCAAGGACTCTCTTTCTGATGTTAATTGATAGGCATTTGTTGGTAAGAATGCTTGTCATCTTCTTGAATGCTGTTTTGGCTTGGCCGATTCTGCCAGCTATCTCCGATGTGCATCTGCCGTCTGATGAAATGACCGTTCCCAGAGGTTACAGAGGTTAAATGGTGCAAATACAGAACTGGACATTACAGTTATAAACAGTGATGATATAAGCACAGACACAAATAGTATAGCCATACACAATTATCAAACACAGAATTGACATCGATATCGCGATGCACATGGTGATGCGACAGAATTTCATATCGAATTTTCCGAACGGTGGTGACGTGGTGTGTGTGTGTGTGTGTGTGTGTGTGTGTGTGTGTGTGTGTGTGTGTGTGTGTGTTGTTGTGTGTGTGTGTGTGTGTGTGTGTAGTGTGTGTGTGTGTGTGTGTGTGTGCGCGCGCGTGTGTGTGCGTGTGTGTGTGTGTGTGTATGTGTGTGTGTTTGTGTGTGTTTGTATGCGTGTGTTGTTTGTGTGCGTGTATGTGTACGCATGTGTGTACGTGCGTGTGTGTGTGTGTATGTGTGCGTGTCTGTGTGTGTGTGTGTCTGTGTTTGTGTGTGTGGCGTTTGCGTGTGTATGCCTGTGTGTCTGTGTATATGGGGTATGTGTGTGTGTGTGTGTGTGTGTGCGTGTTGCCTCTCTGTGTGCGTGTATGCGAACGCGCGCGTGCGCGTGCATGTGGTTGGAGAAAAGATATTTCGAGTGCGGGAGAGGAGGAGTGACTTGGGTTGGGGAGGTTGTGGTAGACTGTAGGAGCAGGAGGATGGGGATGAGGGATGGGAGGGAGTAGAGTACATTAAGGAATTTATCCCATGCAAGCCAAGGAAAACCTCTGGGATATATCCCCGCCCCCTTCTTAATTTCTTCCAACTTTTGAGTCGTTTATATATTCATCCATTTCTTCATTGCCTTCAAAATGGTGCGTTTACGTAACCGAGTTTACTCCCTCCCACACACAAGATGGTTGGATGCAAATTGACTGAGAGGCAAGGTGTTGAGGCGTTCTTTTTTCCTTTCTTGCCTTTTCTCTTCTTCAGTATTCTTTCTCTTATATACTGGCAAGATATGGTCCAGCCATATTTATGTACTGTTTTTTTTTATTATTGTTATTGACTTGTTTTCTAGGTCAACGAATAGGGTTTCTGCGCAGGCTTGCGGTTTATGGATTGTTCACCTGACAGAATGTAGATTAAATTAATATGTTCATAAATACCATTGCAGACATTCGTATGTATGTGAGTGACTGAGATATTTGGACTTAAAGACTTTATTATTCAAAGAAAGTAGCATTAAGTCTCACTGGACCTGTCTTACATCCAGTCCTCGCTATCACACACACACACACACGCATACGCACACACACACGCGCGCGCACGCACACACACACACATATGTATATATACACACACACATATATATGCATATATATATATATATATACATGTACATATATGTATATATACATATACATATATGTATATATATATGTGTGTGTGTGTGTGTGTGTATGGGGAGTGAGACGGAGACAGAAAGAGAGGGAGAGAGAGAGAGAGAGAGAGAGAGAGAGAGAGAGAGAGAGAGAGAGAGAGAGAGAGAGAGAGAGAGAGAGAGAAACTGAAAACTGAAACTGAAACTGAAACTGTTTATTGTCATTACCCGAAAAGGTCTTTTGACAAGGGGGATAACAATTTTCCAGTAGTGCGACACATAATCCACTCTTTGTATGTGCGCAAATTCTTCACACATAATCAAAAAAAATATCGAACATCCATTCCTTGAACAGTCGAACATATTCAAATCATATATAATGAACAATCATCCATTTTACCACTACTACATAATACAAAGAAAACAACAACAAAAAATATCAGAACAGTGTTCCCACATTCAGGCCAATAATTTGTCTAGGTTTAGACAAACCAAAATCTTTTTCACACACCCACACCCACTCACACGCATCCATATACGCTCACACGCGGGCGCGCGCTCATGCGCACACACACACACATCAAAACTGTAATATGATGAAACATCTGGGCTAGACCACCCAAACCTTACATTTAGTGATAATAATATAATCTTCACATAACTGCCCCAAAATACTCTGTTAACAAGGGACATCACTATGCCTTTTATTTATTTGTTTTTTGGTTTGTTTGTTTTTTTTGTTTTTGTTAACATGTATAGTAGACCCTTAAGTGTCTATATACCCTTTCAATATCCACTTCTAACATATTCTACAAATATACCATTATTTTCATATTATTAGCTACTCTTAAATTATCGGCAAACAAAGCAAAATAAAGCAAATGAAAACAGCTCTTTACAAAACAGAGTCTATAATAAAGCGGCTTCTTTTGGAGTTAACGTGATATAGCCCACATCAGTCAAAAGAGATTAAATTAATCCCAATATGATATTGTCTAGCACTATTGTCGGGCTTGTAAGTGTTTATGTCTTATTTTTTGTGCTTCCGCAATGTATAGTGCCACTGATTTGATTATGACTTCGTCATCAGATGACAAAATAGATACAACATCTTGTCTTTTGGCCATGTCGGATTCAAAAACTTTGCATTTTCCAGGTATTGTGTAAAAAATATGGCATTGGAATAAAAAGTGTTTTTCATTATCGACATTGTTTCCACATAAGGGGCAAGGATATACTGTGGACGTCCCAGGTTGAAACCAATTTTTATTTGCATTGAAACCAAGTGTTCTTAATCTAAATCTTGCGTAATTAGTTCTTTGCCATTTATCCGTAACAACACTGAGATATTTTTCGGTTTGAAAAACATCTTTAAATGAGAAGAACCAACTATATTTTTCTTTGTTTTCCATATCTGAGTGCCAATTTTGTTTAAACGAACAAATAAGCCTGTCTTTAAATTCATTAATAAACTGACACTCATTTCCTACTCCCTGGGACAACCACACGATTCCAAACCCAAGTTCTGATAAAGCCTTTTTTACCTGATAGGCCCAGTTCTGTTTTCCTATTTCCATTTGAGTAACCATCATTTCATATGCCTGTTTACATAACCGAGATTGTGGAAGCCTTAACAATTTCAACCAGTATTTAATACTCTTCACAAAGGTTCTAATGTATAAAGGATATCTTCCAGTTTCTCCATATAAAACAGTATTAGAAGAGTGAATTGGTACAGCCAAAAAACGTTTTATAGCATATGTATGCACTTTTTCCATATGTGGATTTACAGTAAGACCCCATACTTCAGCTGCATATGTAAGTAAAGGTTCTATCTGTGTATCAAACATTTTCCAATATAAATTACAATCAATAGAATTGAGCTTCCGTAAGGATTTTAGAATTTCAATAACACCTTTTTTCCCTTTATTACAAGATTCTTCCCATGCATAATTTAAACTTAATTTTGTCGAAAATATTATTCCTAAGTATTTATAAGAATTAACAACTTTAACCTCGTTAATTCCATAGAACCATTTTTCGTGTTTTGATAAATGTCCACCCTTCCTGAAAATCATAATATTAGTTTTATCCATGTTAACTGTTAAAGCTAGTCGATCCGATTCTTCCTTTAAGACATTTAACTGGTTTTGTAAGCCTTTGACTGTACCAGAGAGAAGAACAACATCGTCTGCAAACAGCAATAGGAATATCTCAATAACCCCAGGGATAATTTGAATGCCATGCCTGCCTTTTCTTGACAGTTCCACTGCTAATTCATTAATGAAAAATGAAAACAATTGAGGACTCAATTGACACCCCTGTTTCACTCCTTTAGGGCATTCAAAATAATCTGAATATACACACTTCTCACGCACGCATGCAAACACTGAGTTATAAACTCCTCTTAGGGCCATATATAATTTTCCATTCACACCACTTTTACGTAATATATTCCAAAGATTATTACGATTCACAGAATCGAATGCCTTCCTAAAATCCACAAATGCAACATAAAGTTTCTTATTTAAAAGTAAATGCTTCTGCACAAGGGAGTAAAGTGTGAAAATATGATCAATTGTACTGTATTTTGCTCTAAATCCAGCTTGTTCTTCAACTATTTTCTCTTCTTTTTCTGCCCACTTTGTTAATCTCTTATTCAAAATATATGTATAAACTTTACTCACTATACTTGTTAGAGCGACTCCTCTATAATTATCTGGATTATTCACATCTCCTTTTTTATGAATTGGGATTATTATGGACTTTGCCCATTCTGACGGAAAAATGCCATTATCAAAAAGCTTGTTACATAAATGGACAAGGAAATCAATTACATTAGCATTTGCATGTTTTAACATTTCGCTGATTATTTGATCTGGTCCTGCGCTCTTTCCTGCTTTCAAATGCCTGATACTCGCAGTCACTTCTTCTTTAGTTATAGGCTCATTGAAAAGGGGCTCAAAATTATTTTCTTCCTCTACTATATTACTCTCTTGTGCAGTATTTCCCCCGATATCATTGAAAACACTGCAGAAATGATTGTACCATTGTTCAATAGAGATTTCATTGTACACAAAGGCCTTTCTATTAACAGATCTTATTATTGATCAGAATGTCCTGGAGTCATTGATGGAATCTTTGAGTGTTCTTATTTTCTTATCTTCGTATTCCCTTTCTTTCGTTTTCCTTAGTTTAACATACTCTTTTCGTGATATGACATATGCTTCTCTTTTTTCTTTTTTTTCTTTTTCTGTTTTGCATCTCTGTAATCTTTTCAGTAGCCTCTTAACTTCTTGTTTCTTTCTTTCACATTCCTTATCAAACCAATCATTCTGTTTCTTTTGTCCTTGCCTCACTGTTCGTACCATACACGCAGCTGCCCCGCATAAAGCCTTAGTAAACTGCTCCGAACTGTCATTCACATTATAATCTAACAAACCGAAAGCTGTCTGTAGACAATTGTTGAACTCAGAACCATCAAGCTCTTGTACAAATAAACTTGCTAATTCTTCAGACCATACAATTTTTTCTTCCCCTTGAGAGAGAGAGAGAGAGAGAGAGAGAGAGAGAGAGAGAGAGAGAGAGAGAGAGAGAGAGAGAGAAAGAGAGAGAGAGAGAGAACAAGAAAGAGAGAGACTTCAGACTTCAGAATACTTTTTTACATTAGGTACCAATGGACATGTCTTACAGATAACCCGTGCTACTCCACACACAAAGTACGAGCATAAAGAAGAATCATAACGCATGAATGTGTGTGTGTGTGTGTGTGTGTGTGTGTGTGTGTGTGTGTGTGTGTGTGTGTGAGAGAGAGAGAGAGAGAGAGAGAGAGACAAAGAGAGACAGAGAGACAAAGAGAGACAGAGAGGAAAACAGAAAGAGAGAGAGAGAGAGAGGGGGGGGGGGGAGAGAGAGAAAGACAGAAAGACAGAGACAGTGTGTGAGAATGTGTGAGAGTAGAGAGAGAGAGAGAGAGAGAGAGAGAGAGAGACAGACAGACAGACAGACAGACAGACTGACAGACAGACAGACAGAGACAGAGACAGAGACAGAGGCAGAGAGAGACACACACACAGAGACAGAGAGAGAGAGAGAGAGAGAGAGAGAGAGAGAGAGAGAGAGAGAGAGAGAGAGAGAGAGAAAGAGAAAGGTATGTGAGAGTGGGGGAATCATACGCAGAATGAATAAAGTAATAAAAACATCTTTCCTTTTTTCAGTTACTCTGAATACAATGAATGATCTGAAGAACAGGCTTTGTCCGTTCATCATTCTATTCTAAGAGACATTCGGTTGGCCTAAGTAAGTCATAAGCAGCTTGAGTGAGTGTGTGTGTATGTGGGGTGTGTGTGTGTGTGTGTGTGTGTGTGTGTGTGTGTGTGTGTG
>JAPXFY010000012.1:34068409-34078409 GCA_030674185.1 Monoplex corrugatus | reverse complement strand
ATCTGATGCGGACACAAAAACAAATGTTAGATTCCATAACCCAAAACAAGTGTGACTGCCCGCGTTCAAGCAAACAGGAACCAGAAAAAAAAAACCACGAAAAAAGAATAAGAACGCGTATTTAGTACAACAAGACAAGACAGGCGCAAATTTTCATTCAACTGGCCTTTGTCAAGCGTAAGATCACAAACAAACAAACAAACACCAGATACAAAAATTAGGAGAAAAAGACTGAAACATCCCTGCTGCTCCTTCCAGTGTTTGTTTGTTTGTGATCTTACGCTTGACAAAGGCCAGCTGGCAAAATATTTGCGCCTGTCTTGTCTTGTTGTATTAAATACGCGTTCTGATTCATTTTTCGTGCTTTTTCTGGTTCCTTTCAGATTCCATAAGTTTAACATGAATCCTTAGTTATGGCGATACCAAGGCCAACAAAGGATTTTTATCCAAAAAGTAACAATGAAAATATGGCTTGACAATCTCGGCAGCATTAAGATGGCGAATATCGACCTTAGAGGGAAAACACTCACGTTCCTCTCTCCCTGCTTTAAAAAAAAAAAAAAAAAAAAAGCCGACTAACTGGTCTTGAAGTTAACTGCGCACTATCTTGCGGTGGGAGCTAAAAGGAAAGTCGGTAACGTAAACAATTTAATCAAAATAAATAGATAAATAACCAAACAAACAAACAAAAAGAAACACACACACACACACACACACACACACACACACACACACACACACACACACACACACACACACACACACACACACACACACACACACACACATACACACACACACAAACCCCACAAAAATCTGAAGAAAAACATATTAGCAAAAAAGTAAACAGTTTTTTTCTCAGTCCCTGTGGACCAGATTCCCTTTCTCACTATTCCAGCCACTCCGAACCCCTCTACCCCCGTTCCCCAAACGTCTTTCTCCCTCTCACACACCTCACACATCGCCACCATTCCGGCCGTAAGCTTAATGGAAATTCCGTTACACTTTGACGCGCATTACTGTCTGTGTTTGTTCCATTAGTGTCTGTATCTGTGGCATCATTGTCTACGTTTGCACCATCAGGATCGCGTGTGCAACAGTTATGTTTAGATACGATCAATTATAGTCCATATACGTTCTGTCTATTTCTGTATCATCAGTGTTTATATCTGTACCATCAATATTTATATCTGTGCTATCATTGTCTATATCTGTACCATCAGTATCTGTACCATCAATGTCTATATCTGTACCATTAATGTCTATACCTGTACCATCAATGTCTATATCTGTACCGTCAGTGTCTATATCTGTACCATCAGTGTCTATATCTGTATCATCAGTGTCTATATCTGTACCATCAGTGTCTATATCTGTACCATCAATGTCTATATCTGTACCATCAGTGTCTATATCTGTACCATCATGTCTATATCTGTACCATCAATGTCTATATCTGTACCATCAATGTCTATACTGTACCATCAATGTCTATATCTGTACCATCATGTCTGCATATCTGTACCATCAATGTCTATATCTGTACCATCAATGTCTATATCTGTACCATCAATGTCTATATCTGTACCATCAATGTCATATCGTACCATCAATGTCTATATCTGTACCATCATGTCTATATCTGTACCATCAATGTCTATATCTGTACCATCAATGTCTATATCTGTACCATCAGGTCATCAATGTCTATATCTGTACCATCAATGTCTATATCTGTACCATCATGTCTCTGACATCTGTTAACTACCATATGTCTATATCTGTACCATCAATGTCTATATCTGTACCATCAATGTCTATATCTGTACCATCAGTGTCTATACTCTGTACCCATCATGTCTATTCTGTACATACAATGTCTATATCTGTACCATCAATGTCTATATCTGTACCATCAATGTCTATATCTGTACCATCAATGTCTATATCTGTACCATCTCAATGTCTATATCTGTACCATCAATGTCTATTGTACTCAATGTTATTCTGTACCATCAATGTTATATCTGTTACCATCAATGTCTAAATCTTACCATCAATGTTCTATATCTTGTACCATCAATGTCTATATCTGTACCATCATGTCTATATCTGTACCAAATGTCTATATTGTCTCATCTATCTGTACCATCAGTGTCTATTATTCTGTACCATCAGTGTCTATATCTGTACCATCAATGTCTATATCTGTACCATCAATGTCTATTTCTGTACCATCAGTGTCTATTATCTGTACCATCAATGTCTATATCTGTACCATCAATGTCTATATCTGTACCATCAATGTCTATATCTGTACCATCAGTGTCTATATCTGTACCACATGTCTATCTGTACATAGTGTCTATATCTGTACCATCAGTGTCTATATCTGTACCATCAATGTCAATATCTGTACCATCAATGTCTTATCTGTACACATGTCTATATCTGTACCTCAGATTCACATGTCTATATCTGTACCATCAATGTCTATATCTGTACCATCATGTCTATATCTGTACCATCAAATGGTCTATATCTGTACCATCAGTGTCTATATCTGTACCATCAATGTCTATATCTGTACCATCAATGTCTATGTACATCGTGTACCTATTTCATCAATGTCTATATCTGTACCATCAAGTGTCTATATCTGTACCATCAATGTCTATATCTGTACCATCAATGTCTATATCTGTACCATCAATTCAAGTCTATATCTGTACCATCAATGTCTATATCTGTACCATCAATGTCTATATCTGTACCATCAATGTCTATATCTGTACCATCAATGTCTATATCTGTACCATCAATGTCTATATCTGTACCATCAATGTCTATATCTGTACCATCATGTCTATATCTGTACCATCAATGTCTATATCTGTACCATCAGTGTCTATATCTGTACCATCAATGTCTATATCTGTACCATCAGTGTCTATATCTGTACCATCAGTGTCTATATCTGTACCATCAATGTCTATATTCCTGTCTAACCATCATGTCTATATCTGTACCATCAATGTCTATATCTGTACCATCATGTCATATTGTATCTGTATACTACCATCAGTGTCTATATCTGTACCATCATGTCTAATATCTGTACCATCAATGTCTATATCTGTACCATCAATGTCTATATCTGTACCATCAATGTCTATATCTGTACCATCAATGTCTATATCTGTACCATCAATGTCTATATCTGTACCATCATGTTGTATCTGTAATATCTGTACTGTACCATCAATGTCTATATCTGTACCATCAATGTCTATATCTGTACCATCAATGTCTATATCTGTACCATCAGTGTCTATATCTGTACCATCAATGTCTATATCTGTACCATCAGTGTCTATCAGTGTCTATATCTGTACCATCAGTGTCTATATCTGTACCATCAATGTCTATATCTGTACCATCAGTGTCTATATCTGTACCATCAGTGTCTATATCTGTACCATCAATGTCTATACCTGTACCATCAATGTCTATATCTGTACCATCAGTGTCTATATATGTACCATCAATGTCTATATCTGTACCATCAATGTCTATATCTGTACCATCAGTGTCTATACCTGTACCCTTAATGTCTATTTTTGTACCATCTACGCACATAGCTGCATTATCATTGACATTGTCCTGGTTCCAAAGGTAGACGTTGCCAAACAGATGCCCATTGTCAAGTTCGTTGAACAGATAAGTAATGATTTATTTTCCTCTCTCAGCTAAAGGTGTTTTACAGCGATACAAAATTAACAGGAAAACATTTTAACATGCGAAAAAAAAAAAAAAAAATAACATGAGCGTGACTCCCCTTTAAAACACACGAACAAACCACACAGACACACACATACACACAGACACACAGACATAGACAGACAGACAGACAGACAGACAGACTGACAGACACACACACACACATATACACACACACATACACACACACATTCCCCACACATACGCACATGCACAACACACACACGCACACACACCTATACATACATACATACATACATACATACATACATACATACATACATACATACATACATACATACACACAAACAAACACACAACAAACAAACCACACATATACACACACGCATGCGCGAACATACATGCAACACAGACAGACATACAGACAGACTGACAGACAAACCGACAGACCAACAGACAGACAGGCACACACAACTCTCTCTCTCTCACTTTCTCTGCCTCGATCTCTCTCTGTCTCACTGTCTCTGTCCGTCTGTCTGTCTCTCTATTTGTCTGTCTGGTCTCTCTGTCTGTCTCTCTATTTGTCTGTCTGTCTCTCTATTTGTCTGTCTGTCTCTCTGTCTGTCTCTCTCTCTCTGTTTGTCTGTCTGTCTGTCTGTCTCTCTGTTTGTCTGTCTGCTTGTCTCTCTCTCTCTCTCATGCACCTATGTCCGAACCCTTTCATACACGTGTATGAAAAAATGTCTGAAGTCCAACACGCTGTGTGTTTTTTGGCAGGTGACTGGAAGAGATATTTCAGTAATTTGAAAGCGCAGCACTTTCGTCCGTCTTCAGTTCTGGCGCAGATAAAAGACCAGCCACTCTAGCACAATGTAGCGGTGTGAACAATTCACGAACTCGCGTCTGCAGAAAGTTTTTTTAAAACCCTTTGACTCCTGTACCCTGTTCACCAGCATCCTGTATCGCCAACCGCACTGGCAAAGCAAAAACTTAACCTTTGATTCCCTCACCCTTTCCACCAGCTTCCTGCAAGGAAGCTGGTGGAAAGGGTGAGGGAATCAAAGGGTTAAGTTTTTGCAGTTGGTGGATAGGGTGCGGAAGTCAAAAGGTTAATTAAACTTTATTTTTACTGTTTAATACTTTTTTGTTTATTGTTACACGCAATCCATTCTTGATGTACAGATGCATAAATTCTTAAAGACAAAGTCATAAAGTTTCATGGAGATGGTGTGAAACGTGACCGAGTTACGGCTCAATACATTGAAGTATGGGTGATTTTTTTTTCACCCATGGCATACGGCAAATTAAGAAAGGCATTTTGAACAAGTGGGGTGGTGCAGTGGTTAGCGCAACGGACTGCCGGTGTTGTGTATGTGTTGTGTGTGTGTGTGTGTGTGTGTGTGTGTGTGTGTGTGTGTGTGTGTGTGTGTGTGTGTGTGTGGTGTGTGTGTGTGAGTGTGTGTGGGTGTGTGTGTGTGTGTGTGTGTGTGTGTGTGTGTGTGTGTGTGTGTGTGTGTGTGTGTGTCTGTGTGTGTGTGAGTGAGTGAGTGAGTGAGTGTGTGTGTGTGTCTGTGTGTTCGTTATTTCTATTAACGTCTATTCACATACGTGCTTTTAGACAGGAAAAAATAAATAAGATAAAGAGGTGTCTATGGGGTGAATGAATCTATGAAATCATGAAGGCATTGTATCATATAAAGTAACATCAAACAATTTAACGAACAAGAGAAAAACAATCAGAGCATCAGTTTGCTCAGGGATGTGTATATGTATGTATGCGTGCGTGCGTGCATGCATGCGCGTGTGTGCGTGCGTGCGTGCGTGCGTGCGCATGTGAGTGTGTGTGTGTGTGTGTGTATTTCTCTGTGTGTGTACGCGCATATATATTTAGGTGAGTGTCTGTTCAATTTATGAATGTGTACCACATGATAGTGTGATGTATAGTTTCCAATAGTATCCAAAAATTTAAAAAACGAAATAAATTAATATATCGTAATCAAAACAAGTAACCAAAAAACGAAACAGACAAACAAACCACTAGAGAAGAGAAGAGAAGAGAAAAGAAGAGAAGAGAAGAGAAGATATAAGAAAATAGAGAGAAGAGAGAGAGAGAGAAAAGAGAGAGAGAGAGAGAGAGAGAGAGAGAGAGGAAGAGAAAGGAAGACAGACAGACAGAGAGACAGAAAGACAGTGAGAGAGAGAGAGCAGAGACAGAGAGACAGAGAGACAGGATACAATTAAAGAGAGAGACAGCAGACAGTGAGACAGTGGAGAGAGAGAGAGTGAGAGAGAGAGAGATGAGAGAAAAGACAGACAGACAGAAAGACAGAGAGATAGTGAGAGAGGGACAGAGAGATAGACAGAGACAATTAAAGCGAGAGACAGACAGACAGCGAGACAGTGAGATAGAGATAGAGAGAGAGAGAGAAGAGAGAGAGAGAGAGAGAGAGAACAGAGAAGAGAGAGAAAGAGGGAGAGAGAGAGAGAGAGAGAGAGGAGAGAAGAGAAGAGAGAGAAGAAGAGAGAGAGAGAGAAGAGAGAAGAGAGAGAAGAGGAGAGAGAAGAGAGAGAGAAGAGAGAGAGAGAGAGAGAGAGAGAGGAGAGGAGAGAGAGAGAGAGAGAGAGACGAAGAGAGAGAGAGAGATAGAGACTGAAGAGAGAAACGAGAAGAAAGAAGAAAAGGAAAAAACCCAACAATTTACCTACATTTATTTTTTGTGGATGAATGGTTTTGCCAAGTGCGTCTATAAGTGCCGTCAGCAGTCATTGACTGTGCACTGTGAAACAGAAAGCATTGCACGTCTTTGGCGTTGCTCTGTTGTTTGTCATGAATTTCTCTCTCTCTCTGTCTCTCTCTCTCTCTCTGTCTCTCTCTCTCTGTCTGTCTGTCTGTCTGTCTGTCTGTCTCTGTCTCTCTCTGTCTCTGTCTCTCTCCGTCTCTCTCCCTGTCTCTCTCTGTCTCTCTCTCTCTCCCTCTCACTCCCCCCCTCTCTCTCTTATCTAATCTCCCTCACAGACACTCAAATGTTCTTTCTACTTAATTTCGTCTGTTTCCAGGAAGAAATGGTCAAATCCTACTTTCATTCTTTTGTTGATTCATGTATAATTTATGAGTTGAACCTCTTTGGGCGAGGGTTGGATGTAAAAAAAAAAAAAAAAGTATGTTCATCGCTTATTTCACATCATCGTAAGTAAAATTTGTTCTTGTATTAGTGTTTCTTTTACCAGAAAACGCACCATTTAACAAACTCTTCATACATTCCATTATATTTTTTCTATATTTTTTAGAGTTCCAAACTTTTTTCAGCTGCTTGTATGCACGATAATTTTTTTTTGCTCACACTGTGCAGGCAGTATTTTGCTGTATAGTCTGCATACTCCATCCTCGGTGAGTGTGCTCGCTGGGTGTTTTCATGTTCGCCTAAGGCACCGGACGCTGACATGACTTACAGGATCTTCATCGTGGATGTTTGGCGTTCTGTTTATGTCTACGCACGAGGATTTAGGTACTAGCAATTTCCTGTGGGAAGGCTGGGAGCTCTTTCAGCAAATGTAGTATCCCCACCTTCTGGAAATTCTGTTCTGGAAATTTCCTCTTTTCTGTTATTATCTTTGTTTCTCCCTTATTCCTTTGCTTTCCGTCATTTCTTCCTATCATTTTCTGCCTTGTTGGTCCATTAACCTGTATGTGTTCATTGTCCATTTACCTGTATGTGTTCGTATAAAGTCTTACGTATATTCTCTTGGGATTGATAATTGGATATATGTGTTAAGTGCATTTTTGGCTCGAGGGAAATGAGATACACAGAAGCAATTTTTTGGTAATTCAGGCCCGTTTTTAATGTATGCTTTAGTGTCCTTAACTATGATTACATTTGTATTCAGGTCTGTTTTTTTATATCCCTTGTGCGAAACATGGACGGTACGGGCAACGCCAAGGGCATCTCTTTAGAGATCGAACCTGTACCTTCCAGTTAGACGTTCGACAGTCTTGTCCACTTGAGTATCGCGCCATTGTCTATCGTTTTCTTCATTTTTAATCATTTTATAGGATAGTCACATTTTGGCAGTTTCATTTGTACTAACCTTTTTATTTGTCCCGTTTTCTACGCCTCATAAACTGGTCCATATTCACAATGTTACGATGATAATGACGATGAGGATGATAATCATGATGATATAGAGTCCTATCAAACATTGTGATGGATGGTGATGGTAATCATGGTTTGTGGACTCCTATCTATCAAAGTAAACGCATGACATCATCATAATATATCCTGATGTCAAGTTCGAGAGATACAAACACCTGCGGTCTTGGTCAGGAGGTTTGAACAACACCTTCAGTGACATGTCTGTGAAGTGGATGAGACACGATTTGTTGTTCCATTCTTCCCTATGAGAAACCTACAAACTTCCAATAGCTATTTCGTTGCGCTAACTACTGCACCACGGCGAAATCCGCAAGTGTTATTGTCGACGACTTCAGCAAAGAGATGTTGGCGAGGGAAGGTGGAGGTGGGGATGAGGGTGGGGTGGGGGTGGGGAAAGAAAAGTGACTTGGCCACAGTCTTTACTTGGTGACCTTCAGAATTTCACCAGTTAAAAACTTACACATTCTTGTCGATGTGTGCCCTTGCCAAGTGAGTCTATAAAAGGACGTCATCCGTCACTGAGTGTTCTGCCACTGGAATGAGTCAGCCTCTGTTGTTATTTGTTTCATCTCTTATTTTTCATGTTAACTTTTTTTTCAGGTGGGCTGACTGGTTCGTTTGGTAGAACCGTGGACTGATGATCTGATGTCTCAAGTTCAGTTCCAGCCCGCAACATTTTAATGCTTGAGTCATTTTGGTGGTGCCATATACATATGATTTTTTTAATCGTTTTTTCGATGCCATATTGTACCATACAAGAAAGCTGGAGGGAAACAGAACACCAGGTAGACCCAGGAGAAAATACTGGACGGACTTGCAGGGTGGCTGAGGACAGAGAGGGTGGAAGATGTGCTTGCGGCAACAAGGGATAGATGCATATGGAGGGCCATGATCGCCAACGCCGTGCGGCAGAGCGCATGATAATGATGATATTGTACCCTTTGGTATCCGTTCGATGTGGAGCACAAAGTGAATAAAACAGTTTATTAAAAAAAACTCGTGTTTCAGAGATCCTTTCCTCGCCCCTTCTGCCCATTTCAAAAGTTCAAAAAACCGCATAGAGTTTTTGTGCAGATCATTGCTGGCAGATTCGGGTGGAGCCCATATGAAATTGTCCGCGTGTATTGATTCCTTATTGAACAAACTCCAAACTCCAAACTCTTCTCTTCTTCCCAGTGTGTTTAAGTTTGACAAAATGGCATTTCCAATGTGGAAATAAATTGCATATGCGCCGACGCCACAGATTGTTATTGGCTAAAAACTTGAGAAACCAAACAACTTTTCTTTAAAATGGACTATAAATATTTTTGATAAAGGAATAACGAGACTATTTCTTGACAATCTTAGCAGTATAGAAAAAAAAAAAAAAAAGGGGGGGGGGATAATAAAGTTTCAGTTTCAGTTTCTCAAGAATGAATGTCTTATTCTCGGACGGCACTTGATGCCATATGATGGAGAAGATCGTTCCATCCGAAGGACTGGCACCCTGCTCCGAGGTTCAACTGATCCTGCTTTAGATTGTCTTTATCACCTTTGTCTAGTATTAGCATCATTACTGTATATCTATATCTATCTATCTATATATATATATATATCTATATATGTAAAAATATATACATATATGTATATTTTAGGATCATTGCACTCAGGGAGGTTACCTTTGTGCTCACCTTTTTTTTCGTCCCATTTTCTACGCCACCTTAATGGCCACAGAAAGTGAAACAGTTTTTATTATGCGATGATGATGATGTCGATGTGGATGATAATCATGATGCTATGGAGTTCCATCCAGGATTGAGACTGTGTGTCAGGGTTGTACCGTACGCTTACTATCATAATATATCCTGGCGTCAGCCAGGCCTGAGAGATACAGACACCTGCAGTGTTGGTCAGAAGATCTGAGCAACACCTTCAATGACGCATCCGCGAAGTGGATGAGACTCGACTGTGTGGTTCAAGTCTTCCCAATGAGCCCATAGTACACCCAACTCTGGGTAGGAGCCGGTCAGAGCCGAGAAATCCAACAATGATTTTTAAAGGTACCGAGGGGCAGTCGGTAGTCCGTTGCATTAACCACTACACCACACGGCGACTGGCATTAGCATCAT
>JAPXFY010000012.1:34059245-34060809 GCA_030674185.1 Monoplex corrugatus | reverse complement strand
ATTTCCGGTTCACTACAGTTTTGGCAGGTCAGAAGCAACAGCGGGGAACAAGTGCTTAAAGTTACTCTACGTCTGCGGGATTCGAAGGGCTTTCCAAACCGTTATAAATTAAGAAATGACTGACTGGATTTGGGAAAAGTTCCCCATCCCCCTGAAGAGTCCATATGTGTCTGGATATAAGTTAGTCTCATCAGTTTCGGAAACTGGTCTGGAAATTGATATTGGATTCAGCCCGTGTATGGACAATTTTTCATGGCATGAGAGATTGAATGATTGAAAACAGACTTTCATGCACAGTTGTTCAAATGTATTTAAAGTAGTTTAATGTGGTAGGGCGGAATACAGACATCAGACAAAGCAGTGCACACAGAGTGGCCGAGGGCTTTGAGATCAAGACACTGAACGTTCAACACTCAATGCCCACTACCTAACACCTACGTCTACCCTCTTCTTCTTTGGTGGTCAATGGATGATTAAGCTGGACATCTCGGTTCCCAAATGGAGTAGTTAAATAAAAAACATTTTGATGCACATTATAGGAAAGAAAAGAGAGCGTTTTATTATTTGTTCTAGGTTAATTAGTTTTTGGTACACCCTGCTAGTTGAATATTCCACTAGTTAAGTACCATACTAGTTGAGCACATGTCTGGTTTAGTACTCTACTGGTTAAATAACATGTTCAACTAATGACTGATTATTTGGGTGTGGGTGAAAGAATACATGTTGTAAATCCTTATTTTACATGTAGTAGTGCGCATGTGTTGTGTCTTTGGAGCTGGATGATCGAGTTTGTCTATCCACATTTCTCTTTTTTACCAGACAAAATTGTATTCGCCATAATTAATGAGTGTAATAGAAGTGTCACTACCCTGCAGCGTCACTTGCATGGATTTTTACCAACGTGTACACATAGTGTACAGCCTATTCTCCTGTCGGATAATTAGTATGTAATTATCCCCATTGATCACATCTGTAAGAAGGCAGTAACACTTTAATTTTCGTCTTGTCAGGAAACAGGTCGTCACAAACATGTTTTCCACAAAAGAAGAAGAAGTACACAAGATCATGATGCTATTAGATGAAATAGTCGCCTCATGCAAGAGAAATTAGAGCACTTAGTCACAACAAGAAAGCTGGAAGGAAAGAGAGCACCAAATAAACCGGCATGACTTTTGACAGATTGTTTGAACAAAGTCTATTAAATCAACCTACCCGAAGGGAGAAAATATTGGACGTACTTGCAGAGTGGCCGAGGAAAGAGAGGGTGGGAGATGTACTTGCAGCGACAAGGGACAGATTCGTGTGGAGAGCCATGATCGCCAACGCCATGCAGCAGGGCACATGATCATGAGTCACCTCATCTAGGATGGGTTTCAAACCGAAAAATTCACGGAACGTTTCACTGAGGAAAGGTAAAGTGACCGAAACAGTAACGTTTACTGTCGCCAATCAATCCATTCCATCAGTGATAGAAGAACCTATCAAAAGTCTCGGAAGGTGTAGACAACTCTTTGAAAGACACACACAAAAAAGGCGAAAGGAAGCCAAGTAAAGAGCAGAAGAT
>JAPXFY010000012.1:34049245-34054245 GCA_030674185.1 Monoplex corrugatus | reverse complement strand
TGCAACCAAAGGAAGAACTTTGTCAACTAAATGTATAGTTTAGAAGTTTTGTCATGCCTACATATTTCGTTTTACCGTGAAGAAAATCTTGCCATGTGAAATGTATATATACAAATGATTGAAGCATAGACTATGGTTGATAATAGGGTCCACTGTCTAAGCAATGCTTAAAAACTGAATACAGGGATACGCCTTTTGCAGTGCTTCATCCTGACTTGGATAAGTTCATTGTTGCCTTGAAATTTGTTTTTTTTTTCTGAAGCAAGAAAACATTTCACCATTGTGCCATTGTGTCATCTCCACTTAGGGAACTAGTATGACCGCCGTTTTTCGTCGACATTAGATTATTTCAAAGCCTGTCGTATAATCCACATTTTCGTCATTTTTTTTCATGATAAAGCATCAGTTCTCGAGAGGAAATTGAAGGACTACTGATTTGCCAACTTGGGGTTGCTAATTTGTTGGAATTTTAATTAAGAGAGATTCACTTTACTTGGAAAATTCAACATCCACTCCATCTTTATTCACTAATAATTACCTGGCCTTGATAACATGCAAGCTACATTTATAGGACATTTTATGAGAAAAGGGAATTAGAACACCTGGTCACAACAGGAAAACTAGAGGGAAAGAGAAAACCAGGTAGACCCAGGGAGAAACTATGAAAATATTGGAAGGACTTGCAGAGTGGCTGAGGACAGAGAGGGTGGGAGATGTACTTGCTGAGACAGGATAGTTAGTGTGAGAGTCATGACCGTCAGCGCCATGCAGCAGGGCACATAATGGTGATGTATTACCTGGCACACTCCTTGAACCTGGGAAAAATTCTGTGCCCTGACAAAGTCTAAAATGGGAAGGGCAGAGAGATGGGAAGCAACCTATGCAATACTAGACTGTCACTTCCAGAATGACTGAAGCATGAAGGTAAGCATCGAAGGGGCCAGATTTTATGTTGAGGGCTGGGCTCAAACTCAAGATATCTGATCTTGAGTCCATTACTCTATCTAAAGAACCAACCAGGCCACATGAACTGTGATTCCCAATGGTCGAACCGAAACCCCTGCGTTGTTATCATGGCGTTGTAACCAACTGAACAAATGGGTCATTTTTACAAGCAAGCAAGCAAGCTAGTGAGCGAGCGAGCAAGCAAACAAGCAACAACAACACAAACAACAACGACAACAACAACAACAACAACAGCAGCAGCAGCAGCAGCAGCATCAAAGGCAACAAGAAGAACAACACAACAACAACAACGACAACAACGACGACAAAAATAACAACACCAAATAAACAAATAGACACAAGTCAGCCTGTTTTTTTTCCTTTCATTTTTGTAAATACGCTTACTAATTTCTAATTAACCCTTCGACTCCCACACCCTGTGCACCACATTCCTGCATGAAGCTGGTGGATAGGGCGAGAGAATCAGAGGGTTTGGTTTTTGCTTTGCTAGTATGCTTGGCGATGCGAGATATTCTGCTGGACATGGTGCGGGAGTCAAAAGTTTAAACTGAGCAAACAAACTTGTGGTCATTCTCTGGACTAGAGTAAACATGGCACTGGATCTTAATGATACAATTTTCAATACTTCTGATGGCGCTTTGACTATAACTGACGAAACGAATGCTGGAAGTACTGTGATTGTAAATAAGTCCGTTCCTGATGGATGTATTGAAGTAAGATACAATGCAAGTGACTTTGTTCCTTGGAACAACCCTAATACAATCGTCAGCGTAGAAGTAGCGAAAATGGTAAGACTGATAAAAAGCAATGTACTGGTGTTATTGTTTCTGATTGGTGGACCAGCCAACGTCATCAATATGGCGGTGTTCTCCAAGCAGGGCATTAATGATCGTGTCAACCTGTGCCTCTTTGCTTTGTCTCTGTCTGATGAAATATTTCTAATAGAGAATATGCTTTTATTTGGTGAACAAGTACATTTGCAATTCACCACAAAAGAAGTTAATGGACCTGTAATGACTTTTACGACGAATAACAACTTGGTGGGGTTTTTTGGCTCTCAGTGGGTCTCACAGATTTTATCTGCCATCATCGCCACTGAGAGATGCCTCTGCATCTGTAGTCCATTGAAATTCCAGACTTTGATGCAAACTAGAACAATGGCTGTTATCATAATTGCTGTGTACGTCTTGGTGTTAGGTCTCTATTTCATAGTACAAATAAGATACCGTATAGACTGTGTTTATGTCCCGTCGTCTGGTACAGTCTCAAATGAATTTGTTGTTAGCGAATTTTATAGAACTCACAAGGACCTCATCAACTACCTTGACAATTTTGTTTTTGGTGCTGGCATACCTGGGCTAGTTGTTACAGTGGTGATAATAACGACGATAATCACTTCTGTCAAACTGCGTCAGATTGTGACCTGGCGTGCTGTGACGTCATCATCAATCTCTGTCCAGGAAGTGGCTCTGACCAAGATGTTGATTGGTAATTCACTGGTGTTCATTCTTTGTATCACACCTGTCGGATTGTTCCGCGTCATCTTTCTGTTTTTTCCTAACGTGGACATAGGAAAGAACATCAAAACTTGTACTTGGTTAGTTTGTCTATCCTACAAATAACCTCCAGTATCAATTCCAGCTTCAACATTTTTGTGTATTACAGCATGGGGTCACGTTACAGAGAAACAGTGTGGGCCTTGTTGTGTAGATGTCACAGACACAATACAAATAAAACTGTGTCTAGCATTACAAGCGTGACCACAATGTGACTGATGTAATATGTGAGGGACCTATCTTCTACTGTTTCACGAGGTAATATCGGTTATCAATAAAGCAGACTGATTCAGTTCTGGCCTATCGTGTTCACAAATATGTCAGTGGATCTATTTGTCTGTGTGCGTGTGTGTGTGTGTGTATGTGTGTGTATTCAATTTCATTTAATGTCTATCCACATAATGGAGTGTGTGTATGTGTTTGTGTGTATGTGCTTGTGTGTGTGTGTGTGTGTGTGTGTGCACGCGTGTGTATATGTGCGTGTGCATGTGTGTGCGTGTTGTGTGTGTGTGTGTGTGTGTGTGTGTGTTATGTGTGTGTGTTGTATGTCTGTACGTATGGGCAGCCCCCAGCCAGTTAGGTGCTGTCCCGCCACGACCTGCCTTCTTCATTGGGTGCATGAAGATTAGGAGAAAATCTGACAAGCAGGTCGTTAATCACCGCACCAAACAAAAAGAAAAATTCAAATTCAAGAAACGGATCAGGAAAAGGATCAGCAGTGAAACTGGGCTGTTGGAATGTCCGAACAATGATGCCTGGGCTCTCCCAAGATCTGCAAGACATCAGCGACGCCAGAAAAACCGCCGTCATAAACAGCGAACTAAAGAGGCGCAATGTGGACATTGCCACTCTGCAGGAAACACGGCTGGCTGACTCAGGAACACTAAAGGAAAGGGACTACACCTTCTTCTGGCAAGGAAAGAGTTCTGATGCCCCAAGAGAGCACGGAGTAGGCTTTGCAGTAAGGAACAGCCTGCTGAACATGATTGAACCAGGCAGCGGCGGTTCAGAACGACTCTTGACTCTCCGCCTCAACACCACCGAAGGCTATGTCACTCTCACCAGCGTTTATGCCCCAACTCTGTCCGCCTCTCCAGACACCAAGGATGAGTTCTACGAAAATCTTGCATCAACCATAAGGAACATCCACAGGACAGAACAACTTGTTCTCCTGGGCGACTTCAATGCCAGAGTGGGTGCAGACAATGACTCATGGCCCTTCTGCCTCGGTTCTTTGGAGTGGGGAAAATGAATGAGAATGGACAGCAACTGCTTGAGTTTTGCGCCTGTCATGAACTGTGCATCGCCAACTCCTTCTTCAAGACGAAGCCTCAGCACAAAGTCTCCTGGAGGCATCCCGCTCAAAAGATTGGCACCAACTGGATTTGATCCTAGTAAGACGTGCTGCTATCAAAAACGTTCTCCACACTCGCTCTTATCACAGTGCAGACTGCGACACAGACCACTCTCTGGTATGTTGCAAGATCAGGCTACAACCAAAGAAGTTCCACTGCTCAAAGAAACAAGGGAACCCTCGCATTGACGTCAGCAAGATGTCTCAGCCAGATCTTGTAGAACAGTTCGCAGATGCCTTTGAGAGAGAATACGATGCATTGCAGCCCAGAGACTCTGCCACTGAGAGATGGGAAACGCTACGAGACACCATGCACCGCATTGCTATGGCCACCTTTGGGAAGAAAACTGTGAAGTCCCACGACTGGTTTGAGGCTAAATCATCAGAGATGACTCCCACTGTTGAGGCCAAGCGTGCCACACTCACCAAGTATAAGCGGTCACCCAGTGAGAAGAACCTGCAAATCCTCAGGGCTGCCAGAAGTAAGGTTCAGCTTAACGCCAGGCGCTGCGCAAACGAGTACTGGACAGAGCTCAGCGAAGAGATACAGAGTGCTGCTGAAAGAGGCAACATCCGAGGAATGTATGATGGCATCAAGAAGGCACTGGGACCAACACAGAGCAAGATCGCCCCCCTCAAATCCTCCACTGGGGAAGTAATCAGCAATCCTAGCCAACAGATGGAAAGATGGGCGGAACACTACTCCGACCTCTACTCCACACAGAACATGGTGTCCCCCTTAGCCCTCGATGCCATCAAGTGCATGCCGGTAATGGAAGAACTTGATGCAGAGCCAACTGCGGACGAACTCAGCAAGGCCATTGATAGCCTGGCATCAGGGAAGGCACCTGGCAACGACGGAATTCCCCCAGACCTCATCAAGCACTGCAAGACTTCTCTTCTGCACCCTTTGCACGCAGTTCTTGTCAGTGTTGGAATGAGGGAGCTGTACCACAGGACATGAGGGACGTCAAGATCGTCACCCTGTACAAAAACAAGGGCGAATGGAGCGACTGCAACAACTACAGAGGTATCTCGCTCCTCAGCATTGTTGGCAAAGTCTACGCTCGGGTCCTCCTAATCCGTCTGCAGAAACTGGCTGAACGCGTCTACCCGGAATCACA
>JAPXFY010000012.1:34036745-34044245 GCA_030674185.1 Monoplex corrugatus | reverse complement strand
ATCTTGCTATCTATCTATCTATCTATCTTGCTAGCTATCTATCAATCTATCTATCTATCTATCTATCTATCTATCTATGTATCTATCTATCTATCTATGTATCTATCTATCTATCTATCTTTCTATCTATCTAGCTATCTATCTATCTGTATATCTGTCTGTCTGTCTGTCTGTCTATCTATCTATCTATCTGTCTGTCTGTCTGTCTATGTATGTGTGCGCTTGTGTGCTCTGGTATGTGTATGTGTGTGTGCGTATGTGTGTGTGTGTATGTGTGTGTGTGTGTGTGTGTGTGTGTGTGTGTGTGTGTGTGTGTGTGTGTGTGTGTTGTCTTCTTAAAACAAGAAAAAAAATAAGTAGGGGGTGGTGTATTCTAGCGTGCACTTGTACTTTGTTTTCCGTGTGCATGCAGTTGGTCCAACCCTTACTTAGCTCAACAGGCACTGTTTTCTGTCCTCCCTTCTCTTTCAAGCCAATCACCCACTTACTGTTTTGTCATTCACCTGTGCTGACCACCGGCTTTGTTCATTGTACAGTGTGCTTTCGTGACATACTCTGTCACCAGTTGCTAAACATGATTGAACCAGGCAGCGGCGGTTCAGAACGACTCTTGACTTTTCTGCCTCAAAACCACCGAAGGCTATGTCACTCTCATCAGCGTTTATGCCCCAACTCTGTCTGCCTCTCCAGACGCCAAGGATGAGTTCTACGAAAATCTTGCATCAACCATAAGGAACATCCACAGGACAGAACAACTTGTTCTTCTGGACGACTTCAATGCCAGAGTAGGTGCAGACAAGGACTGATGGCCCTCCTGCCTCGGTTCCTTTGGAGTGGGGAAATGAGTGAGAATGGACAGCGACTGCTTGAGTTTTGCGCCTGCCATGAACTGTGCATCGCCAACTCCTTCTTCAAGACGAAGCCTCAACACAACGTCTTCTGGAGGCATCCGCGCTCAAAACATTGGCACCAACTGGATTTGATCCTAGTAAGACGTGCTGCTATCAAAAACGTTCTCCACACTCGCTCTTATCACAGCGCAGACTGCGACACAGACCACTCTCTGCGTATCAAATGTTGTTTATCATTTTTTCTCCAACCTTTAATCCAGGGTCTTCTTCTAGGTTTCTCATGATGTTTTCGCTCTAAAGTGAAAACAGATCTGGTGACAAAACACAACCCTGTCTGACTCCTCTTTTGATGTTTTGGAGAGAGCTTATATTGTTTTCTATTCTCATTGCAGCTGTTTGTTCCCAATACATATTTCTGATTATTCGTAGATCTTTCCCATCAATATTGAGGCTTTCTAGTTGGTTGATTAATTCTTCATGTCTTACCCAATCGAAAGCCTTGGTATAATCAACAAAGCATAAATATAAATCCTTATTCATCTCGATCGACCTCTCTATGATAGTTCTTAGGATGTATATGGCATTAATAGTTCCTTTCCCTTCTACAAATCCACACTGTTCATCTGCTATTTCTCTTTTGATTCCATTCCTTGTTCTCATCATGATTATTCTTAATAAGATTTTTGTTACATGACTCATCAAACTGATTGTGCGATGGAGTTCGCATTCTATAGCCCCTGTCTTCTTTGGAAGAGCAATGAAAATTGATTTTGAGATATCTTTGGGGATTTTTCCAGTAACTTTCATTTAGGAGGACTGTTATTTTTTCAATACCAAATTCCTCTAGGGCTTCAATCATCTCTGTAGTAATGTTGTCTGGTCCTGGGACTTTTCCTGGTTTTGTCTTTTTCAGTGCTGCTCTAACTTCATCTTTCATTATGCATGGCTTGTCCTTCAAAGTTCTTTCTTATGTTTTCTTAATTTCTGTCATCTTCAAGAAGGTCTTTAATGTACTTTCCCCATCTTTCTAATATTTTGTCTTTTTCCATGATAAGCGTACGATCTTTCGATTTTAAGCAACAAGTTGATGTGCATGTATTTTTCCTGTGGACAATTTCTTCAATTCGTCTGTACATACCCTAAGGATCCGTTTTGTGTTGGTCTTCTATTTCTTTGCATTTTGTTTTCAGCCAAGCTTCTTTAGCTTCATTCCATATATTCCTGGTTTCTTTATTTATCTTCCTGTATATCTCCTCGTTTCTCTTTGCCTTCCTCCGTTCCACCATCAAGCCTAAAATTTCTTTTGTCATCCAGCTCATTTTTGTTTTTCTATCTACTTCAGGGATTTCTTTACAAGCTTCATTTATCGAATTTCTCAACTTTCTCCATTGTTCCTCACAGTCACTAACGTCTTCCAGAGCACTGAATTTGTTTTGAACATGTACGTTAAATTATTTACGTATCACTTCATCTGTCTTTAAGAGTCCAAGATTTAGTTTGATGTTGTTTTTGGTCTGTTTCCTTTTCCTCAATTTCAGCCCAAATTTTTCCACAACAGGATTGTGGTCACTGTTGCAGTCTGCGCCTGGTAGTGTTTTTGCTGACAGTATAGAATTTCTAAATCTTTTATTAATCAGGATGTAGTCAATCTGATTTTTGGTATTATCTCCTGGACTCATCCAAGTCCATTTTCTTCTGTTAGGCTGCTCAAACCAGGAGTTTCCTTCTATGAACGTATTCACCTGTGCCCACCCCACAAGTTTCCCTCCACTTTCATTTTGTGTACCAAGGCCATGAGGTCCAACTATATCCTCCACCCTATCCTGTCCCACTTTAGCATTAAAATCTCCCTTTATTACTGTAACTTCCTGTGATTTACATTGGGCCTTGGCCATCTCTAATACTTCGTGGAAGTTGTCGATGTCTTCCTGAGTACTTGCAGATGTTGGTGCATACACCTGAATGATGTTGATATCAAATGGCCTGCCTCCCAACTTAACCAACAAAACTCTGTCGGACACAGCCCAGTATCCTTTGACTGCTTTTGATTTGTCTTTGTCCATTACGATGCCTACTCCTCTTTCATGTGAGTTTCCACCAGAGTATATTACTGTATACTCTCCTGATGTTATCATGCCTGCCACCTTCCGTCTCACTTCCCCTCATCCTAAAATATTAATGTTAAGCCTTTCCATCTCCATTTTGATATTGTCTAATTTACCATTTTGTAACAATGTTCTGATGTTCCATGTTGCTATTTTGGTATTTTTGTGCTTGATTGGTTATGTATTTAATGTTTTTATTCGTAAATAATGTTAATGCGTTGTGTTTTATTGTATTGCGTCATGCTGTATTGATATTCTGACACAGAGGGAATTTATCATGGGGTTGGTAAAAGTATACAAGTACATAATTTGTCCAAGTCTGATTTTCTTATATGATCTTTTACCTGTACAAAATCGTTATTGCATACAGGACTTTGATTTTTCGTTTTATTTCAAGAATGGCAATCAGATCACCACGCAAAGTCTACTCTGGTTCTGTAGAAGGGAAACATTTGAATCTTGCAATGGTTGGACATTTTCGTAAAGCCTCTGTGCTGATCGCATTTTTGCCGGGGCTGGTGTATTCGGGAGGGTGATTATGCATGCCACCGTGAGATAGTGGGTATTAGTGCATGGGGAAGGGGGAGGTTTTGATTTACTTACTTCGATGTAGTGTGTGTGTGTGTGTGTGTGTGTGTGTGTGTGTGTGTGTGTGTGTGTGTGTGTGTGTGTGTTGTGTGCGAGAGAGAGAGAGAGAGAGAGAGAGAGAGATGGATAGATAGATAGAGAGAGAAAGAGTGTGTGTGTGTGTGTGTGTGAGTGCATGTGTGTGTGCGTGTGTGTCTGTATGCATGTGTTTGTATGTGCATCTCTTTGTACACGGGTGTGTGTTGTGTGCATGTGTGTGCATGTGTGTGTGTGTGTGTGTGTGTGTGTGTGTGTGTGTGTGTTTGAGTGAGTGTTTGTATGTGTGTGTGAGTGCATGTGTGTGTGTGTGTGTGTGTATCTGTGTAGTGTTTGTGTGTGTGTGTGTGAGTGTTTATATGTGTTTGCATGTGTGTGTGTGAGTGAGTGTGTATGTGTATGTGTGTGTGCATGTGTGTGTGTGTGTGTGTGTGTGTGTGTGTGTGTGTGTGTGTGTGTGTGTGTGTGTGTGTGTGTGTGTGTGTGTGTGTGTGTGTGTGTGTAAAATAATATGAAAGAACAAATTTCCTTGCTGTTTTGGAAAGGAGAAACGAAAAAATTCTTGAATCTGGAATATGTTGAATCCCGAATCTTGTAGCCAATCCAAAGATCTGAATCCTAGGTGAATACCATAACAGTTTGGCGAACTCCCCACAAAAAGGTATCAAAGAAAAGGGGAATAATTTCTGCAATTATCTCCGCTGATCGGTTTACATAATTTTTATTAACATGCGTCGATGTTTTTTCTTTGCACCATTTATGAAGCTCAATACTTGTGTACTTGAAGCGCAAGCTATCTCCTGGGGACACGTTTCGATTTTCATTCTGGGTAATTCTTCTATACACATGATCAGCTGCTCTAAATGCTTTCAACAGTATGTTGGTGAAACTAGACGCACCCTTGACAGACGTTTCAAAGAACACTTGGCTGATAATCGATATCAAAGAGACCAAACAACCTCAAACATTTCAGCCTGGCAGACCACTTAATCAGTGACATCCGTGTGAAAGGTCTATGGCTTCTCTAACATAGCTGTATCACAGACCCTGAAAGATATGGAATCCCATCTCATCGAACTTGGAACATGAAAGACATATGGTCTCAATGACAAACCTTAACAATATCTACTACAGAAAGCAGTGTAATTACTTTGTTTCAAGTTTTTTCCTTGCATGTCTCACCATATTTGCATTTCTTTAGATACACATGATTGCTTTAGGTGCTTGCATGTATGCCTGTATGTATACATGTATGGGCGTGTTGTGTTCACTGTGTTAAGATGGTGACTCCTTTTGTCCATGCTTGTATAGTTTTGATGAATTTATTTGTACAATCTTTTTTAGTTGTAAGTCTATGCATTCTTCATATCAATATTGGCAAGAGATATACTTTCATTTCCATCATCATCATGTGCCATGCCACATGGCGTTGGCGATCATGGCCCTCCATTGGAATCCGTCTTTTGTCGCTGCGTGTATATCTGCTACCCTTTCTGTCCCCATCCGCTCTGCAAAACTGTCTAATGTTTTCTCCTTGGGTCTGCCTGGTGTTCTTTTCCCCTCTACTTTTTCCTGTTGTGACTAGGTGCTCTAATATTTATTGCCTAATAAGATGTCATATAAATGTTCTGGTCTTTTCCTAATTTTCTTCATTAATGTACTTTTTGTGTTTGCCTCTTTCAAGACCGTCTAGTTTGCTTTCCTTGCTGTCCATGAAACTCTTAACATTCTTCTTAGAAAATATATTTCATCTGCCTCAATCTTGTTCTGACTTTGCTTGTTGATTGTACAGACTTCGCATCCACCTAACAGTACTGGTTCTACATAACACTGAAAAACTTTCTTCCAAACTTTCATTCTAAGACACAATATCCTTACAATAGTACTGATTCTACATAACACTAAAAACGCTCTTCCAAACTTTCATTCTAAGACACAATATCCTTACAATAGTACTGATTCTACATAACACTAAAAACGCTCTTCCAAACTTTCATTCTAACACATATTTTACTGATATGGCATATTTTATTCTTCTCTGACTGTCTCCTTTCCCCTTCCAATGAAGTCTTGTCTTGTCAGCTGCACATACGTTTCTTTACCTTTATCTATTTCCATTCCTTATTTTTATATCATAGGCCCAGCCGCTTCTGATAAGTTTTTTTCTTTGGGTATTCTCGTTTTGTCTTTACCTGCCTGCCTGTTGCATTAGATTTTTCCCTTTCTTTTCCATGGTCAGACGAGATTTGTTGTGCCAGGAGCAATTCATTCACAATTCATTTACTTCAGCCTTACCCCCTTGATATTGATTCGACCATAATGGTATGTACATTTTGTGGATATATATATATATACATATATATACATATATATAGATATATATATATAAATATGTATATACATACATAAGTACGTACATATTTGTATATACATATATATATGTATATATATATATATATATATATAAAACACACACACTCACACACACACACACGCACGCACACACACACACACACACATATATATATATATATATATATATATATTTATGCATATGTATAAATATATATATGTGGTATCCAAGGTTGTCATAGCCGAGGGGTGGCAATGGGGACAAGCTCCCATTGTGTATAAAATGCCCCTCACGGCGCGCATCTCCAACAGCCTCTGCCAACTAAGTCCAGCTCCTAGCCTGCTCGTGTGGCTTAGATATAAGCCTGGCGGAACTGCTACTACTGATAGGAGAAGGGGTGAAGGCGGGTTACCTGGCGCCTGAAAACCAGTGCTTTGGGTAGATGGGGCTCATCAGTCTGGGAAGACAGCTCATCTAAGAGAAGGAAAACTCTGATCTCAAACCTCCGCTGCCTTGCGGCCATACGTACTCATAGGAAAGGCTTCGGGAGTCAACCCTGAGGAAAAATCCGGAGCCGGAGTCCCCAAGGCAGTTCGAGGCAGTATACAGCAACGTTCTGGCAACTCCTGCGACGGCACTAGAACCATGTGTATCGGCGCTTGCCTTTCAAATATACCATTCCAGCGATGTGGAGAGGGGGGGTCTGCTGCATGGGTAATAGCTTGCCCTCCATACTTACTTACCCGGGCATTGCGCTCTGGAGAGGTCACTCCAGTTTCGCTTTGCAGCGTCGACAAAACACGGGAAGTAGCAGTCTACCGGTTATAAGTCTGCATACTCAATTGGCGTAGAGTCAGACGCCAGGGGCTGCTTCCGACGGTGGGAGAGGTCATCGCATCTCACTGGGCAGCTACCGCCCGCCTTAAGCTGGGCAGTCCCCAGCCAGTAAGGCGCTGCCCCGCCACGGTCCGTTAGCCTCACTGGGTGCATGGGGTTTAGGGTGAAAATCGACATGCGGATCGACAACTGTGCACCAGGCAACAGAAAAATGAAAACTCCCGCCCTGAAATTGGGCACGTGGAACGTAAGGACAATGACACCAGGCTTTTCTGACGACCTGCAGGAAGTAAATGATGCTCACAAGACAGCCGTCATCGACAGAGAACTGAGCAGACTGCAGATGGACATCGTCGCCCTTCAAGAAACCAGGCTCCCAGAAACAGGATCTGTGAGGGAGAGAGACTTCACCCTGTTCTGGCAGGGCAAACCATCAGACGAGGTCAGAGAACACGGCGTGGGATTCGCAGTTAGAAACAGATTATTGGGGTCCATAACCCCACCAGCAGAAGGAACAGAGCGAATCCTGTCTCTCCGACTCCAAACATCCTCAGGACCAGTCAGTCTAATCAGTGCCTACGCATCAACTTTGGCATCCACAGCAGAAGCAAAAGACAAGTTTTATGACGACCTCAGTGCTGCTGTAAGGATAATTCCTGACAGAGAACTACTGTTCATCGCCGGCGATTTCAACGCCAGAGTAGGTGTCGATCACAACTCCTGGCCCACC
>JAPXFY010000012.1:34026745-34031745 GCA_030674185.1 Monoplex corrugatus | reverse complement strand
GTACTGTTATTGTAAATAAGTCCGTTCCTGATGGATGTATTGAAGTAAGATACAATGCAAGTGACTTTGTTCCTTGGAACAACCCTAATACAATCGTCAGCGTAGAAGTAGCGAAAATGGTAGGACTGATAAAAAACAATGTACTGGCGTTACTGTTTCTGATTGGTGGACCAGCCAACGTCATCAATATGGCGGTGTTTTACAAGCAGGGCATTAAGGATCGTGTCAACCTGTGCCTCTTTGCTTTGTCTCTGTCTGATGAAATATTTCTAATAGAGAATATGCTTTTATTTGGTGAACAAGTACATTTGCAATTCACCACAAAAGAAGTTAATGGACCCGTAATGACTTTTACGACGAATAACAACTTGGTGGGGTTTTTTGGCTCTCAGTGGGTCTCACAGATTTTATCTGCCATCATCGCCACTGAGAGATGCCTCTGTATCTGTAGTCCATTGAAATTCCAGACTTTGATGCAAACTAGAACAATGGCTGTAATCATAATTGCTGTGTACTTCGTGGTGTTAGGTCTCTATTTCATTGTACAACTGAGATACCGTATAGACTGTGTTTATGACGTGGCGTCTGGCACAGTCTCAAATGAAATGGTTGTTGGTGAATTTTATAGAACTCACAAAGAACTCATCAACTACCTTGACAATTTTGTTTTTGGTGCTGGCATACCTGGGGTAGTTGTTACAGTAGTGATAATAACGACGATAATCACTTCTGTCAAACTGCGTCAGATTGTGACCTGGCGTGCTGTGACGTCATCATCTATCTCTGTCCAGGAAGTGGCTCTGACCAAGATGTTGATTGGTAATTCACTGTTGTTCATTCTTTGTATCACACCTGTCGGATTGTTCCGCGTCATCTTTCTGTTTTTTCCTGACGTGGATATAGGAAGACAACACCATAACTTGTACGTGATTAGTTTGTATATCCTACAAATAGTGTCCAACATCAATTCCAGCTTCAACATTTTTGTGTATTACAGCATGGGGTCACGTTACAGAGAAACAGTGCGGGCCTTGTTGTGCAGATGTCACAGACACAATTACAAGTAAAACTGTGTCTAGCATTACAAGCGTGACCACAATGTGACTGATGCAATATGTGAGGGACCAATCTGCTACTGTTTCACGAAGTAATATCGGTGAATATGTAATAAAGTGGACTGATTCAGTTCTGGCCATGTACATGAATGCACAGATGTGTCGGTATGTGCGTGGGTGCGTGCATGCGTGTGTGTGTGTGTGTGTGTGTGTGTGTGTGCGTGCGTGCGTGTGTGTGTGTGTGTGTGTCTGTGTGTGTGTACGTGTGTGTACAGAATGTGTGTGGAACTTTGTGTTTTATTGACGATTGTCTTTAATGGCCTGTATGTCAAGGGTGGAGGTAATCCTTTCTAGTTGGTAGATGATTTCTTCATGTCTTATCCAATTACCAGCCTTGGAATAATCAACAAAGCATAAATATAAATCCTTGTTAAACTCGATTGACCTCCCTATGAGAGTTCTTAGAATGTATATGGCATTAATAATTCCTTTCCTTTGACAAATCCACACTGTTCTGCTATTCCTTTTTTTGTTTTTGATTCTGCTCCTTGTCCTCATCATGATTATTCTCAATAGAATTTTTGTCAGATGGCTCATCAAGGATGGAGTTTGCATTCTATAGCCCCTGCTTTCTTTGGAAGTCCAATGAAAATTGATTTTGACATATCTTTAGGGGTTTTTCCGAGTCATAAAAATGAAATACATATTCGTGGTCTCATGGGTAATACTTACGTATATGTTCATGCATATTTGTATGTATGTCTCGATGTCTGTCTGTCGGTTGTCACAAAGATCATATCACCAATTGACCGAGTGGGCCAAACCATCACGCAGCACACTGAGCCATGAAGATAAAACAGACGTGCTAAATCAGTCCTCCATATAGTTGTTGAGGGTTGGAGGTGGAGGGGAAGACAGGAAAAACGATGGATCGACAACATTGCAGAGCAGACAGAGAAAACTATTGCAGAGACCCAGGCTTTGGCACACGACTGGCAGAGCCGAAAGAATCTGGTGAACAGTTTTTTTTTGTCCAGCGCCCCAATGACTTTTCATGGAGTAAAGAGAGAAGAAAAAGAAAGGAGATGTTCGGGTATACTTCTATCTGTTTGTCTATCTATCTATCTATGTATCTATCTATGTATCTATCTATGTATCTATCTATGTATCTATCTACCTATCTATCTATCTATCTATCTATCTATCTACTATCTATCTTTCTTTATTTCTATCTATCTATCTATCTATCTATCTATCTATCTATCTACGTGTGTGAGTGCGTGTGAGTGTGTGTGAGTGCGTGTGTATGTGTGTGTGTGAATGTGTGTGAGGGTGTGTGTGTGTATGCGTGTTTGTATGTGTTGTGTGTATGTGTGTGTGTGTGTGTGCGTGCGTGCGTGTGTGTGTATGTGTGTCTGTGCGTGTTTGGTGTATTACAATCCGTTGGTTGTCTTCTTAAAATATAAGCAAGGGTGGTGTACTCTGGAGTGCACTTGTATTTTGTTTTCCATGTGCATGCAGTTGGCCCAACCCTTACTTAGCTGGAAAGGCACTGTTTTCTGTCCTACCTTCTCTTTCAAGCCCATCATCCGCTTACTGTCTTGTCATTCACGTATGCTGACCACTGGGCTTTGTTCATTGTATGATGTGCTTTCGTGACATACTCTGCCATCAGTTTACTGTGGCTGTGCAACTGCTGAGGAGCAGTTTTGTCTGATCAGAAGAGGTTTTGTCTGACTGGTTGGTAACTCATCGAGTGGCTTGAATAGAAAAGTGACCTTGCTGACCAACTCATCAAACTTTATTTTACAACGGTATTTCATTTCCACTGGATGTTGCACTGTGTGACAACCTGCGAAAATGCCCCAGCTTTTGACTTTGTGAATCCACTTTTCGTCAGAAAACAATGGCACTGGAACGTCTTTTTTCAGTCCCATTTTCTACGTCACTCTAATGCCACAGAAGCTGGAACAGTTTTTTTACACTGCTAAGATGATGAAGATAGGGATGATAATCATGATGCCATGGAGTTCCGTTCAGGATTGAGACTGAATGACAGACACAAACAAACAATTACCAGATACACAAATTAGGAATCCTGTTCTCACACTGGACGGAGCAACAGGGACGTTTCAGTCTTTCTCTCCTAATTTTTGCATCTGATGTTTATTTGTTTGTGATCTTACGCTTGACAAATGCCAGTTGGCCGAAAATTTGCGCCTGTCTTTTCTTGTTGTATTAAATACGCGTTCTTATTCTTTATTCGTGTACTTTTCAGGTTCCTGTTTGCTTGAACGCGGGCAGTCACACTTGTTTTGGAAGCTGCCAGTTGACACAGACCTATAATTGGTGGGTAGAAATCAGGAATAGGTGCAATGAAGCAAAGGAAGCTTGGCTGAAAACAAAATGCAAAGAAATAGAAGACCAACACAAAACGGATCCTCAGGGTATGTACAGACGAATTGAAGAAATTGTCCACAGGAAAAATACATGCACATCAACTGGTTGCTTAAAATGGAAAGATGGTACGATTCTCATGGAAAAAGACAAAAATATTAGATAGATGGGGAGAGTACATTAAAGACCTTTTTGAAGATGACAGAAACGAAGAACACATTATAAGAAAGAACTTTGAAGGACCACCCATAATGAAAGGTGAAGCTAGAGCAGCATTGAAAAAGATGAAACCAGGAAAAGCCCCAGGACCAGACAACATTACCACAGAGATGATTGAAGCCCAGGAGGAGTTCGGTATAGAAAAAAATAACAGTCCTCCTAAATGAAATTTACAACACTGGAAAAATCCCCAAAGATATCTCAAAATCAAATTTCTTTGCACTTCCAAAGAAGACAGGGGCTATAGAATGCGAACTCCATCGTACAATCAGTTTGATGAGTAATGTAACCAAAATCCTATTAAGAATAATCATGATGAGGACAAGGAATGGAATCAAGAGAACTAGCAGATGAACAGTGTGGATTTGTAGAAGGGAAAGGAACTATTAATGCCATATACAACATAAGAACTATCATAAAGAGGTCAATCGAGGTGAACAAGGATATATATTTATGCTTTGTTGACTATACCAAGGCTTTCGATCGGGTAAGACATGAAGAATTGATCAACCAACTAGAAAGACTCAGTATTGATGGAAAAGATCTACGAATAATCAGAACTATGTATTGGGAACAAACAGCTGCAATGAGAATAGAAAACGATATAAGCTCTTTCCAAAACATCAAAAGAGGAGTCAGACAGGGTTGTGTTTTGTCACCAGATCTGTTTTCACTTTACAGCAAAAACATCATGAGAAACCTAGAGGAAGACCCTGGATTAAAGGTTGGAGGAAAAATGATAAACATCATTCGATACGCAGATGACACCGTGCTATTTGCAGAAAGTGAAAGGGACATACAAAACCTTGTGAATATATTTGAAATAGAGAGCAAAGGGTTCGAACTAAACTGCAGGAAGACTGAAGTCATGGGGATCAGTAAAAAACATGAAATCCCCTCACGCAAAATAACAGCAAACGGCACAACCTTGAGACAGGTTGATAAATTTAAATACCTGGAAACGATCATTTCACCAGACGGCAGATGCACACCAGAAATAGCCAGCAGAATCGGCCAAGCAAAAACAACATTCAAGAAGATGGAGAGCATTCTTACCAACTAATGCCTATCAATTAACATCAGGAAGAGAGTTCTTGAATGTTATATAAAACCAATACTGTTGTAGAGTTGCGAGGCGTGGACAGTCAACAAGCAAAGCCAGAACAAGATTGAAGCAGCCATGATGTGGTTTCTAAGAAGGACTTTGAGAGTTCCATGGACAGCAAAGAAAACAAACGAGACAGTCTTGATGGAGGCAGACACAAGAAGATCATTCATAAGGAAAATTAGGAAAAGGCAGGCAACATTCATAGGCCATTTTATGAGGAA
>JAPXFY010000012.1:34014245-34024245 GCA_030674185.1 Monoplex corrugatus | reverse complement strand
CCAAACCAAACCAAACCAAACCACAACCAAACCAAACACCAAATCAACAATACACTGAAGTGGTTACAACCAACTTAAGCCATTCTGATTCATAACCTCTATCTTCTAAAGTCAAACAACTGTCTAATCGGCTAGCCTCTAAACCATACATGAAGCCCACTCGATCAGTTAACTTTCATTCTCCAGTCACTAAACTGTAGTAGCCGTGTTGATCTTTCTCCAAATTGACAGGGGAACCACTGAGCTTTTTCTTGTTAATCTGAAAGGAGCATGGCTGACATAAACATACAGGCTGGGGTGTGTGGATGGGTGTGGTGGTGCCAATTGCAGGGAAAAAGTTCTCTTACTGTTTGAAAGACAGGCGGAACAGCTATCCTGTTGCTAGTTAGGTAGCTTTCATGTTAGGTTCCTCTTTGCTGTCATGAGTTAGGGGTTCCTCTTTCCTGTCATGAGTTAGGGTTCCTCTTTCTGTCATGAGTTAGGGTTCCTCTTTCTCTGTCATGTAGTTTGTAGGGGTTCTCTTTCTTGTCATGAGTTAGGGTTATCTTTCCTGTCATGAGTTAGGGTTCATCTTTCCTGTCATGAGTTAGGGTTCTCTTTCCTGTAATGTAGCTAGGGGTTCCTCTTTCCTATTTCCTGTCATTTGTAAGGGGTTCATCTTTCCTGTCATGAGTTAGGGGGTGCTCTTTCCTGTCATGAGTTAGGGTTTCTCTTTCTTGTTATGAGTTAGGGGGTGCTCTTTCCTGTCATGAGTTAGGGGTTCCTCTTTCCTGTCATGAGTTAGGGGTTCCTCTTTCCTGTCATGAACTAGGGGTTCCTCTTTCTGTAACTGAGCTAGGTTCCCTTTCCGTCTCCTGTCATGAGTAAGGGGTCATCTTTCTTGTCATGAAAACCAAACCAAACCAAACCAATCCGATCCAACCAAGCCAATCCAAACCAAACCAAACCAAACCAAACCAAACCAAACCAAACCAAACCAACAACCAAACAACCAAACCAAACCAAACCAAACCAAACCAAACCAAACCAAACCAACAATACACTGAACGTGGTTACAACCAATTAGCCATTCTGTTCATAACACTCTGACTCTTTAAAGGCCAACAACTGTCTAATGGCTAGGCCTCTAAACCAAACTGAAGCCTCTCGATCAGGTAACCTTCTTCTCCCATCACTAAATCTGTAGTAGCCGTGTTAGTCTTTCTCCCAATACGTTAACAGAGGACAGGCGCCACTGAGCTTTTTTCTGTTATCTGAAAGGAGCATGGCTGACATAAAACAGTACAGGCAATGGGGGGTTGGGGGGTGGGGGATGGGTGGTGGTGGTGGCAATGCAGGGAAGAAAGGTCTCTTACTGTTTGAAACGACAGCGGACAGCGGCTATCTAGCTTGCTCTTAGGTAGTTAGTAGTTCCTCTTTGCTGTCATGAGTTAGGGGTTCCTCTTTGCTGTCATGAGTTAGGGTTCCTCTCTCCTGTCGTGAGATAGGGGTTCCTCTTTCCTGTCACGCGTTAAGGGTTCCTCTTTCTTGTCATGAGTTAGGGTTCATCTTTCCTGTCATGAGTTAGGGTTCATCTTTCCTGTCATGAGTTAGGGGTTCCTCTTTCCTGTCATGAGTTATGGTTCATTTTTCTTGTTATGAGTAAGGGTTCCTCTTTCCTGTCATGAGTTAGGGGTTCCTTTTTCCTGTCATGAGATAGGGGTTCCTCTTTCCTGTAATTGAGCTAGGGTTCCTCTTTCCTATCTTCCTGTCATTCATAAGGGGTTCATCTTTCCTCTCATGAGTTAGGGGGTGCTCTTTCCTGTCATGAGTTAGGGGGTGCTCTTTCCTGTCATGAGTTAGGGGTTCCTCTTTTCTGTCATGAGTTAGGGGATCCTCTTTCCTGTCATGAGTTAGGAGTTCCTCTTTCCTGTCATGAGTTAGGGGTTCCTCTTTCCTGTCATGAGCTAGGGGTTCCTCTTTCCTGTAACTGAGCTAGGGTTCCTCTTTCCTGTCTTCCTGTCATGAGTAAGGGGTTCATCTTTCTTGTCATGAAAACCAAACCAAACCAAACCAATCTGATCCAAACCAAGCCAATCCAAACCAAACCAAACCAAACCAAACCAAACCAAACCAAACCAAACCAAACCAAACAAAAACAAAACAAACCAAATCAAATCAAACCAAACCAAACCAAACCAAACCAAATCAAAAATACACCGAACGTGGTTACAACCAATTAGCCATTCTGTTCATATCACTCTGACTCTTTAAACAACCGTCTAATGGCTAGGCCTCCAAACCAAACTGAGGCCTCTCGATCAGGTAACTTTATTCTCCCAGTCACTAAATCTGTAATAGCCGTTTTAGTCTTTCTCCCAATACGTTGACAGAGGACGGGCGCCATTGAACTTTTTTTCTATGTTATCTGAAAGGAGCATGGCTGACATTAACAGTACAGGCAGTGGGGGTGGGTGGTGAGTGGTGGTGGTGGCAATGCAGGAAAAAAAGGTCCTTTACTGTTTGAAACGACAGCTGCTATCTAGCTTGCTCTTAGGTAGTTAATGGTTCCTCTTTGCTGTCATGAGTTAGTGGTTCCTCTTTGCTGTCATGAGTTAGGGGTTCCTCTTTGCTGTCATGAGTTAGGGGTTCCTCTTTGCTGTCATGAGTTAGGGGTTCCTCTTTGATGTCATGAGTTAGGGGTTCTTCTTTCCTGTCATGAGTTAGGGGTTCCTCTTTGCTGTTATGAGTTAGGGGTTCCTCTTTCCTGTCATGAGTTAGTGGTTCCTCTTTCCTGCAACTCAGGTAGGGTTCCTCTTTGCTGTAATGAGTTCCAGGTTCCTCTTTCCTGTCATGAGTTAATGGTTCCTCTTTCCTGTCATGAGTTAGGGGTTCCTCTTTCCTGTCATGAGTTAGGGGTTCCTCTTTCCTGTCATGAGTTAGGGGTTCCTCTTTCCTGTCATGAGTTAGGGTTCCTCTTTCCTGTAACTGAGCTAGGGTTCCTCTTTACTGTCTTCCTGTCATGAGTAAGGGGGTCCTAAACCAAACCAAACCAAACCAAACCAAACCAAACCAAACCAAACCAAACCAAACCAAACCAAACCAAACCAAACCAAAACCAAACGAAATCAAACCACACCACACCAAACCAATCCAATCCAAACCAAACCAAACCAAACCAAACCAAACCAAACCAAACCAAACCAAACCAAACCAAACCAAACCAAACCCAAACCCATCCAATCCAAACCAAGCCAAACCAAAATAAACGAAACGAAACGAAACAAACCAAACCAAACCAAACCAAACCAAACCAAACCAAACCAAACCAAACCAAACCAAAACAAACCAAACCAAACCAAACCAAACCAAACCAAACCAAACCAAACCAAACCAAACCAAACCAAACCAAACCAAATCAAATCAAACCAATGCAGGGAAAAAAGGTCTCTTACTGTTTGAAACGATAGCGGACAGCGGCTATCTAGCTTGCTCTTAGGTAGTTAGTAGTTCCTCTTTGCTGTCATGAGTTAGGGGTTCCTCTTTGCTGTCATGAGTTAGGGTTCATCTTTCTGTCATGAGTTAGGGGTTCCTCTTTCCTGTCATGAGTTAGGGGTTCCTCTTTGCTGTCATGAGTTAGGGGTTCCTCTTCCCTGTCATGAGTTAGGGGTTCCTCTTTCCTGTCATGAGTTAGGCGTTCCTCTTTCTTGTCTTGAGTTAAGGGTTCCCCTTTCCTCTAAAAGGAGTTAGGGGTTCCTCTTTCCTGTCACGAGTTAGGAGTTCCTCTGTTCTGTCACGCTCCCATTTCCTCATATGACTCTTATTTCTGCGTTCTAGTCCATTCATCTGTATTTCTTCCAAACCATCTCCTTGGCTCCCCAAAGCTGGAGTATGACTACCTTTAAGACAGGATAACAAACGGTCATACAAGCAAACATCTACTCCGTTTGCAAGATAGGGTAGATTTCATGAACGTGCACGCTTACATAGAGAGTGCCTGCAGGATTCCTAGCCTATGGAAGAAAAAGAACAAGGAGAAAATGAAGCAGGAGAAGCAGAAGAAGAAGAAGAAGAAGAAGAATGCGAAGAAGAATGCGAAGAAGAAGAATGCGAAGAAGAAGAATGCGAAGAAGAATGCGAAGAAGAAGAAAAGAGAGAAGAAAGGAAAGAAGAAGAAGAAGAATGCGAAGAAGAGAAGAAAGAATGCGAAGAAGAAGAAGAATGCAGAAGAAGAAGAAGAAGAATGCGAAGAAGAAGAAGAAGAGAATGCGAAGAAGAAGAAGAAGAATGCGAAGAAGAAGAAGAAGAATGCGAAGAAAGAAGAAGAAGAAAGAATGCGAGAAGAAAATGCGAAGAAAAGAAGAATCGAAGAAGAAGAGAAGAAGAATGCGAAGAAGAAGAAGAAGAAGAAGAATGCGAAGAAGAAAGAATGCAAGAAAGAAAAAGAAGAAGAAAGAAGAGAAGAAGAAGAAAAGAAGAAGAAGAAGAAGAAGAAGAAGAAGAAGAAGAAGAAGAAGAAGAGAAGAAGAAGAAGAAGAAGAAGAAGAAGAAGAAGAAGAAGAAGGAAGAAGAAGAAGAAGAAGAAAAGAAGAAGAAGAAGAAGAAGAAGAAGAAGAAGAAGAAGAAGAAGAAGAAGAAGAGAAGAAGAAGAAGAAGAAGAAGAAGAAGAAGAAGAAGAAGAAGAAGAAGAAGAGAAGAAGAAGAAAGAAGAAGAAGAAGAAAGAAGAAGAAGAAGAAGAAGAGAAGAAGAAGAAGAAGAGAAGAAGAAGAAGAAGAAGAAGAAGAATGCGAAGAAGAAGAAGAAGAAGAAGAAGAAGAAGAGAAAGAAGAAGAAGAAGAAAGAAGAAGAAGAAGAACGAAGAGAAACAAGAAGAAGAAGAAGAAGAAAAAGAAAAGGAACAAGGAACAAGAACAAGAAAAGAAGCAAGAAAAGAAACAAGAAGAAGGAGAGGAAAGAAGAAGAAAAGAAGAAGAAGAGGAGGAGAGGAGGAGGAGGAGGGGAGGAAAAGAAGAAAAAAAGAAGAAGAAGAGAGAGGAAGAAGGAAGAAGAAGAAGAAGAAAAAGAAGAAAAGAAGAAGAAAAGAAGAAGAGAAGAGAGAGGAGAAGGAGGAGGAGGGGAGAAGAAGAAGAAAAAAAGAAGAAGAAGAAGAAGAAAAAAGAAAAGAAAGAGACAGCAGGGAGCACAGCAGCACACAAAACACAAATACATAAAGAGTACAAACAAACATACTGGATTGGTCGACGTCTAGTTTAACAGCACAGCTTTGGCTGACTGTACACATGTAATGTGGCAGCCATATGTATATGATTTATAGCATTCATCAGGCTACTGACTAATAAAACAGTCATAGAATTAGAAATGCAGACCTTCTATTGACTAATAAAACAGTCATAGAATTAGAAATGCAGACATTCTATTGACTAATAAAACAGTCATAGAATTAGAAATGCAGACCTTCTATTGACTAATAAAACAGTCATAGAATTAGAAATGCAGACCTTCTATTGACTAATAAAACAGTCATGGAAATGCAGACCGTCTACTATCTTTAACGTCAGAAGATAAAAGAATATACGCTCGCAATTAAAGCACTTGTCTGGAACACTTTAGAAATGTCGGATGTCCACTAGTTAGAGTTGGGAGAAATCAAAGCCGAAAGCCATTGCGGAGAAAACACCGAACATCTATATTCTGAAGCAATCAATGTAAGAAAACAACTGGTTCGAAGTGTCAGATGCCGCATTCTGATCTCCAGCACAGTGTGTGTATGTGTGTGTTGTGTGTGTGTGTGTTGTGTGTGTGTGTGTGTGTGTGTGTGTGTGTGTGTGTGTGTGTGTGTGTGTGTGTGTGTGTGTGTGTGTTTGTGTGTGTGTGTGTGTGTGTGTTTATATGTGCTTGTGTGTGTAAGGGCAAATGTGTGTGTATGTGTCTGCATTGGAGCATTTATATGTTTGTGTGTCTTTGGGTGCGTAGTCTTTGGTTGTGTCTATGTGTATGTGTATGTGTATGTGTGTGTGTATGTATGTGTATGTGTGTGTGTCTGTGTGTGTGTCAGAATCTGTGTCTGTGTGTATTTGTGTGCGTTTGTGTGATATAAGCGCTTCTGCCTCTGTCCTGTAAATTTATGTTCAGAGTGAGCTTTAATGTGTCCAGAGAATAACGTAAAATGAACTAGACAAATGGATAGATAGATAGATAGCCAGCCACCAGCCATCAAGCTAGCCAACCAGCCAGCCAGAGAGATAGATAGACAGACAGGCAGCCAGCCAGACGGACGGACAGACAGATAATTAGATAGATAGATAGATAAATAGATAGATAGATAGATGAATAGATTGCTAGATAGATAGAGATAGATAGCTAGACAGACAGACACACATATATATATATATAATATATATATATATATATTATATATATACATATAATATATATATATACACAAAGAGACACATACACACACATACATAAAGAGAGACAGAGATAGATAGATAAATGGATAGATAGACAGATACACAGGCAGACAGACAGACAGACAGACAGATAGATAGATAGATAGATAGATAGATAGATAGATAGATAGATAGATAGATAGATAGAGACATTGTGCAAGCGCTCTCATACTCCATGTATTTAAGAGCAATTTTTTTGCGAACATATCCACACTCGACCGCACAATCACTGACAAAACACACACACACACACACACACACACACACACACACACACACACAAAACACACACACACACACACACACACACACAAACACACAAACACACACACACACACACACACACACACACACACACACACACACACACACCACAGAGTACGCTTGCACGCCCGCACGTGCCCGAACTAATAAACGCATACACATGCATTCATGCAAACAACTACGTACATACATACATACATACATACATACACAAACACACCATATACACACAACACACACACAAACACACACACATACGCACGCACACATGCACACATATACACACATACACTCACACAATCACACAAACACAGTCAAACACACACAATAACACACACACACACACACAGTCACACACACACACAGTCACACACTCACACACACACACACACACACACACACACACACACACACACACACACACACACATACACACACAAACACAATCACACACACAGAGTCACACTCACACATACAACACACACACACACACACACACACACACACACACACACTCACACACACACACAAACACACACACACACACACCCACACACACACACACACACACCAACACACATGTATCCATACACACGAATTTTATTTCTTAGACTTTATATACTTGTTAGTATTTCTATTCCTTTTCAGGCCTATTCTAATCGTTAATTTTTACATTCACTGTTGTTCGTTAACACAAAATCAATATATTTTTTTCTGTTTGTTTCTGTTTCTGTTTTGAGAGCTTAATCACATGAGCAGTTACATTCATTGTCGCTCATTTAGAACAAAGTAATTGAACGTATTATCGTACGGAAAGTATAAGAGATAGACAATAATTTCAATGTGTTTCATTGTTTACTCTGAAATGCTCTGTTAGTTGCAGAGATAAAAGTTTGAAGTTTAGGACTCTGATCAGCACGGTACTTTACTGCCAGATGGTGGGATACACAGATACACATATCATTTCTATGTAACCAAGATTGTTCCAATGACAGACTGACGGAATACTAGTATAAATATTATATAGAGCAGGGAAAGCTTAGGCAAAATAGGACCTTAAGACCTGGCCAGCTCATGGGTTTATGTGCAGGTTTAAAGGCTCGTGCCATGATTACCATACGCAAGGCACCTGTGATGTCAGTGCATATGGAATTCATTCCGAACGCGGAGACGTCATCTTGAGAAACTGAAACTGAAACTGAAACTGAAACCGCCAGCCGTTGGTTCTTTTGACATAGCCGTGGACTTAAGATCTCATGTGCTGGGTCCAGTCACATTGTTATTGTTGTTATTGTTATTGTTGTTTAAAACCCAGCTGACTACATAGAGCCATGTCAGGGCTATAACTGCTTCAAAATACACAATACAACAGGGGAAAAAAAAAAGAAAAGAAAATTTACTGCACATATCAATGCATTCGCGCACATAATCTAAGGACAAGCCCCCGGCGTTGACCACTCTGTCAAATTTATCGCACAGGGGATTTAAAAAAACACAATGGCTACCTGGCTAAACCTATCTCTCTGTGAACTAGCTACTCACTGCGTAGCTTTAAAAATAACCCCTGAATACAAACATAAGCTTACCTAAGGACACCAAAACATATACAAAAACAGACATAAATTACCTAAATTTGCTTCCGCATATCTCACTTCCCTAGAGCCAAAAGTGCACTTAATACACGTACCCAATTATCAATCCTAAGAGAACGACGCAAGACTTTACTGAACACATACAGGTGAATGGACCAGCAAGGCAGAAGATGATAGGAAGAAATGACAGAAAGCAAAGGAACAAGGCAGAAACAAAGAGAGTGACAGAAAAGAGGAAATTTCTAGCACAGAATTTCCAAAAGGTGGGGATACTATTTATACTGAAATAATCCCCGGCATCCCCACGGGGGGGATCCAGTCACATCCCTGCCGGGAAAAGTGAAGTTTAGCTACCCCATGAATTTTACTCAGTCTTTGTACAAACACTAGCTCAACCATAGATCCTCGCCCTCGCGATAAGTTTTCTCCCGTGATTAGATTGCAAGCCCATAGGGTTCAAGACCTTGCCGGCTCATAAGGTTTTGCGCAGGCTTCAAGAGTCTATCAGATAATTGTTGGCAGATTTGGGTGGAGCATTGTGGGTAAAGGGCAGAGATTTTCTTTTCCATATTCCAGGTTAACATGTGTGCCGACCTACTAATGCCTAAACCCTCTTCATGTGTATGAACACGCAGAACATCAAATCATCATCATCATGTGCCCTGCCACATGGCGTCGGCGATCGTAGCCCTCCATATGCATCCATCCCTTGTTGCCGCAAGCACATCTTCCACCCTCTCTGTCTTCAGCCACCCTGCAAGTCCTTCCAATATTTCTCTCCTGGGTCTACCTGGTGCTCTCTCTCCCTCCAACCTTCCAGTTGTGACCCAATGCTCTCATTCCCCTTTTCTCATAAACTGGTCTATAAATGTTGCCTGTCTTTTCCTAATCTTCCTTATCAATGATCTTTTGTGTCTGCCTCCATCAAAACTGTCTCGTTTGTTTTCTTTGCTGTCCATGGAACTCTCAACATTCTTCTTAGAAACCAGATCTCGGCTACCTCAATTTTGTTTTGGCTTTGCTTGTTGACTGTCCACTGTCACTCGCAGCTACCAGAGCGCCGATTGTGACACTGACCACTCTTTGGTGTGCAGCAATGTGAAGCTCCGCGCGAAGAGACGGCACCGTACGAGAAAGGAGGGCCGACCTCGCATCGACACTAGCAAAACACTCGATCAAAGAAAAGTGGAGGAGTTTGCGCGTTTGTTGGAGGATTCTCTCCCTGGCCCACCCACTGCAAATGCCCAAGACCGATGGGAACACTTCAGAGATGCTGTCTACAACGCCGCCATGTCCATCTTTGGCAAAAAGACCAGCAAGTCAGCTGATTGGTTCGAAGCCCACTCAGAAGAAATGACACCAGTCATCGAGGCCAAGAGAAACGCCTTGACAGCATACAAAACCAATCCCAGTGAGCAGAACCTCCAGATTCTCCGTCTTGCTCGCAGCAAAGTCCAGCAGTGTGCCAGACAATGCGCCAACGACTATTGGCTTCAGCTCTGCTCCCAGATTTAGATTGCAGCTGACACAGGCAACATCAAGGCGATGTATGACGGCATCAAGCAGGCATTGGGCCCAACGCAAAGGAAAACTGCCCCTTTGAAATCAGCTACAGGGGAGGTGATTCAAGACAGAGAACAACAGATGGAGCGCTGGGTAGAACACTATACTGAGCTATGTGCAAGGGACAATGTAGTCACAGAAGACGCCCT
>JAPXFY010000012.1:33966745-34009245 GCA_030674185.1 Monoplex corrugatus | reverse complement strand
CCAGCTTCAACATTTTTGTGTATTACAGCATGGGATCACGTTACAGAGAAACAGTGCGGGCCTTGTTGTGCAGATGTCACAGACACAATACAAGTAAAACTGTGTCTAGCATTAAAAGCGTGACCACAATGTGACTGATGCAATATGTGAGGGACCAATCTGCTACTGTTTCACGAGGTGATATCGGTGATTATGTAATAAAGTGGACTGATTCAGTTCTGGCCATGTACATGAATGCACAGACGTGTCGGTATGTGCGTGGGTGCGTGCATGCGTGCGTGCGTGCGTGCGTGCTTCGTGTGTGTGTGTCTGTGTGTGTGTACGTGTGTAGGTGTGTGTGTCTGCGTGTGTGTGTGTGTGTGTGTAGGTGTGTGTACAGTATGTGTGTGGAACTTTGTGTTTTATTGACGACTGTCTTTAACGGCCTGTATGTCAAGGGTGGAGGTAAGCCTTTCTAGTTGGTAAATCATTTCTTCATGTCTTATCCGATCACCAGCCTTGGAATAATCAACAAAGCATAAATATAAATCCTTGTTCAACTCGATTGACCTCCCTATGAGAGTTCTTAGAATGTATATGGCATTAATAATTCCTTTCCCTTGACAAATCCACACTGTTCTGCTATTCCTTTTTTGTTTTTGATTCTGCTCCTTGTCCTCATCATGATTATTCTCAATAGAATTTTTGTCAGATATCACTGACGAACAGGTCTCGAGTGTCACCAGCTAGTGCGGTGATGATGTCTGCAAAGTCCAAATTAGATAGGCACTCCCCATCATGCTCATTGTAGGATGGAGTTTGCATTCTATAGCCCCTGCTTTCTTTGGAAGTCCAATGAAAATTGATTTTGACATATCTTTAGGGGTTTTTCCGAGTCATAAAAATGAAATACATGTTCGTGGTCTCATGGGTAATACTTACGTATATGTTCTTGCATATTTGTATGTATGTCTCGATGTCTGTCTGTCGGTTGTCACAAAGATCATATCACCAATTGACCGAGTGGGCCAAACCATCACGCAGCACACTGAGCCATGAAGATAAAACAGACGTGCTAAATCAGTCCTCCATATAGTTGTTGAGGGATGGAGGTGGAGGGGAAGACAGGAAAAACGATGGATCGACAACATTGCAGAGCAGACAGAGAAAACTGTTGCAGAGACCCAGGCTTTGGCACACGACTGGCAGAGCCGAAAGAATCTGGTGAACAGTTTTTTTTTGTCCAGCGCCCCAATGACTTTTCATGGAGTAAAGAGAGAAGAAAAAGAAAGGAGATATTCGCGTATACTTCTATCTGTTTGTCTATCTATCTATCTATGTATCTATCTATCTATCTGTCTATCTATCTATCTATCTATCTCTCTATCTATCTCTCTATCTATCTATCTATCTATCTATCTATCTATCTATCTATCTATCTGTCTATCTATCATTCTGTCTGTCTGTCTGTCTGTCTATCTATCTATCTGTCTATCTATCTATGTATCTATGTGTGCGTTTGTGTATGTGAGTGTGCATGAGTGCGTGTGCGTGCATGCGTACGTGCGTGCGTGTGTGTGTGCGCGCGCGCGCGGTGTGTGTGTGTGTGTGCGTGTTTGGTGTATTACAATCCGTTGGTTGTCTTCTTAAAATATAAGCAAGGGGTGGTGTACTCTGGAGTGCACTTGTATTTTGTTTTCCATGTGCATGCAGTTGGCCCAACCCTTACTTAGCTGGAAAGGCACTGTTTTCTGTCCTCTCTTCCCTTTCAAACCCATCACCCGCTTACTGTCTTGTCATTCACGTATGCTGACCACTGGGCTTTGTTCATTGTATGATGTGCTTTCGTGACATACTCTGCCATCAGTTTCCTATGGCTGTGTAACTGCAGAGGAGCAGTTTTGTGTGACTGGTGGGTAACTTATTGAGTGGCTTGATTAGAAAAGCGACCTAGCTGACCAACTCATCAAACATTTTTACAACGGTATTTCATTTTCACTGGATGTTGCACTATGTGACAACCTGCGAAAATGCCCCAGCTTCTGACTTTGTGAATCCACTTTTCGTCAGAAAACAATATCACTGGAACGTCTTTTTTTTCAGTCCCATTTTCTACGCCACCTTAATGCCACAAAAGCTGGAACAGTTTCTTTTACAATGCTAAGATGATGATGAAGATAGGGGTGATAATCATGATGCAATGGAGTTCCGTTCAGGATTGAGACTGCTTAACAGGTGTGTAGTCCATGCTTACTATCATGATACATACTGGCGTCAACCAGGTCCGAGAGATGGAGACACCTGCGGTGCTGGTTAGAAGATATGAGCAACACCCTCAAGGACGCATCCGTGAAGTGGATGAGACTCGACTGTGTTGTCCCTATCTTCCCAATGAGCCCATAGCACGCCCAACACTGGGTAGGAGCCGGTTAGAGCCGAAAAATCACACAATGTTTTTTTGGCGGTACTGATGGGGATTCGAAACCACAACCTTCCAGTCGGTAGTCCGTTGCGCTAACTACTACACCACGGCGACTAGTATGGCACTGGAACGCCTCATGTCATGTGCTTAAAGACGTGAATCAATTAAAAACACCTCCCACGAATGCATTTCCGCTCTAAAGATAATTGCACAAAACTGGTTTGAAGTGCTGATGAGAGTTCGTCAGGGCTGCATCCTGTCACTGCTCCTCTTTGCACTGGTCACATACAAGATGCTTAGGAAGGGAAAGGCATCCAGTGGCATGATGGGGAGTGCCTATCTAATTTGGACTTTTCAGACATCATCACCGCACTAGCTGGTGACACTCGAGACCTGTTCGTCAGTGATATCAAGAAAGATGCAAACGGTACTGGACTTATATATACCAGTGCCAAGAAAACAAATGTAAAAAACACACACAAAAAATGCCATAAAGAATATTCATTGGACAAAACGATGTGACTAAAGAACTGAACTGTCGCACAGGCAAAGCATCGGCAACATTCGGCGAGCTGTCAACAGTCTGGAATATCAGGAAAAGCTTCGACGAAAAATTGTGGTTCCACGATCACAACGTCCTATCAGCTTTGTTGTACAGCTGTGAAACGTGGCACCCGTACACAAGCCAGACAAAGAAGCCAAGCCTGACTCCTTTGACGTAAGCAATATTTTGGGGCATGAAATGGAAAGACTTTATGATAAACGATAAAGTGAGGTCATGAAGCAAACATCTCATTCACCAACATCACCTGCAAGCGTTGACTAAGTTGGTTGGGTACCATGCCGTCTTCCAGACCTGTCATCCAAGTCCTGAACTGAAATTCAGAAGGACAGCGAAGGAGGGGAAGACCAGAAAATACACTGCTGCCAGACAGGAACCAGAAAAAAAAAACACGAGAAAAGAATAAGAACGCGTATTTAATACAACAAGACAAGACAGGCGCAAATTTTCGGCCAACTGACCTTTGTTAAGCGTAAGATCACAAACAATTACCAGATACACAAATTAGGAATCCTGTTTTCACACTGGATGGAGCAACAGGGACATTTCAGTCTTTCTCTCCTAATTTTTGCATCTGATGTTTATTTGTTTGTGATCTTACGCTTGACAAATGCCAGTTGGCCGAAAATTTGCGCCTGTCTTGTCTTGTTGTATTAAATACGTGTTCTTATTCTTTATTCGTGTACTTTTCTCGTTCCTGTTTGCTTGAACGCGGGCAGTCACACTTGTTTTGGAAGCTGCCAGTTGACACAGACCTATAATTGGTGGGTAGAAATCAGGAATAGGTGCAATGAAGCTAAGGAAGCTTGGCTGAAAACATAATGCAAAGAATAGAAGACCAACACAAAACGGATTCTCAGGGTATGTACAGACGAATTGAAGAAATTGTCCACAGGAAAAATACATGCACATCAACTGGTTGCTTGAAATCGAAAGATGGTACGATTCTCATGGAAAAAGACAAAATATTAGACAGATGGGGAGAGTACATTAAAGACCTTTTTGAAGATGACAGAAACGCAAGAACACATTATAAGAAAGAACTTTGAAGGACCACCATAATGAAAGATGAAGTTAGCGCAGCACTGAAAAAGATAAAACCAGGAAAAGCCCCAGGACCAGACAACATTAACACAGAGATGATTGAAGCCCTGGAGAAATTCGGTATAGAAAAAATAACATTCCTCCTAAATGAAATTTACGACACTGGAAAAATCCCCAAAGATATGTCAAAATCAATTTTCTTTGCACTTCCAAAGAAGACAGGGGCTATAGAATGCGAACTCCATCGTACAATCAGTTTGATGAGTCATGTAATCAAGATCCTATTAAGAATAATCATGATGAGGACAAGGAATAACAAAAGAGAAATTCTCAAAAGAGAAATAGCAGATGAACAGTGTGGATTTGTGGAAGGGAAAGGAACTATTAATGCCATATACATATTAAGAACTATCATAGAGAGGTCAATCGAGGTGAACAAGGATTTGTATTTATGCTTTGTTGATTATACCAAGGCTTTCGATCGGGTAAGACATGAAGAATTAATCAACCAACTAGAAAGACTCAATATTGATGGAAAAGATCTACGAATAATCAGAAATATGTATTGGGAACAAACAGCTGCAATGAGAATAAAAAACGATATAAGCTCTTTCCAAAACATCAAAAGAGGAGTCAGAGTTGGTTGTGTTTTTCACCAGCGAAAACATCATGAGAAACCTAGAGGAAGACCTTGGATTAAAGGTTGGAGGAAAAATGATAAACAACATTCGATAGGCAGATGACACCGTGCTAATTGCAAAAAGTGAAAGGGACCTACAAAACCTTGTGAATATACGTGAAATAGAGAGCAAAGGTAAGGGGATGGAACTAAACAGCAGGAAGACTGAAGTCATGGTGAACAGTAAAAAACATGAAATCCCCTTATGCAAAATAGCAGCAAACGGCACAACCTTGAGACAGGTTGATAAATTTAAATACCTTGGAACGATCATTTCACAGATGGCAGATGCACATCAGTAATAGCCAGCGGAATCGGCCAAGCCAAAACAACATTCAAGAAGATGGAGAGCATTCTTACCAACAAACGCCTATCAATTAACATCAGGAAGAGAAATCTTGAATGTATATCGAACCAATACTGTTGTAGGGTTGCGAGGCGTGGACAGTCAACAAGCAAAGCCAGAACAAGATTGAGGCAGCTGAGATGTGGTTTCTAAGAAGGATGCTGAGAGTTCCATGGACAGCAAAGAAAACAAACGAGCAGTCTTGATGGAGACAGACACAAGTAGATCATTCATAAGGAAGATTAGGAAAAGGCAGGCAACATTCAAAGGCCATTTTATGAGGAAAGGGCAATTGGAACACCTGGTCACAACGGGAAAGCTGGAGGGAAGGAGAGCACCGGTAGACCCAGGGAGAAGATACTAGACGGACTTGCAGAGTAGCTGAAGACAGGGAGGGTGGAAGAGATGGTTGAGGCAACAAGAGATAGAGACAGATGGAAGTCCATAATCGCCAACGCCAGGCCGCAAGGCACCTGATAATGATGATGAGATGCTGGGATGATGCCCTCAGACTCTATGCCCATCAGGCCTCCTCATGCTTCGCACGATGGAGAAGTGTCTAAGTAAGTAGAGTCATCTTGCCTGTTCAACATAAATAAACTGCATTTGCTTTGGTTCTGATCGTGAGTATTGTGTCGTTTTAGTGTGTTCTTTCTGGTTTTGATTAAAACTGATCCATGTAAAAGGAAAAGAGGAATGACTACAGATGAGATGAGAAATTGGTATGAAAAAAGAATTTACTGTACTCACCTTAAGACTTGAAAATGCTGTTCACACTGAAATAGACGCAGACGAAATACGTACTGGTTTCGACTCTTGGGTCTTCAACTGGGTACAAACACACAGACATATAGACACAGACACAGACAGACACAGACAGGCAGACACACACACATACACACACACACACACGCACACACACGCACACACACACACACACACACACACACACCACGCACGCACGCACCACACTACACACACACACACACACACACATACACACTACACATACAGAGTTGCAAAAAGAACAATGAAGACACATGTTTAAGACAGAAACAATATGCAGTCGAAATTTCGTACAGCAAGAAAAAAATGGGTGGGTGTGATGGTGCGGGGGATAATCACATGACAAAAGGGAGATAACAAAATCAAATCTAAGCGCTGAGTTAGGGGTTCCTCTTTCCTGTCTTCCTGTCATGAGTAAGGGGGTCCTAACCCAAAGCAAAGCAAAGCAAAGCAAACCAAACCAAACAAACCAACAATCCAAAACAATCCAACCAAACCAAACCAAACCAAACCAAACCAAAATCAAAGATACACCGACCGTGGTTACAACCAATTAGCCATTCTGTTCATACACTCTGACTCTTTAAGCCAAACGTCTAATGGCTAGGCCTCCAAACCAAACAGAAGCCTCTCCATCTGGTAACTTTCTCTCCCAGTCACTAAATCTGTAGTAGCCGTGTTAGTCTTTCTCCCATACGTTGACAGAGGACGGGCGCCATTCAGCTTTTTTCCATGTTATCTGAAAGGAGCATGGCTGACATAAAACGGTACAGGCAGTGGGGTGGGGGGTGTTGGTAGTTGCAATGCAGGAAAAAAAGGTCTTTTACTATTTGAAACGACAGCGGCTATGTAGCTTGCTCTTAGGTAATTAGTGGTTCCTCTTTGCTGTCATGAGTTAAGGGTTCCTCTTTGCTGTCATGAGTTAGTGGTTCCTCTTTGGTGTCATGAGTTAGGGGTTCCTCTTTGCTGTCATGAGTTAGTGGTTCCTCTTTGCTGTCATAAGTTAGGGGTTCCTCTTTCCTGTCATTAGTTAGGTGTTCCTCTTTCCTGTCATGAGTTGGGGGTTCCTCTTTGCTGTCATGAGTTAGGGGTTCCTCTTTGCTGTCATGAGTTAGGGGTTCCTCTTTCCTGTCATGATTTAGGGGTTCCTCTTTCCTGTCATGAGTTGGGGTTCCTTTTACCTGTAAAGGAGGTAGGGTTCGTCTTTCCTGTCATGAGTTAGGGGTTCCTCTTTCCTGTCATGAGTTAGGGGTTCCTCTTTCCTGTCATGAGTTGGGGTTCCTTTTTCCTGTAAAGGAGTTAGGGGTTCCTCATTCGTGTCATGAGTTGGGGATTCCTTTCCTGTCATGAGTTAGGGGTTCCTCTTTCCTGTCATGAGTTGGGGGTTCCCCTTTCCTGTAAAGGAGTTAGGGGTTCCCCTTTCCTGTAAAGGAGTTAGGGGTTCCTCTTTCTTGTCACGAGTTAGGAGTTCCTCTGTTCTGTCATGTGTCAGGGGTTCCTCTTTCCTGTCATGAATTAGGAGTTCCTCTTTCCTGTCATGCTCCCATTTCCTCATATGACTCTTGTTTCTGCGTTCTAGTCCATTTATCTGTATTTCTTCCAAACCATTTCCTTGGCTCCCCAAAGCTGGAGTATGACTACTGCCTTTAAGACAGGATAACAAACGGTCATACAAGCAAACATCTACTCCGTTTGCAAGGTAGGGTAGATTTCATGAATGTGTACGCTTACACAGAGAGTGCCTGCAGGATTCCTAGCCTCTGGAAGAAAAAGAACAAGGAGAAGAAGAAGCAGGAGAAGCAGAAGAAGAATGCGAAGAAGAATGCGAAGAAGAAGAAGAATGCGAAGAAGAATGCGAAGAAGAAGAATGCGAAGAAGAAGAATGCGAAGAAGAATGCGAAGAAGAAGAAGAATGCGAAGAAGAATGCGAAGAAGAAGAAGAAGAATGCGAAGAAGAAGAAGAAGAAGAATGCGAAGAAGAAGAATGCGAAGAAGAAGAATGCGAAGAATGCGAAGAAGAATGCGAAGAAGAAGAATGCGAAGAAGAAGAATGCGAAGAAGAAGAAGAAGAAGAATGCGAAGAAGAAGAATGCGAAGAAGAAGAATGCGAAGAAGAAGAAGAAGAAGAAGAATGCGAAGAAGAATGCGAATGCGAAGAAGAATGCGAAGAAGAAGAATGCGAAGAAGAAGAATGCGAAGAAGAATGCGAAGAAGAATGCGAAGAAGAATGCGAAGAAGAATGCGAAGAAGAAAATCGAAGAAGAATGCGAAGAAGAATGCGAAGAAGAAGAATGCGAAGAAGAAGAATGCGAAGAAGAAGAAGAAGAAGAAGAAGAAGAAGAAGAAGAAGAAGAAGAAGAAGAAGAAGAAGAAGAAGAAGAAGAAGAAGAAGAAGAAGAAGAAGAAGAAGAAGAAGAAGAAGAAGAAGATAGAAGAAGAAGAAGAGAAGAGAAGAAGAAGAAGAAGAAGAAGAAGAAGAGAAGAAGAAGAAGAAGAAGAAGAAGAAAGAATAAGAAGAAGAGGAACAAGAACAAGAACAAGAAGAAGAACAAGAACAAGAACAAGAAGAAGAACAAGAAGAAGAAGAGCAGGAGAAGGAGGAGGAGGAGGTGGAGGAAAAAGAAGAAAAAAAGAAGAGGAGGAGGAGGAGAAGGAGGAGGAGGGGGAGGAAGAAGAAGAAAAAAAGAAATAGAAGAAGGAAAAGAAGAAGAAGAAGAAGAAGAGCAGGAGGAGGAGGAAGAAGAAGAAAAAGAAGAAGAGGAGGAGGAGGAGAAGGAGGAGGAGGAGAAAAAAAAAGAAGAAGAAGAAGAAGAGAAGAAGAAAAGAAGAAGAAGAAGAACAAGAGCAGCAGCAGCAGCAACAACAAATACATAAAACAGTACAAACCAACATACTGGATTGGTCGACGTCTAGTTTAACAGCACAGCTTTGGCTGACTGTACACATGTAATGTGGCAGCCACATGTATATGATTTAAAGCATTCATCAGGCTACTGACTAATAAAACAGTCATAGAATTAGAAATGCAGACATTCTATTGACTAATAAAACAGTCATGGAAATGCAGACCTTCTATTGACTAATAAAACAGTCATGGAAATGCAGACCTTCTATTGACTAATAAAACAGTCATGGAAATGCAGACCGTCTACTATCTTTAACGTCAGAAGATAAAAGAATATACGCTCGCAATTAAAGCACTTGTCTGGAACACTTTAGAAATGTCGGATGTCCACTAGTTAGAGTTGGGAGAAATCAAAGCCGAAAGCCATTGCGGAGAAAACACCGAACATCTATATTCTGAAGCAATCAATGTAAGAAAACAACTGGTTCGAAGTGTCAGATGCCGCATTCTGATCTCCAGCACAGTGTGTGTATGTGTGTGTTGTGTGTGTGTGTGTTGTGTGTGTGTGTGTGTGTGTGTGTGTGTGTGTGTGTGTGTGTGTGTGTGTGTGTGTGTGTGTGTTGTGTGTGTGTGTGTGTGTGTGTGTTTATATGTGCTTGTGTGTGTAAGGGCAAATGTGTGTGTATGTGTCTGCATTGGAGCATTTATATGTTTGTGTGTCTTTGGGTGCGTAGTCTTTGGTTGTGTCTATGTGTATGTGTATGTGTATGTGTGTGTGTATGTATGTGTATGTGTGTGTGTCTGTGTGTGTGTCAGAATCTGTGTCTGTGTGTATTTGTGTGCGTTTGTGTGATATAAGCGCTTCTGCCTCTGTCCTGTAAATTTATGTTCAGAGTGAGCTTTAATGTGTCCAGAGAATAACTTAAAATGAACTAGACAAATGGATAGATAGATAGTCAGCCACCAGCCATCTAGCTAGCAAGCTAGCCAGCCAGCCAGATAGATAGACAGACATGCAGCCAGCCAGACCGACGGACAGACAGACAGATAATTAGATAGATAGATAGATAGATAGATGGATAGATTGCTAGATAGATAGAGATAGATAGCTAGACAGACAGACATATATATATATATAATATATATATATATATACATATAATATATATATATATATACAAAGAGACACATGCACACACATACATAAAGAGAGACAGAGATAGATAAATGGATAGATAGACACATAGACAGGCAGACAGATGGATAGATAGATAGATAGATAGATAGAGACATTGTGCAAGCGCTCTGATACTCCATGTATTTAAGAGCAATTTTTTTGCGAACATATCCACACTCGACCGCACAATCACTGACAAACACACACACACACACACACACACACACACACCACACACACACACACACACACACACGCACGCACACACAAACACACACACACACACAAACACACAAACACACACACACACACACACACACACACACACACAGAGTACGCTTGCACGCCCGCACGTGCCCGAACTAATAAACGCATACACATGCATTCATGCAAACAACTACGTACATACATACATACATACATACATACATACATACATACATACATACATACATACACAAACACACCACATACACACAACACACACACAAACACACACACATACGCACGGACACATGCACACATATACACACATACACTCACATGCATGTTTGTAAGAACATCGTAGATGAATATATACGCAAAATGGGAAGAGTTTCTATGAAAAATAAAGCTATTATCAGTCTCTGAATACCTGTGAGATCAAAAACTGAGAAAACATAGGTTTTTTTTCTGCGAGAACGTGCATATAGTTTGTTTCTGTCTATCTTCAACGATGAAACTGAAAGCAAAATATCTCAGAATGCATTAGCAAGGTAGGCTGGACCTCGTCCGTACTGTCGTTACTTTCTTTACTGCTGAAGTTTGACGTGAAGGATTTTCTTATGACGATGCTGCAGCTTCTTTATTTCCTGGCTATGGCGACTGTTGGATCAACGAATGTTGTTTCTTGCCTTGTCCTGTGTCTTGGTGTATCTCCTCACACACAAACCATGTGCAGCCATATAATTGTGACTGGCACTGGCTCCCATATCGAGTTCTCCAACAGCAAGCATTGTGATCATTTCAGTTTTCCAGGAAGATGAAAAAGTTTCTTGAGGGCATCGGCTCCAGATCACTCCATGCAAACTTTCATTCGCATTCTATGTCTTGGAGTGAAGGCATCACTTTAGTAGGTTCCTGTCAGTCAGTTGCTTTTTTTCTGTTTTAAAGATGACCATTGTTGATGGTTTTCTTTTTAAGCCAGTAGATTGTTTTAAAGTGCTATGTATACATTTTCCTCAGCATTTGGATGGAATATAAGCACTAAATTAATTTGTATAGCGTAGATGGCATACTGTTAGTATTATTTTATTTATTTATTTATTTTTTTGACTGTTGGTTGTCACGTTTTACTGAAAGAAAGACACACGTTGGCAGCCTAGCTGATACCAAGGCAAAAGTGTTGAACAAATTCGTCTTTGCACTTCCTTACTAGTCTGTGCATAGCAATTCTAAGAGCACGTGCAGCTTTAGTTTTTGTTTTTGTTTTTGTCAGCTGGTCCTGTGCAACAGTGACAATCATCGTTTACAGAAAAATACTCCCAAAATATTTGTTCTTCTTAACTGTTTGGCTGTTATCCGCCCCACAGAGAAACGTAGTGGTGTATTTCTTCATGTTGAGTAATGCCTGTGATGGTAATTATGACATTTGCCATGTTTATTGTTATTGATATTATTACTGTTTTTGTTGTTGTTAATGTAGTTTTTGTCAATGATGGTTATAGTGTGTGTTTGTGCTTGTGTGTGTGTGTGTGTGTGTGTGTGTGTGTGTGTGTGTGTGTGTGTGTGTGTGTGTGCGTGTGTATGTGTCAGTGTGTGCTGAAGAGAGAGAGAGAGAGAGAGAGAGAGAGAGAGTCAGTCAGTCAGTCAGTCAGTCAGTCAGTCAAGGCCCCATGCACTGAGTAACAGTGTCATTGGAAGTAATTAAAACTTACCATGACACGGTACTGAGAGCATATCTGAGACCACTTTGCCACAAACCGAAGGTAAGCATACGACAAAAGCAATCTCAGATATTAATTAAAATCGGACAGATAGAAACACAACGCAAACAAGAAGAATGCAGACATGTGTTTGTCAGTGCATTATATGGCAGAATGGCCATAAGATTTCATAGGGACTCAAATCTCTCATTAATTTCAGTGTTGCACCTACAGACTTTTATTTCAGTTTTACCTACTTTAAGTGAAGTATTGTGCAAAACCCGCATCAGCATGTGTGCAAGCATGAGTGACATGAGACAATATTGTGCTGTGTTGTATCATGTGACTTCAAGCTTATGTCAAATTCTATGGGATTTTACTCGTTGTTTGTTTGTTTTTGTTTGTTTGTTGTTGTCACATTTCAGCTCGAATGCTTTTAGAGATTAAGCAAATGCAAGCTCTGTTTAAATGAAGCTAGCTTGATAGCCATGGTCAGAGAATTGTATTAATTTAACACAAATAACTTACAAAGGCACTCGAAATAATCTAACCATGAAACTTTAAATTAAGAGGTATGAAAGAATGCTTTTTGACTCTAATAGAATTGTGTTTTTCTGTCTTTCTACTTAGATATCATGCTCACTTCATTCCAACAACAACAACAACAACAACAACAACAACACAACAAAACAACAACAAAACAAACAACAACAACAACAACAAAAAAACAACAACAACAACAAAACAACAACAACAACAAAACTGTTGCTGACGAGATATGAAGATGATCATTCCATCTAACTTAGCTGTTACTTCCTTCAAATGCCCCTTTTCGGCTTTTTGGCTTGTTACAGACTCAAAATGAAAACATGTACAAATTGATGTGAGGTGACTACAAGAACTGACAAAAATTCAAATCATCAAACGTATTTTTGAAATGGCCAGACTCGAATGCATGCTTCCTTTTCTCCAAGAAAGCTTTTCAAGAAACACCACATCAGTATAAATACCGTACTCACACCGGATTCAGATTCCACCCAAAACAAGAACAGACTATCGCCAGTTGAGTGACCATCATGTTCTTAGTAAGAGAAAAAATACAATGAAAAACCAACAGAAAATAGAACCACAACGACATTAGCAAAATTCTTCATAGGAGAACTTCCTTCCAATCAAGCGGCTATAAAAGAAGCAAATATACATGGGGAAAAGTCAGCTATGTGTTTATGAAGGGTTTGCAGCTTAAAGAAGAAAAGGCTGCTTGTAACAATAAACTTAGAATTCACACACAAAACGTACCTGAGAGACAGACAGACGATAGAAAGAGAGGGAGGGAGGCAGAAATAGAAAGAGAGAGAAAGAGACAGACAGAGAGAAGAGAGAGAGAGAGAGAGAGAGAGGAGAGAGAGAGAGAGAGAGAGAGAGAGAGAGAAGAGAGAAAGATAGAAAGAAGAGAGAGAGAGAGAGGCGAGAGAGAGAGAGAGAGAGGAGAGAGAGAAAGATAGAAGGAAGGAGGGAAATATTGCACAGGCTCTGACACTGATGAGACTGACATTGTTTTAATTGTGAAGGCCGTTGCCCAGAGAGAGAGAGGGAGGAGGGAGACACAGGGTTAGAGAGAAAGAGAGAAGAGAGAGAGGATGAGAAGAGTGATAGAAGAGAAGAGAAGAAGAGAAGAAGAGAGAGAGAGAGAGATGCTGAGTATGAATCAATAACTATATCATGTTTGATCATTGTTTTCCAGCATGGACGTGAAAAATCACAATTTTCGTTTCACTGATTGAACAGCCAGTAAAAACAGAGTGAGCTGGACCTAGTTTCTGAAGACAGACTGAAATTAATGAAGGATAACCAGCAGCATGGATATGAGTTTCACTGGATGGACCGGTCGGAGCAAAGAAGTGTTCAATGCCACTATGACGCCTTCCTCAAAGCACATGGAAGCAATGACAGCTTCCTCTACGAAAGACGAATGGGATCATGGTTGCATAACACAAGGTGATTTCATTCCTACTGACAGTCCATACAATCTGATCTCTCAAGAGATACGTTTTTCATTAAAATGTACTTTTGTGTCTCATCATCATCATCATCATCATCATCATCATCATCATCATCATCATCATCATTCATCATCATCGTCATCGTCATCGTCGTCGTCGTCGTTGTCGTCGTCGTCCTCGTCGTCACCCTTGTATCTCTTCTAAAGTTTTATCTTTATATTATCACATTCTTATTTCACGTCTCCTTGTTCTAATCCAATAACCAGCATAGCTGTTGAGAGAGTGTGGTGGCATGGGTGCATTGACAGGACGCGAGAGCAGATGGAATTATCCATATTTTTTTTTGATTGAAGATGGATGATTCCATCCGCTCTTGTTTGGATACGTTTGGATATGCTGCTGGCTTTTTTGCTCATAGTAGTTTTCGAACATTTGAAACTGTCAGCCTCTTCCAGTTGTAGCCACTCATGCGAATTAATGCATAACCGATCATTGTGCCATTGACTCTGACTCTACTTTTCATATCGCTCAACCTCCTTTGCATATACTCATACACGGTCAACGTGTTTGTCGATGAGGTCTTCCAGTTCAGTGTTGGCACCCGCCATGATGTCGCTGTCACTGAACAATTTCCTGCAACCAATGGAGATGATGTTGTAGTGGTCGTGAAAGGTTTTCTTTTCTAATGGAATGTTTTGATCACACCAAGTGATTTCACGGCCTTCATATCTTGTACTGTCTCCTCGACTTGGTTTTGCAATATTGGAAACTCTTCAACGTTTCTGCTATTTGGCAGAACTTTTTCTTTTACATTTGCTGGCATCTGGTTGGAACTTGCTCTTTGTAGAAGGCCTTGCAGTGCACATTTCATTGGATGGGCACACATGTTCCTTTCATTGCATATATCTGTGTTTGTGTGAGTGAGTGTGCGTGTGTGTGCGTGTGTGTGTGTGCGTGTGCGTGTGTGTATGTGTGTGTGTGTGTGTGTGTGTGTGTGTGTGTGTAAGTGTGTGTATGTGTGCGTGCGCGTGCGCGTGCGTTATTAATGTGCGTAATCATTCATTTATTCGTAGGTTAGATAATAAGACCACGTAATTTTAGTAAAACACTTATTTCAGAATCAGCGTTTTTTTTTAAATCCCATTTTCCCAACTCGAATCTGCATATGGGCAGACTTGTGTATCTTTGTATCTTTGTAACTTCTTATTCTGATAATCTTTACTTTCTTCTAAATTCTTATTTCATTTTTTTTCTCTTAGATTTGATAGACGTTTAAACATTTAAAATAACCATGTTTGAAATTGCAGACTTGCACTCTGTCTGTGGTAAAGACAATGTTAAAGATGTTTTCTTTTTAATATGTTTGTAAATCATTCTTGTGGGCTGGTTGGTTTATCATATAGAGTCATGGATTTAACATCTGTGTTGAGTTCATTCCCAGTCCACAACATAGAAATGCTGATCACAGCCCACCTTAAAGCTCTGTTTATTCCTGTGGAGTCAATATTTCAACACTGGCTTTTCGCTTTATATTTCAAGACCTTGTAAACAATTGAGGTTTGCACAGACTCATGGACTCTGCCAGGTAAGTACTGGCAAATGTAGTGGAGTGCATATTGAATTGTCTGAGTGTAATGAATCCCTGCAGAACGAACAAGAAACTCTATTCAGATTGAAGAAATAATATAACATTATTTTTACAAAATGTACAATGTACAACTATTCATATATACACATTTTACCATGTATTATATCAAAATCATGTTTACAAAACGTACAATGTGCAACTGTCCATGTAGACTCCTGTTATTGTGTACTTAACGATTAACAAACAATGCATTATGCAATACGAGAATGTTACAATGGGAGACGAATTCAAATAGAGATGAGATTCAATAACAAACTGCAGCAAAGATAAATGCAATTCTGGCTGGTTCTATTTCAGGTTGAGACAATCATATCGGCCATCAACACAGCAGGATTGACACCTCTGCTGTTCCTGATAGGAGTGCCTGGCAACATCCTCAGTGCTGCAGTATTCTATAAACAAGGGCTGAAGGAGAGGATCAACCTGTGTATTTTCTGTCTGGCCATTGTTGATGCTGTGGTCATTACTGTTACGTTTCTTTTGACCGCAGAGAAAGTCTATGTTATTTACGTTGGACCATCCAATTTCTTTATACAGTATTTTGTGGGTATGTTGGCTGATATCTGTTGTTTGACAGTCTTTGATAGAAGTATATAGACAGAGGGATCTTCTAATGTATTTTATATACTCACATACACACACTTACATGAAGATACTTACATAGTATTTTCATTTACTAAACTGAGAAATATTTTTGAAAAAGTAGCCTGCGTACTAATTTTGTCAAGTTTTCGATGGAGTTGAAATCGATAACATAAAATTCTGGACATATATAACATATTCCAGTTGCAACACGCCATTTGGTAATTTGTATATGCAGCTGTTTTAGTCATTTGCAATCAGAAACCACACCAAAAGATCATGTCTTATGCAGTATCATACTGGGATGGTAGATCAGTGCCCTGAAACCATTTTGAATAGCACAAAGAAACGTCTGCCACAAATTATTTAACACTCAAATATTCCACAATGCCTACCTAAAAGTGAATAGTTTTCGATGTTTATTGCGTGCCTTTTGATAAGTGCTCCGGTGAATACCTTGATGAGTCAGTCTGATCACTGGGCATCAACATAAGATAGCACGTAAGTACCAGCATCCACACTTAAACTGGTTGGTTCAGTTCCAATGGTACTGGTGGCACAATATCTTGGGACAGTGTAATACGTGGCCAGAGAAACTAGCAGATCCAAAACACACAAACCATAAATGTACTGTATATTATGGGGCAAAGTCCAGTTTGAGCAGAGAAAATGGGATAGATGTTTCAGTAAGAATGGTGTTCACATGATAAGTTCTGGTGATTAGGCATGGCAATGGTAAGGTTGACTTTTTTCATGTTTTCATGTGTTTGTAAAGCTTTCATTTGATAGGTGTGCATTGTTATTTTGATTACCCTGATTTAAAATGTGATTCCAAAATAAACCAACGCACTCCTGACACCTCACGAAAGATCATGGGAGAGCTGTCATTCCTCATATATTCTTTTTCAAACTTATGAACATGCATTTGTTCGGGCACGAGCAAACACACACACACACACACACACACACACACACACACACACACACACACACACACACACACACACACACACACACACACACACGTGCACGCAGACAGACAGACACACACACACGCATACATACGCACACACGCATGCACATACACTATATCACATGTGATCATTGTGATCTTTTCTTCCAACATTTTTAAAGAAACGAATATAAACCATTATAACAATTACTGTTTCAGGTCTGAGACAGGCTTGACATGGGTCAGCATGTTCCTGAGCACTGTCATTGCCGCTGAGCGGTGTTTCTGTGTGGTCAGTCCACTACGTGCCCAACACGTGCTGAGTACGAGAACCATGGCTGTGTTCATCACTATCACCTCCCTTGTCCTGCTGACCGGTATGCTGGTCATTGCAGGCCCTAAACACACTGTCATCTGTGTGATTGACCTAAGAACTAACATTACATCACCAATTGTCTATTTCACTGAGTAAGCTGGCCAACTATTCCCTTAGATGCTATTTTAAAAAATGTATCAAAATTTGTGTTCGTCTCCGGGCTGAATCTGCTATTCAAAATTTTTTTTTTGTTTTATATCTCAGGGCTGAATCTGCTATTTTAAAATGATTGTTTCATGTCTCATGACTCAATCTATTATTCAAAACAATTATTTTATGTTTCATGTATCAGGGCTGAATTTGCTATCTTTTAAAAACATATATTTATTTTCATGTCTCAGGGCAGAATCTGATCTGACAGCTGTGGAACCTGTTGCTAGAGTCTATCATTATCATGCATGATACTGAACCTGAACATTTTATGTAATTTTACTGTACACGTTTTCCACATATACGTTTTGGACATTTAACAAAACTGTGTTGTCAATACTATCCTCTTTGACTCCTTTGATTGTATTTGGTGTCTGTTTGCAATTCTGTATTAAATTTTGTTTTGGTCCAGTTTTCTTTGTGTACTACTGTAGATCACTCATAAGGAAGATTAGGAAAAGACAGGCAACATTTATAGGCCATTTTATGAGGAAGGGGGATTTGGAGTACCTGGTCACAACGGGAAAGCTGGAGGAAAAGAGAGCACCAGGTAGACCCAGGGAGAAAATGCTGGACGGACTTGCAGAGTGGCTGGAGACGAGGAGGGTGGGGGAGATGCTAGGGGCAACGAGAGATAGAGACAGATGGAAGTCCATGATCACCAACGCCATGCGGCAGGACACCTGATGATGATGATGATGACTACTGTAGAAACAGATTGGCTAACTTCATTTCATTGAGCATTGAGGTGAACTCTATGAAGCATCAGAAAAGTTAGCTGATCTGTTTTTTTTTTCTTAAATTTTATGAAGTTGTTTCTTTGTTGTTTTTCGTGTTCTCTTAACAAAGACCAGTTTGCTGAACAGTCGCACCTGTCTTCTTTGCTACTCAAAACGTTTTCGTTCTATTTTCATCTGTTTTTGGCTTTTGCTTGCCTGAAGGAAAACAATTACTTAGTTTGCATTCGACTGAAACAAGAACCCAGGTGCAGAGCCTGTTTGATTTCTTTGAAGCAAAAAAATGGTAAGATTTAGTGTTTTTGTGAGAACATATGTCAAATTGATATTACTTATCTATTTACAATACTTCTATGAAATCAAATTGTGTTGTATAATCTGTCTTTTGTTTTGTTTACTTCTGTGTCATTTTCTTTCGTTTCATTTAATTTTTTCTTAACAAGGCAAATTGTTATTGTACTTGTAACATGACTGAAGTACACTACTTTGTTTACTTTTCTCTAATACTGGTATTTTGTTTGTTTGTGTTTGCAGCTACTACCTAAGAAACAAAGAGATATTGGACATATTTGACATTTTTGTCTACTCCTCAACCCTACCTGCTATCTTTTTGGTTCTCATTTTTGTCACGACCACCATCACTGCCGTCAAACTTCAGTCAGCCCTAAAATGGCGTGAACAAACTTCTACTACCAGGGGTGCCTCATCTGACAGAAACTTGGAAATCCAGAACGATAATCGTGAGGTGGCACTGACAAAGATGCTGATAGGGACCTCTGTACTTTTTATGATCTGTTTGTCACCTGTTATGATGGTGCAGATCACTGTGTTTCTTGTGCCAGAACTGAAGTATGGTGGTCACTACCACAATTTAGCTCTTGTTCTGTGGGGTACCATTTCTGTTTTCAGGTGTTTAAATTCCTCACTCAACTTCTTTGTCTACTATCGCATGGGATCACGTTTCCGTCAAACATTGAAGCAGCTTCTGCCCTGCAGAACTTCTTCGAGATCTTCTAACAATTCAATGTCACCAAGTACGACGGAGAATGCTTCTTTCATGTCTTAGAATAACAACGTTGCATGTAACTAAGCTGTAGAGGTGGAAGATGTACTTGAAGCAACAAGGGATATATTCGTATGGAGGGCCATGATCGCCGACGCCATGCAGCAGGGCACATGATGATGATGATGATGATCATGTAGACAATATTGAGAATTTTTGTGACAGTCAATGACTTTCTGCCAGTGCAGTGGTTGAAATATTCCTGGAACAGACAGGGCAGTTTGACCCAGATTGTAAAAAGTTGAACACGTTGTAGAAATATTTTATGAACGCCATGCAGATTTGTTGCCCATACCTGTCTTGCATGTAAGCCCATTCAATTTTACGATCATTGTGACGCTAATTCTTTCACTTGCTCTTTGTTACTGCTGTTCCTAAGCCTTTGTGTGAAACGAATCATTGATCAATAGTAACGAATCAATCAGATCGTCAAGATTTTATCATTATCATTTTTTTGCAGATTATTTTCCTCATGACGACCGTATGCGCGAAGCAGGGATATGTTGTGGCTTCCTATGTTGTAGGTTGTTTTCCTTCAATTCTCATTCACATTATCGGGCATCGTCATACGGTAAGTTCATGTTCCTGTGTTCCTGGTATCTTGACTTTTGAAACCATAATATCAAGCTGAAAAGGACTGAAACTATCATTCTTGAAAGACAGTCTCATGGGAAATAGACTGTTTACATCTGATGGTTCTTGAATCTGATTACTGTACTGAATAGGAAAATATACTTATTCATTTCATAGGTCTCGCTTTGATATCTGGAAAACAATTTTAATATCAGTGACTATCCAACGTTATCACAATCCATTGTCCTTGGCCTGTTTTCTGAGTTTTCTTGCTTTACAGTTTCTGTTTGCCTATGCCAAAAAGTATTTACAGAGAGATGAAGCTGACAGTCCGCACTTAGACACGAAGTCTGGCGCAGTGTCATATTGCAGATGTGGAGTGTCTCTCCCACTGAATCTATCCAACACTACGGTGGTCTCCCTCTGAGAACCATTATATATGCTCTTAATACTTGAGACATTTTGCATCGTGTTTCGTTAAAACCCTGTAGGATGCTTATCTTTCAACGCATCCTCTTTGTTTTAAACGTAATTGTGCACTGTAGATACAACTCTTTCTTTTAAGTGTTTATTTTACATGTTTTGTGTGCGTGCGTGTGTGTGTGTGTGCGTGTGTGTGTGTGTGTGTGTGTGTGTGTGTGTGTGTTGTGTGTGTGTGTGTGTGTGTGTGTGTGTGTTGTGTGTGTGTGTGTGTGTGTGTGTGTGTGTGTGTGTGTGTGTGTGTGTGTGTAACCATGTATTTATATACGGTGTGTGAGCGTGTGTTGTGTGCATGACTACATTCGTGCACATATTCGACCCCTTTCTCTCTATGTATATTTAACCAACCATATCTCTCTCTGTCTCTATCTATCTATCTATCTATCTATCTATCTATCTATCTATCTATCTATCTATCTATCTATCTATCTATCTATCTATCTTTTTATCTATGTATCTATGTATGTGGGTCAAAATCTTCGCCATAGAGGTCGGGGCAAGAGGGTTTGTGGGCACCTCCGCTTATGATCTCATGAAACAACTCGCCATTTCTGGGAAGAAGAGGACTAGAGCCCTTAAAGCGATGGCAGAGGCAGCAGAAAGGAGCTCAAGCTGGATCTGGGCAAGGAGGAACCAAAAGTGAACTTTATAAGGATTAAATTCCCTACAGATGATGTGTGCCCCGTTAGCACATTGGTAAAACCGCGTACCGCAGTTCTGAAGCGCAGAATCGCCCAGGTTCACTCCCCGGCGTGGGGGAAAAAAGAAAAAAAAATATAGACAACAGCAGAAGGGCATCCAGGAGTCATGACCTGGATGTGGCCTGGCCCCCCGAGAGTGTAAGGAGTTCAGGGCCGAAACACTTGTCTAAAGGGGTTACTTCTCTGAAGACCTTCTGTTGTCTAGCTCTCCCTAGAGTTTCTTTCTACCTGTATCTCTGTCTGTCTGTCTGCCTGTCTATCTATCTAGCTAGTCTACTTATCTAAGCTATCGAATCTATTTATCTCATCTATAGATCCATCTGATTTATCTGTTTATCTGGTTTGTGTGTGTGTGTGATACATGCACGCGTGTGTGTTTGTGCGCGCGCGCGCGCGCGTGCGAGCGCGTGCGCGTGCACGTGTGTTATTGTTTACTTTATTTCAATTAATTACCACCACATGTGGTCCTAAAGATGAATGTTATGAAATGTGAACAACGGCATGAGCATCATTTCCAACAGCAAACAAAGCGTACAAATGTACAACAAAATTAATGATTGTAATAACAATGCTAAATTAATGATAATAGTAATTATAATGGTAATGATGATGATGATAATAAAGCAATGTAGTTATCATTATTGCTATTATCACTAGTGTTATTATTGTTATTATTATTGATGTTAATATTATTATTATCATTATCATTACTAGTAATAATAATGTAATGATAATAATAATATAATGATAAGAATAAGAGATAAAATCAGTACCATCGTCATCACCATCACCACCACCATTATCATTATGATGATGATGATATGATGATTATTACAACAAGATCTACCATTACTATTACTACTAGCACCTACGTTGCTGCTGCTGTTGCTGCTGCTATTGCTACTATCACCATGATTATGGCTGTCCTTACTTCTAGTACAATACTGCTGATACTGTACTACTATTGCCTATGCTAGATTATTGATCAGAGGGTTAATTTGAAAATACAATTTACGTGTATGCATGCATATATACATTACACACATACATACATACCCACATACATACATAAGTGCACACATGAATTCATACATACCTATATACTAAAGTTCATGGAAGAACACAAATCTATGCATGCACGGACATATATACATTCAGATATGATTCACGCATCTATTCAATTTTAACTCTCCTGCATACTTAATTCTGCGTAAGCGAATGTGCACACAATACACACATAGGCCCTTTACATGTATACAAATATTCATATTCAATCCCACGAGCAGGAGCATATACACGCACGCACGCACGCACGCACGCACGCACGCACGCACGCACTCACACACACACAAACAACACAAACATACACAAACACACACATGCACGCACACTTTCTCTATCTGCCTGTCTCTCTTTCACACACATATACACATACAGACAGACAGACACACACACACACACACACACACACACACACACACACACACGCACACATCATCATCATCATCATCATCCAGCTGTGAAGCTGCTGAAAGGGAACAGTGCTGCTCTAATAGGTTTGAGAACAAAGACAGCGCGCAACTCATGCCCATACACAATCAACAGACCCTATTCGTTCTAACAGGCACATCCCACAAACAAACACTAGCTGAAGCCTATAGCAAAGGACTGCATTGATTGGACAAATACGAGAACCATTGTTAGGGTCGGTTTTGTTTTATTTTGTTTTGATTTTGGAGGTGTGGAGTGTGGGTGGGGGCCAAAGGGAATGGTACGCAACGAACACCCTTTTTGTTTTTTGTAAGGATCATAGCACTCAGGGAGATTACCTTTGAGCTCACCTTTTCCCCGTCCGATTTTCTACGCCATTTTAATGGCAGCAGAAGCTTGCACAGTTTTTACAACGCGATGATGAAAATGTCAATGAGGATGATAATCATGAAGCTATGGAGTTCCGTCTAGGAATGAGACTGCGTGACAGGGTTTGTACTCTACACTTACTATCATGATATATCCTGGCGTCAACCAGGCCCGAGAAATACAGACACCTGCGGTGCTGGTCAGAAGATTTGAGCAACACCCTTAATGACGCATCCGTGAAGTGGATGAGACTCGACTGTGTGGTGTCAGTCTTCCCAATGTGCCCATTGCACGCCCAACTCTGCGTAAGAGCCGGTTGGAGCCGAAAAATTCCACAATGATTTTTGAAGGGACTGATGGGGATTCGAATCCACAATCTTCCAGTTGGTAGTCTGTTTCGCCAACCACTACACCACGGCGACTGGTGTAACGAACACCCTTTTTTTTTCTGTCTCCACTTTTGATTTTGTCTGTGTTCTTCTTTTGTTCTGCCATCTCCTTTTCGTATCTTCCAGGTCATTCGCCTGTATTGTTATTTAAAGTTCTCCCTTTTGGAATCCCCAAGATGCTTCATGGACTACTCCATTCATGATGCTTTGGTTGTGAGAATGAAAATACTGTTCTGTTTAATAGTTGCCGTTTGCGTTGAGTTATTTATTGATCTGGCATTTTTGTATATGTTTGTATTGAAGTACTCTGTGTAGTTTTTATTAGTTCGTTTTTTTAACGTGTAGGTTATGAATTGGAAGACTAGTGCCGAGAGCACAGCCGAATAAGTTTTATCAGTGAGTTGTAATTGGTGTTTTTCAATGACTTAGTGTAAATTGGAACGTTCGTAAATTGATTCATTATTATTGATTTTTTTAAAACTTCTGTTCAATACACGATTTAAGACTCGCAGTCTGTGTGTGTGTCCGTCTGTCTGACTGACAGTCTGTCTGTCTGTCTCTCAGGAAGAATTTCTTATCTTTGCTGCAGTACCAGCGATTCATGCCTAGTACTAATTAATCGACTGTGAACAAATATATAGTCATTATACATATGCAGCGTATGAATAGATTCTGTATTTGTGCATAATGTATTCATGCGTTAAGGTTGAACGATTGCCAAAACAGTCTACCTATATTCATCCATCTTTCTTGAACTGATTTTTGCGACTTTATTGTTTTATCAATCTCACCAATTTTTTCCCAATTACTGTATTTATGTAGTAAATGAAGCATTGACTCAGTGAACATGGAGAATTGAAAGTCTGAATGTATTGTCTGTATGTATGTATCCTTCACATTTCCTTTTACAATCGTCTGTTTCGAAGAAATGAATCTTCATAGTAAAGGTGGAAAGAAAATTAGGACATCTAACTATTAAAGAGTGTTGACATCTTAAAATACGCAAGACCAATAACATCTGAACTTATTCAGCGATGATGAAAATCCCAGCCTACTGAAAAATGAAGACATTGAGGATCAATTAAAAATGCTGACATTTCAAACAATCAAGAACGATGGGATTTTGACCTGTTTAAGAATGATGCCATTTAGGTCTAATCAAAATTGATACCTCAAATAGTCCAGAATGATAAGATCTGACCCTGTTTAAAAACAATGACATCTAAGCTTATCGAAGAATGATGACATGAGGCTTATCGAAGAATGATGACATGATGCCTTGAAGAATTATAACACCCTTTAAAATATATCTTAACCCCATTCAAAAATGATGTTATCTTAATGTATTAAAACTACTAGTGACATCGTAACATAGTAAAGAATTATGCCATCTTAATCTTTTAAAAAGATTATAATATCTGGGCTTATGAACAATGATATTATTTAGGCGTTCATGAAAAATAATGACATCGAAGCTTATTAGATATCTAAATGTTCAAACATTTCGTTATTTCGGCTGCATATAAAAAAGTCAGTAACAGAGGTAATGGACTCTAGCTACCATGATTATCTACTTCGCTGAAAAAATCAAAACAAAACAAAATATAGAAAGCAGAAGAAACAAACAATACTTTTAAACAAAATTAACTTCGGGTCTGTAACAAAAGACTTTTTTGATTTAGTATTCTGACTGATCTGCTGCACCACAAACAAAAAGGAAACGTTCGAACAAACACAATACACGTATGGTAGACCAACCAACCAACCAACCAACCAACCAACCAACCAACCAACCAACAACCAACCAACCAACCAACCAATCAACCAACCAACCAACCAACCAATCAACCAACCAACCAATCAGTCAACCAACCAACCAACCAATTAACCAACCAACCAATCAACCAACAACCAACCAACCAACCAATCAACCAACAGCTAACCAAGCAACCAAGCAACCAAGCAACCAACAGCTAACAAGCAACCAACAACCAACAACCAAGCAACCAACAAACCAACCAACCAACCAACAACCAACCAACAACCAACCAACCAACCAACACTAACCAACCAACCAACCAACCAACCAACCAACCAACCAACCAACAAACCAACCAACCAACAAACAAACAAACAAAAGAAAACAAAACGGAAAGGGAAAAAGAGAGTCTTGTAACCCTTTTTGAGTGTTCATTGAAAGACAACTTCTGGGCCCATTCAAGAACGATAACATCCAAACCTCTTTAGAGAAGATCATACCTGCGTCTACTGAAAGTTGGATACATAGAGATCTAATGACGAAAGGTGACATCATCTAAGCCTATAAAGTGCGTAAGTGTTAAGATATTGTCAAGAACGACGACATTAGGCCTATTCATATAGCTCTCGTCGACACAGAAATTCAATTTAAATTTACAAGCCTCTGGGGAGGTTAAAAACGAAAGAAAATCAATGGTGGAACTGTCCCCTGTAGCTCGTAACGATGTTGCTTTACACTCAAGAGCCTGACAAATAACTGTTTTATCTGCATTCTTGTTATTCTGACACCGCGACATCCTCTTAACCGGGAGTAATCCCTATCGGAATGGACCGTGGAATGTTTGTTCAGAATCCAGTCTCTGTTTTCGCAATGCCAGCAGCTAATGCTTTGTTCAAACCAGACAGCGTATGAGAACTTGGTATGGGATAACAAGCCTCCTTGTTCCTTGCCCGCTCCCAACTCGGTAAACTTCCTCGACCCTCCTGCTGATTGAGAGGCAGGATATTCGTATGATATTACTGTGAAAGTGTAGAGTGTGTGGCGTAGTGTTTAATTTAACCCTTTGACTCCTACACCCTATCCACCAACAGCAAAAACTTAACCCTTTGACTCCCTCACCCTATCCACCAACAGCAAAAACTTAACCCTTTGACTCCCTCACCATATCCACCAACTGCAAAAACTTAACCCTTTGACTCCCTTACCTATCCACCAACTGCAAAGACTTAACCCTTTGACTCCCTCACCCTATCTACCAACTGCAAAAACTTAACCCTTTGACTTCCTTTCCCTATACGCCAGTTTCCTGCAGGAAGCTAATGGATAGGGTGAGGGAGTCAAAGGGTTAAGTTTTTGCTTTTTGCTAGCATAGTTGATGATGCAGGATGCTGGTGAACTGGGTCCGGGAGTCAAAGAGTTAAAGTACCTTCGTTGAATGAGATATACCCGGGTTCGAATCATGGGTTGGGCAGGGGTTATTTTCTCCTCCACTAGATCTTCACATGGTAATCTTTTGGATGAGGACGCTAAACAGAGGTTCCGTTTAGGAGCACATACTCAACGCACATAAAAAAAAAATCTCACATTAACAAAGGAGCTGTCCCTGGCAAAACTATGCAGACAAATCCACTATTATACGTACATAGAAATAAACTCATACCCGAGCAAGTTTAAAAAATGGGTGGCGGTACCTTCCACATGGAACAGCGCAGCCCAGAATTCACGTGATAAATCCATGGTGGTAACAGCATTATGTATAGGTAAAGACTGATCATAATTCACATCGCACTATGGTGACTTACGTTTAGGAGAAAATCAAAAATGAAAATGTAGCTAGACTTTTGTCTGTAATGGACAAACAAAACAAACAAAAGCAATTAAAAAAAATCTTGGCCTTACAATCAAGAAATGCTTACTTGACACATCTTGGGAACACAGGCAGCCGACAGACAAGCACATCAACACAGATAGACGTGAACGTAGTGATACGCAAAGAAGGAAACACACACACACACACACACACACACACACACACACACACACACACACACACACACACACACACACACATACACACACATACACACACGCGCGCACACACACACGCACGCACACACACACACTCAACCACACACACATACACACACTCTTTCTTGCGTTAGGGTAAAACGACATATTCCTTACACTATCTATGAGTACAATTTCTGACATATTTGCCTCATCATCATTACTATATGAATTTTTTGTTAGCCTGTCAAAAAGTCCTATAGCGAATTACCTTTAAAATGTTATTTCACTTGTTCACTGTTATGGTTAGTCAATTCCTGGTTTTATATTTTATTCATTTCTTCTAGAAATTTATTTTGTTTGTTACTTAGTTAGTTTGTTTAAATCGTTAATTATGGTAACGTTATTTGTTAGTTTTACCTTCCCCTCCTTGAAACAGTTGTTTTCTGGATCATCTTTTCTCAAAACTAAAATTGACAATTTTCAAATATCCTCTTCACTCCTCCTCTATCAAACCCCCCCTTTTTTTTTGGGGGGGGGGGGGGTCTAAAATCACTTTAGTGAATAGACATTAAATCAAAGACCACCACACACACACACACACACACACACACACACACACACACACACATACACACACACACACACCACACACACACAACACACACACACACACACACACTCACACACACACATATATACACACGCACACACACGCACACACCCACGCACACGCACGAATACACGTGCACGCAAGCGCTTACAACTCTCTAGCTTTTTACGTTTTACGTATTCATTATTGCTCCTCTCTTGAGTTTGCGAAAGAGGGACGAAACAAACTGTTACGTCGCTAAGGAACAGACAACAACCACCTTGACAACAATAACAATAACAACAAAATAGAGAAATAAAAACAGCAAACAACCTCAGCAACAACATCATCAACAACATCAACACACACAATCATTATAGTACACAAGGAAAGCAATCATTCAGACACAGTTGCCCACTTCATCAAAACATAATAAAGCATCTAAACGAAATTAAAAGCAAACAAACGAAAAAAACAAAGAAACGAACGAACGAACGAAAGAACAAACACACACATAAACAAACAAACAACGAACAAACAAACAAACAAACAAACAAACAAGCATGCAATCAAGCAAGTAAGCAAACAAACAAACAAACAAACAAACAAACAAACTTATCAATCAACAATTAACCAACCAACTAACCAACCAACCAACAAACAAACAAACACACAAATAAGCAAACAAACACAAACAACAAAAACAAACAAACAAACAAACAAACAAACAAACAAACAAACAACGAGCGTGCGAACAAGCGTACGAACGAACAAACGAATAAACAGAGAGACAGAGAAGCAAAAAACAAACAAGCAAACAAACAAACAAACAAACAACAAACAAAAACAAACAAACAAACAAACAAACAAACAAACAAACGAAAACAAACAAACAAACAAACAAACAACAAACAAACAAACAAAACAAACAACGAACAAAACCAGATCAGCCGACAAACCTAAAAGCAGAATGTGAACAAAGAAAACTGGTAGCTGAAAATGAGAACAGCAGGAACTAAGGGCCATTGTACAAAAACAAAATATATTGTGAAATTCCATTAAAAAATCGAACAGTTGACGAAATGGATGGACATGGAAGCACAGCTTTCAACAATGCGACCGGGACAATATCTGTTTGTTTTGTGTCTGTTGACATTTCTGTCTTGATGTGGTTGGGTTTTCACGTGCATGCTGCCTCAATGCGCAATATCTTTTTCTGTCTGTCGGGTCTGTCTGTCAGTCTGTCTATATGTCTTTGTCTGTTTGTCTGTCTGTCTGTCTGTCTGTGTGCCTCTGTCTGCCTGTGTCTCTGTCTACCTCTGTCTCTGTCTGTCTGTCGGTCGGTCGGTTGGTCTGTCTGTCGGTCTTTGTCTCTCTCTCTCTGTCTCTCTCTCTGTCTCTCTCCCTCTATATGTTAAAGCATTCCAGCGATTCAGTGTTAAACTTTATAGTTATTCTATTTAATCGGTTATTTGAAAATGGTATTTTCCCCACAGAATGGGCCAAATCTATTATTGTCTACATACATAAGAAAGGAGATGTAAACAACCAGACAACTACCGAGGGGTTGCACTCACAAGTGTTTTAGGCAAAGTTTATACAAATATATTAAATAAACGACTTACGAAATGGGCAGAAAGGGAAGAAAAAATAAAAGAAGAACAAGCAGGATTTCGATCTGGATACAGTACAATAGATCACATTTTCACACTGTACGCTTTAGTCCAAAAATACCTTCTTAATCACACTAAACTATATGTAGCATTTGTAGATTTTCGCAAAGCATTTGACTCAATTTATAGAAATTTACTTTGGGGGGTTCTGCGTAAGAATGGAGTAAATGGTAAATATATATGTCTTTTAAAAGTATATATAATTCTGTGTTAGCATGTGTTCGTGACAAAGATATGTAGTCCAACTTTTTCGAATGTCCACGAGGAGTGAAACAAGGATGTCTCCTCAGCCCCTTACTATTTTCATTTTTCATTAATGAGTTAGCGTTAGAAATAGCCAAAAAAGGGAGACATGGTGTACAGTTATTGCCTGGTGCTGTTGAGGTTTTTTTTTTACTGCTATTTACTGATGATGTGGTGCTTTTGTCAGACACTGACATAGGGTTACAAAATCAACTAAATGCTTTAAAACATGAATCTGATAGGTTGTTACTGTCTGTGAACCTAGAAAAGACGAATGTGATGATTTTCCGTAAGGGAGGACATCTTTCGGCTCGAGAAAAATGGTTTTATGGTGACTCTGAAGTTATAGTAACAAACTCATAAATATCTAGGTATTATTTTTACAACAAAACTGAGTCTCCAAAGCGCATGGGTGGAAAGCAGCAAAAAAGGGAAAAGAGGAACGATGGAAATTTTAAGATCTTTAAGAAAATTGAACTGCACTGACTTCTCGATTTTTTTGAAACTTTTCGACTCGCAGATTGAACCAATCTTAACGTATGGCTCAGAAATATGGGTTTTTTTCGAGCAATCATAAAATGGAAAAGGTACATACATTTGCCATCAAACGCTTCCTTTCGGTTCCATTGCATTCATCTAATAAAATGTTATATGGAGAAACTGGCCGTTATCCTTTGTTTTTGAAAACTCAAATGAAGTGTATTAAATACTGGTTGAAATTAACCCAGCTCCCAATGGCAAGATTGTGCAAGCAGGCATATGAGATGTTACTGAATCAATTAGATTCGGGTAAACAAAACTGGGCATATTTCGTTAAGAAAATGTTAACCACACATGGATTTGGTATTGTGTGGATGTGCCAGGGAGTTGGTTATGAACAAGGATTTATTTCAGAATTTAGGGATAGACTAGTTGATTCGTACAAACAAAACTGGCACGCTCAAATGGAAGAATCTGAGAAATATGATTGGTTCCTTTCCTTTAAAAGTATATTTCAAACCGAAAAATATATAAAGGCCGTAACAAATAAATGGCACAGAAGTAATCTTGTTCGTTTTAGTCTAAGAGCCCTAGGGCTAAACGCAACAACAAGATGGTTTTACTCAAATTCATCGGCACACTCTATTTGTCCCATGTGTGATGCAGAGGCAGAAGATGAAATGCATTTTTTGTTTGTTTGCAAGTCGTATGAAAGTATACGACAAAAATGCATAATGTTTGATGAGGACATTTCGAGTCAAAGGGTCATTACCAGAATACTCATGACTGAAGATGAAAAATATCAAAAATCCCTCGCGAAATTTATTGCCCTTGCTTGGGAAAGTCAGAGAAAGAAAACAACACAGCAATACATTAATGTAAGTTTATCTCCAGTGAAGATATCACTTTATACTGTTCTTATGTTTATTTGCCAGATTTGGGTATTCCTCTTACTTATATGATTAATTACGTCGGTGGTCAACTGTTTCTTCAACTTTTTGTTCAACTTTTTAAATTAATGTAAGTTTATCTCCAGTGAAGATATCACTTTATATTGTTTTTATGTTTATTTGCCGGATTTGGGTCTTCCTCTTACTTATATGACAAATTACGTCGGGTGGTCACTGTTTCTTCAACTTTTTGTTCAACTTTTTGTTCAACTTTTTTCCTTCAATTGTTTCTTCATCGTTAGGAAAAAAATTCAAATGGATGTACTGTCAGCCATGACTTATTTATAAATCTTTTTTTCGCGAAAACGTCGCCGTAAAATTTAATGACTTTGTTTTATGCTCCTTGCCACAAGGACAAAAATGTCAATGGCAATAAGCCATTTTCAGTTTCAGTTTCTCCCTCTGTCTCTCTGTCTCTCTCTGTCTTTCTATTTCTGTTTCTCTGTCTGTGTCTGTCTGTCTGTCTGGCTGGCTGGCTGGCTCTCTGTCTCACTTTCTCTGTGTGTCTGTCTGTCTGTCTGTCTCTTTCAATCTCTCTCTGTCTCTGTCTCGTTTGCTTTTGTTCCCCCTCACTCTTTGTATGCTTCACTAAAGTGCTGATTTTTTAAACAGATTTGGTGTGCGCTTTTTATCCCGTGCGTTATTTAACTTATGCTAAAACTGCGTTGTGAGCGTGGGACACCAGGGTCCTGTTTAAGGCCCTCCAAACAATTTCAAACCAGATCGAAGTTTCAGTTTCAGTCTCAGTTTCTCAAGACGACGTTTCCGCGCTCGAAACGAATTCCATATGCACTAACGTCACAGGTTCCATGTGTATGGTGATATGGCACGAGCCTTATTAAGCCTGCACATGAACCCATGAGCTGGCCAGGTCCCGAGGTCCTACGTAACCTATGTTTTACCTAGTCTATATTTTATACTGGTACTGTATCAGCCTATCACTGGAATAATCTTGGTTATATATAAATGACATGCATATCTGTGTATCTTATCGTCAAAAATTTTTTAAAAAGGAACCAGATCGGAACGTCTTTCGGATCGTGAATGTTGTGTACCCTGTTTTGAAGGTGACATATATATTTCGGCAACAAAAGATAGATGTATATGGAGGCCATGATCGCCAACACCATGTGGCAGGGCACTTGATAATGATGATAGCTTTCGGTTATTTTCTCCTGTTGCTTCGCTTGTGGTGTTATTTTACTGTTTGTCCCATCACCTGGTTTTTACAGAGGATGGAAAAACACACTTCATTACTGCTTAAAGTAGGATCCCTCAAAAGACAAGTAACACCTTCATGCAAACACCAGCCTTCAATAAACGCATGCCTCCAGCAAAGACAAGTAACACCTTCAATTCAAACACACAACAGCCTTCAATAAAACGCATGCCTCCAGCAAAGACAAGTAACACCTTCATGTAAACACCTGCCTTCAATAAACGCATGCCTCCAGCAAAGACAAGTAACACCTTCATGTAAACACCTGCCTTCAATAAACGCATGCCTCCAGCAAAGACAAGTAACACCTTCACGCAAAACGTGTGCCTTCAATAATATCATGCCTCCAGCAAAGACAAGTAACATCTTCATGCAAACGCGTGTCTTCAATAAACGCATACCTCCAGCAAAGACAAGTAACACCTTCATGCAAACACCTGCCTTCAATAATATCATACCTCCAGCAAACAAGATGAAGGGAAAACCATTGTATGTCTCTTGTCTATTTGATACCTCCGTAAAGCTTTCTGGTGCGCCTTTTTGATTAATATAACTGTATGCAGATGTCGCAGTAATGATTTAAACATCATTAGTATTCTTCTCTATCATTATTATTGTTATTAAATAAGTACTGGTCTTCTTTCCTTCTCATTATTATCATTATTATTATTATTGTTATCTATCATTATTATTGTTATTAAATAAGTACTGGTCTTCTTTCCTTCTCATTATTATATCATCATTGTTATCATTATTATTATTATTATTATCATTTATTATTATTATTATCATTATCATTATTTTTATCTATCATTATTATCATTTAATATAATTATCATCATCACATCTTTTTTGTTCCATAACTGTATGCAGACACCCAAAAAACGATTTAAACATTATCATTAATATTTAGTATAATTATTCATTATCTATTATACTTTATTATCTATATATGTATATTTTGATTAGTTATCATTATCATAAAAACAGGCTTCATCCTTTCCACTTATATATGTCACAATGAGCTCGATCAGAATCATCTGTTTTGATGAATGGGAGTGGAGAACTGTGTCCGGTCTAATGCCACTCTTGCTGATGATTTCTGGGTGTTTTTTTCCCCTTGTGGAAGATCTGCTGCGCACTCCCATCGTTCGCTCCATTCAGCAGACCCCGCTTCCATGCTGTGGGTGTCACGTCGGTTTTTTTGTTGTTGTTGTAATTTGCTGCCTCCTGCCGTGTAGAAGATTACTGGGGGTTCTGGTGGCAGGTTTTATTTTCCCCTGGCAGTACCACTCGCTTGTGCAATCTCTTGAAGCATTTAATTGTGACTCCATGTTTACCGTCCGTGGGTTAGCGCTACCTTGCATGAGCTCAGGACATGTTCCACTGTCCGTTTGCCCTGGCAGAGTGGGCAATAGGGTCATTTGATTTCTCCCATTTCACCAGATTAGCATTCGAGGACAGAGGTCATACACAGATGTGATGATGATGATGATGATGATGATGATGATGATGATGATAATGATTGTGATTGTCATTATTGGTATTATTATTATCTCCAATCGTTCTTGCATAGCTGTATTCTTCAAAGTTGGGACTACTTCCATTTTACAACTTCAGACTGTTTAGTGCAGCACTGAGACTTCAAACTGACCACACTTTACTATGTTGTTGCACAGTCGGCATCTTCGGTGGACGTCCATGCTGGATGTTTTTCATGTGTCCATAAGCTAGCCACTGACATGACTTACAGGATCTGTAAAGTGCATATGTGGTATGGTATTCTGCACGTATATAAACACGAAAGGGGTTTAAACACTGGCAGGTCAGCACACATAATGACCTGGGAGATCAGAAAAATCTCAGAGATCGGGAAAATCGTAACCCTTTACCTACCAGGTGTAAGTGCCTTGACGGATCTAACCTAGGACCTTCCGACAGCAAGACCTACACTTACCCACTTGACTACGGGGCCCGTCAACATTTGCCTCCTATCTTCTTATGTCTCCTACTCATCCTGGATTTTTCTTAAGTTCACTCTAGTCATGATCCCTCCTTGAGTTTCCACCTGAAATAAATTTGTCATTTTCGTTGTCACCTTTCTCTCGAATCTCTTCCAAATTCATCCAACTTTTACATCATTTCTCTTGAAATTCTGCGTAATGTTCCAGCAAGGTGAATATAGGACTTTTTGTCTGTGTGTGTGTGTGTGTGTGTGTGTGTGTGTGTGTGTGTGTGTGTGTGTGTGTGTGTGTGTGTGTGTGAGTGTGTGTGTGTGTGTGTGTGTGTGTGTGTGTGTGTGTGTGTGTGTGTGTGTGTGTGTGTGTGTGTGTCTGTCTCTCTCTCTGTCCCTCTCACTGTCATCTGCTTCCTTGTTTATGTCTTTTTTGAAGGGCAATGCTTTTGAAACATGGTGAGGGTAGGGAGGAAATGTCTTGCTAATGCTGCAAAGATAATGAATATAGAGCGCTGCCGTTGAGACATTACAGTAACTGCTCTTCAGTCAGCTGAAATATGGAGATCTAGAGTGTCTGCAGGAAAGCTGGAGGGAAAGAGAGCACCAAGTAGACCCAGGGAGAAAATATTGGATGGACTTGCAGGGTGGCTGAAGATAGAGAGGGTGGAAGATGTGCTTGCGGCGACAAGGGATAGATGCATACGGAGGGCCATGATCGCCAACGCCATGAGTGTTTGCATATGTTACTCGTGTATTTTTCTTGTAATAGTTCGTCCTGTAAGGATTGTTTTTAAAGATATATGCCCAAAATGGATCAACATACTTCAAGCGCATTCTGATTCCTTTATCTTGGTTATCAGAAATCTATTGATTAAGAGGACGAAAGAACTTTCAAAACTTTGTCACGAACATTTGATTTATGTTAAAAATTGAAATTTTAGAAGTGTTTGTGTGTGTGTGTGTGTGTTGTGTGTGTGTGTGTGTGTGTGTGTGTGTGTGTGTGTGTGTGTGTGTGTGTGTGTGTGTGTGTGTGTGTGTGGTGTGTGTGTGTGTGTGTGTGTGTGTGTGTTGTGTGTGTGTGTGTGTGCTACTTGTGTGTATGTGTGTGTGCGCGAATGTGTGTCAGTGTGAGTGCACGCGTGCGTTCGTGTGTGTGTATGTGTACGTGTTGTGTGTGTTAACTCAACGTTTTTCTTCCTTCCTTTGCAGGAAATGGATCACCAGTAGAAAGGTTTATCCCACTGTACAGAAAGCCAATCAGAAGATACGTTTGAGAAGCAAATCACCGCAGACAAGCTAAAAATACTAAAAGCAGCGAGCAGCATGGATTTGAATGTAACAACGTTGTCCAGGAAAAGCGTTTTCAAAGCATCAATGTCACTATGATGCCTTCTGTACAGCATATTGAAAAGATTGCAGCCTTCGCTAAGATGGACTGGACAGAGGATGGATGTGTAGTATACAAGGACTATGACCCCTTAAATAACCCAAACAACATCATCACTAAACAGGTAGTAGATCAGTGTTTATATTTGAATGATTTGTTTCTGTATTACATTTATTTTTGCGTGTCTGGTAACACCATCACTAAACAGGTAAGTACATCAGTGTTTATATCTTTATTATATTTTTTGTGCGTGCCTGGCAACATCATCACTAAATAAGTAGGTATATTCGTGTTTGTATTTGACTGATTTGTTTCTTTGTTGTATTCATTTTGCATACCTGGCAACGTCATCACTAAACAGGTCAGTACAGCAAGGCTCATATTCGACTGATTTGTTCCTTTGTTGTATTCATTTTGCATACCTGGCAACGTCATCACTAAATAGGTAAGTACAGCAGTGTTCATATTTGACTGATTTGTTTCTTTGTTGTATTCATTTTGCATACCTGGCAACGTCATCACTAAATGGTAAGTACAGCAGTGTTCATATTGACTGATTTGTTCCTTTGTTGTATTCATTTTGCATACCTGGCAACGTCATCACTAAATAGGTAAGTACAGCAGTGTTCATATTTGACTGATTTGTTTCTTGTTGTATTCATTTGCATACCTGGCAACGTCATCACTAAATAGGTAAGTACAACAGTGTTCATATTTGACTGATTGTTTCTTTGTTGTATTTTTGCATACCTGGCAACGTCATCACGAAACAGGTAAGTACAGCAGTGTTCATATTTGATTGATTTGTTTGTTGTATTCATTTTGCGTGCCTTGCAACATCTATCATTAAACAGGTAGGTACATCAATACAGATATGTTTGACGGATTTGTTTTTGTTTTACATCTATTTTGTGTCATCGCCATGTGCCCTGCTGCATGGTGATGGCGATCATGGCCCTCTATATGAATCTATCCTTTGTCGCTGCAAGTGCTTCTCCCAACCTGTCTATCTTTATCCACTTCGCAAATCCGCCCAATATTTTTTCCCTGGGTCTACCTATGCTCTTTTCCCTCTAGCTTTCCTGTTGCGACTAGGTGCTCTAATTTCTCTTGCCTCATAAAATGTGTGCAGGTACGATCACACAACGAATCTTAGGACGCCCTAAACGTGCTTATCGGCAATACATTTTCTTAAAGGGAGGAAATCAGTTAACATAGGCTTGCTTACCTTCTGAATGTACAGCACAAAGCTTGTCTTTTCTACTGTTGCTTAAGCCCAACACAAACTTTTACCGTTGAACATAATCTAACATCGGCAGTGCAATTTTGCCCAAGGGCCATACTACTCTTCGACTATCAAATACTCTTTTCTTCCTGCGTCTAATTCTAAGAGACAGTTTTTGTCCAGCGGTAGTTTTCCCTTCACTTCTTATCATCCCAATCCCATTCTATCCCTTGCTTCTAGTGTGCCTGTGCTAAAAGCCCTTAAAATATTTTCGTAGTTGCAAGTGAATGTTTGAGTGAACATGTATAAAATCCAATTTTCAGCTCCTTATACATTGTAGTAATAATAATAGCTGTTATAGTGGAATGGCAGCAGCAACAAAAACAGCAGTAACAACAACAGCAGCAGCAGCAGCAGCAACAGCAGCAAAGCAGTAGTAGTAGTAGTAGTGGACTTAGTGATTATCATCATCATTATCATCGCCACCACCACCACCACCACCACCACCATCATCATCATCATCATCATCACCGTCACCACCACCACCACCATCACCACCACCACCACCACCATCATCATCATCATCATCATCATCATCATCATCATCAGTATACCGGTAATTGATATTGTCATCAATATTATTACTACTGTTTTTATATCATTATCTTTTTAGGTTAGAAAAAAGAAATAGTTATATTATATCATAAGACTTTGTTTCGTTCAATACCCTGACACTATGGCTAGTACCCAGGTACGTCAAATATTCTGTTTCTTTATATCTTGTTTTCTCTTTTGTTTTTTAAAGTCGATCCAGTTTTGTCAAATTCGTAACAGTAGTGACGCTGACAGGCCAATTATCCTCAAACAAATTTGTACAGACGTTTGCTTCCAGAGATGTGCTTTATCTTCATTTGAGGCTTATTTTGTTTGATATGTCATGTTTCATGCATGGCTATTCGTCCTTTTGGGAAACTGTAATCTGACCACAAAAGGGAAATATGCGCCAATGCCAGAACTACAGAACAATAAGTCTCATTAGCCACACCAGCAAGATCATGCTCAGAGTCATATTGAATCGACTGAAGAAAGAAGCGGAAGAACACCTTGCGGAAGAACAAGCTGGATTTAGGGCGGGCAGAAGCACAGTAGAACAGATCTTCACCTGCCGGATAATGATGGAGAAACATCTGCAGCATCAGAGAGACCTGTTCCACAACTTCATAGACTTTAAAAAAGCATTCGACAGGGTGTGGCATAAGGGTTTGTGGCAGGTGCTAAGAAAGTTTGGCATAGAGGAAGGTCTCGTCCAAACCATCCAGGCGCTGTATAACACTGCCAGCAGCGCAGTTCTCCTCAACAACCAGATAGGGGACTATTTCAAGACCACAGTTGGAGTCCGTCAAGGCTGCCTACTCTCTCCCGTGCTGTTCAATCTCTTCCTGGAGAACATCATGCGTGAAGCCCTCCATGACTTCCACTCCACTGTCTCCATCGGAGGAAGAACCATCAACAACCTGAGGTTCGCAGATGACATCGACCTGATGGGAGGCAGCAACGAAGAACTACAAGACCTGACCATGAGACTGGAAGAAAGTGCAGGTGCACACGGAATGGAAGTAAGCACAGAAAAAAGCAAAGTCCTGGTCAACAGCACAACCAACATCCACGCTGAAATCTACATGAACGGGCAACAGCTTGAAGAAGTGGACGCTTTCAAATACCTTGGCGCCACTCTCACCAAAGACGGTCGCTCTACAACAGAAATCAAGACCAGACTAGCGATCGCAACAGCAGCAATGGTAAAGCTAAACAAGATCTGGAAGAGCAGAGAGATCGGCTTTCCATCGAAGATGAAGCTGTACAAGTCCCTGGTGCTCCCCATCCTGCTGTATGGATGCGAGAGCTGGACCATGACAGCTGAGACCACCAAGAGAATCCAGACGTTTGAAACTAAATGCTTCAGGCGCTTGCTCGGGATCTCTTGGCAAGATCGGAAGACAAACGACTTTGTGTGGAGCCAAATAACAACACTCGCAGGCCCACAAGAACCCCTCCTGGAACAGTCAAGAACAGGAAGCTGTCGTGGTTCGGGCATGTCACACGCCACAACTCACTGCCCAAAACGGTCCTCCAGGGTACACTGGGAGGCGGCAGACGAAGGGGACGACAAGCCAAATGCTGGATGGACAACATCAAAGAATGGACCAGGTTGGATGGCCCCACGCTGGTGCGACAGGCGGAGGACAGGACCGGTTGGCGACGGCTGGCTTCAAGAGTGTCTCTCATCTCTCCTCTACGCCCATCACGGGCAGGAGAATGATGATGATGATGATGAATCTGACCACCGAAATAGTAGGCTTCATTTAAACACCTCTAAAATGATCATAACTAAGGTCTTAGGTGTAGCATGCATTTGGAGCACACACACACATACACACACACACACACACACACACACACACAATACATGCATGCATACACACACACACACACACACACACACACACACACACACACACACACACACACACACACACACACACACACACACACACACACACACACTCATTCACTAAATAAAAGCAAAAACCAAAAATGGAGTTCTTCCTGGTAATAAATAATGCCTTCTGGGCTTTATTTGTTGAAAAATCCACAAAACAGTTACCTCTACAAAAATGTTTTGCATTGCATCTTTAATTCTGTTGTTGATTACTTTCATTTCCGTTTTTTGAACAACCCAAATCTTTCATGGAAATATGTTCTGAATACAGCACAAAACACTAATGTACTGTACAAGATATAAGAAATTACCTTATTTTCTCAAACAGAGAAATCACTTATGAATACAATAAATGGTTCCATAACACAAAGAAATGTTGGAGAATATCAATGACTTATAGTACAGGAAAATGAGAAGTGCTCATTGTGATTAAAGCACTATTACACTGAAAGCAGAAACGAAACGTACTCCATTGTCTATACATGATAATCCCCAAGTCTGTATTCCCCACCACTTTCTCCGTTTACATCTCCTTTTTGTTCTTCTCCTCCTCGCCCACCATTTGCAGAAGCATAGTTAGTCCAGTACAACACTGACAACAATTGGGCTTGAAGTGAAAGATAAACTCATGTGCTGTTCACTTCCATTGCAGACAGAATTCTGGATATCAATGATCTGTGCTGGAGGGCTAATCCCTCTGCTATTCGTAGTGGGAGTCCCTGGCAACATCCTGAGTGCTGCAGTTTTCTACAGACAAGGGCTGAAGGAAAGGATCAACCTGTGTATTTTCTGGCTGGCCATTGTAGACCTGCTGGTCATCACTGTCACATTCCTGCTGTGTGCAGAACAGGTCTCTAGATCTTTCAACGGATATTTCAGCTTCTTCATCAGATATTTTGTGGGTAGGTGACATCCTTTGTTTGTACTAGGAGAGTGAATCATTTCCTTTCTTTCCTGTTCTCACTCTCTCTCTCCCTCCCTCCCCCTCTCTCTTTTCTCTGTCTCCATCTGCTCTCCCTCCCTCCCTCCCCTCTCTCTCTCCCTCTCTTTCTGTCTCTCCCTGTCTCTCCCTACCCCCTCTTTCTTCTTCTCTCTCTTTCTGTATTTCTCTTCATTCTCTGTGATTTGTGAAGAAAATTGCTACGTTATGTCTCTAATAAGTTCTTCACATCTTGTTCGGCGAAGCAGAAGTTTATCTGGTGGGGAGGAACTTCAAAGGGTTTATGGAACCAGCTATATTAAGTCACCGAGGGCAGGACTATTCAAACCAAAACACATTTTAGCTTCAGCGTCATATTCACAGATCTTTAGTAAACACTACAAAAGAAAGTTTACAGAAATGTGTGTGTTTTTGCAATTTGTTTTGTATGTTTATCTTATAGTAGGGTGTAAACTTCCCAACCACTTTCACTTTCAGTTTTCAGTTTCTGAGAATGATGTGTCTGCACCTAGAATGAATTTCTGTGTGAATTGAGATCACTTGCTTCGTACACCACATATTGAACACAACGTGTTGAAAAAGCACAAAAGAGAGCAGATTAGGGTATGGCTTGAAGGAAACACACACACACACACACACACACACACACACACACGCACACGCACACACACACGCATGCACACACACACACTCAACCACACACACAAACACACATACACACACTCTTTCTTGCGTAATTTTCTCTGTCATGTCTGTTCTCTGTGCTTATCTTAATATAATACAATCAGATGTATATGCCATTGCATCTATTTTCAGGTCTGACAGGCTTCACGTGGGTCAGCATGTTCCTGATTGCCATCATTGCCACTGAGCGGTGTTTCTGTGTGGTCAGTCCTCTACGTGCCCAGCGTGTGCTGAGCACGAGAACTATGGCTGTGTTCATCACTATCACCTCCGTCCTCCTGCTGACCGGTATGCTGGTCATAGCGGGTCACAAACACACTGTGGTCTGCCTGTTTGACTCTAAGACCAATACTACACCACCGATGGTCTACGTCACAGAGTACGTTAGGGAGAATGAGGAGGGCTGTGGTGACTGTTATTTCTTTTGTGTTGTATTGCTATAAATGGATCAACCACATCATGTGTTAACTTGGCTTAAGTTGTTAACCCTATGAAAAGTACATAGAACGAAACAGCAAAAGTTAGCTCTTCAGCCATGCACTGCAGCCAAAAACTAGCTTGCCCAAAGAAAACTGAGGGGTCACAACCTACTTGCATTGGCTGATACATAAAACTTAGAATGTAAATTTCAATGCCGGGTGGACACAAGCTGTAGTCACCTGATGAACATTTCACGTTGCCAGACATTTTTTTTCATAAAAGAAAGAGCAAGGTCTGTAATCATAATTTACAATGCTGACATAATTAAGTCCTTTTTAGCATGTCTCTGCTCAGTACGAAAGGTGCTTTTAACAGAATTATCTGCACAAAACTGATTTACTGTAAAGCTGGAAGAACGTGGATGGCAACACGTTATTATATGACACAGAATCACAATAATCACGGCAGATACTAAAAGGTCTTGAGCATAAACTTCATGCACTTTTGAGATGTACTATATCTTCATGCACTTTTGAGATTTGATATATATCTAAGCTTACATTTTATTGTGTACATTTTCAAGGTAATTAGTGATGTAATTTATGGAAAGCATACACAGCAAAATTATAATGATACATAAATAACAACACTGTTTAATCCAATTCCAGTTCCAGTTTTCCTCAAACATCATTTCTCATAATGACATGTTCATTCTATTCGAAAGTGAAAGCTTATTCACATTTTGCTTGGTGACAGAATCATCAGTGTAAATGATAACATCTTTGGGGTTACAGTTTCTTCGCTCAGTGAGTAGTTTGACCTCTGCATAAGCTCTACTTGTACTTTCTGTCAGTTCGTTGCATTGCCTTCGTTGATTATGTGATATGATTGTTTTATATAAATGTTTTAATAGTAAAGTTTCACCCATTCTTTTGTTCCTTTCTGTTCTGTAGACTGCCATACTGGTACATGCTGAATAACTTCTTCTGCTTTTCCCATCCATGATTTTTCACTAGTAGAGCCTAATATATTTTTGTTGTTGTTTTGTGTATCTCATGTAGTGGAATTTGCATACTTTCTAATGACTTAAAACATGCATTTACTTGTTTCAATCTGTCTTTTCTACATCGATAGAAAGACAGGCAAGTACTGCATGTACTGTGGGGTTGACTTTCGTGGTTTCAGTGATTATGATAAATGGGAAAA
>JAPXFY010000012.1:33951745-33964245 GCA_030674185.1 Monoplex corrugatus | reverse complement strand
GTGTGTGTGTGTTGTGTGCATGTGTACGCGTGTACGCGCAAGCATTTCCAAATGAACGAATACTCGCGTATCACATTTTTTGGAGGGATTTCAGATACCAGCGGAAGCAAATTCCGCAACTCTATTCAGATCTGGATTTATATATCAGCACTGTTCATTTTCCAATATTCACGCGTATTTTACCGTTCTTGTATGTGTGTGTGTTATGTATTGGTATCCTTAGTCCTGGGAGGACCTCGCAGATGACCGCAGCAGCTGAAGAAGCACTCTCAAGAAACAGCTGCGGATTGGTGAGGACAAACTGTCAGCTGCTGCAGCAGAAAAGCGAGCTCGCAGAAAACGGATGACAGCCAACAGACCAGCATCAACATACACATGCAACCGCTGCGACAGAGACTGCCTCTCTCGCATTGGTCTCTACAGTCACAGGCGACGCTGCTTGGACCAAGCAGACAGCCCAACTAGACATTAGGTCGGATGTACATTATTCATGGTCAGTCATGACCGAAGGATGCCTACTACTATGTGTGTGTGTTATGTATTGGTATCTGCCAGGACACTTATGTCTGGTGAATAAAGGATGGATATTTTATCGATAAAGATTAGGAAAAGACGAAGAACATTTATAGTCCATTTTATGAGGTAAGGGGAATTAGAGCACCTGGTCCCAACAGGAAAGCTGGAAGGAAAGAGAACACCAGGTAGACCCAGAGAGAAAATGCTGGACAGACTTGCAGAATGGCTGAGGACAGAGAGGGTTTAAGATGTACTTGCAGCGACAAGGGATATATGCTCATGGAAGGCCATGATCGCCAACGTGCAACGCCATGCGGCAGGGCACATGATGATGATGATGATGATGATGGTTTCGTCGATCTGCCAAGTCAATATATATGCAGACTTCTCAATGCCCAAACTGCTTGCAGAATATTGAATATGCAGTTAAACATATATGAAGTTGAATATGCAGTGAGTCACGTCGTTGACTAGCTCATGGAAACATTAAACCGGAAAGCATGCAAGACCACACAGGACAGAGCATACAGACTGCATAATAATGTATCGTCCGCACAATGTGAAGAAGAAAACAACGTGTATATATGTATATGTGTATATGTGTATATCTATCTATCTATCTATCTACCTATCTATCTATCTATCTATCTATCTATCTATCTATCTATCTATCTATCTATATCTATATCTATATCTATATATATCTATATATATCTGTATATATCTATATACATATATACATATATACATATGTAGATATATATATATACACACACACATATATGCACACACATATATATATATATTATACATATATATATATATATATATATATATATACACACATCCGAGACATCGGAGCGCAACAAAAAAACAAAACAAAACAAAAAAACAAGAAAACTTTATAATGACTACCTGGCTGAACCTGTCTCTCAGTGACAAAAAAGCTACTTACTGCGTAGCTTTCTTCGGCGATCCGGCCGACTTCTTCAGCGCAACTGCTTTATTTTTCTTTGCTGTTCCATCATCTGCATCACCTTTATCACGTCGCTCATTTCGGCTCTCCAACACACTTCTAAACCCACTAAAACTGAAGTCACCAGGACAGCAGGTCATTAAAAGCCATAAAATTTGGAACACTTTGTCGCAATGTTATGATAATGAGAATAGGAATGATAGCGACGATACTTTGAAGTTCCATTTCATACTGAGACAGCGTGATCAGGCTATGATCTACGTTTACTTTCCTAGCATATCATGTCGTCAACCAGGCCCGAGAGATACAGATACCGTTGGTGTTGGTCGGGAAATCAGTGCAACAACCCCAACGATACATCCTTGAATTTAAAGAAAAATAATATCTCATAAATAATAGCTGAGGACCGCGAGGAGTGGAGGAAGTTGGTTGCAAAATCTTCAGTGGTGCCCCAACGGTCAACCAGACTACGGGACTGATGATGATGATGATGATGAATATCTCAAATATAGTATCGTTAGTTCCCATGTGATCTGTCCTATAGCTAGGCCTTGCTATACTACATATACAAGCATGAAATCATCAAAGTGAAATTCATTATATAAAACTAAGCAAATGAAACGAGTTGTAAAAACGTGAATTACAAACACACACACAAAGGAAATGGATATAGTAAAAATGGTATTAAGAACAAACAGGGGGGTGGAGAGAAAAGTAGTAGCTAATGACGAAATGGGTTCCTATATACACGTCTAATGTGAGTGTATGCATAGAGACAGGCTTGTACCTAACAAAATGAGCTTAAAGTGGACTAGATTAAATTATGTGATCCCAGTCTTCCCAACAAGCCCAACTTTGGAAAGAAACTGTTCTGGGACAAAAATTCCCACAATAATTTGTGGACTCATGGAGGTTCGAACTCATATGCTGCCAGTCTATGGTCTGAAGTACTAACACACTGCCACACTAACTTACTAGATGGATTTAGGATACAGCACTATTGTTTTAGGATCTTCTCTTAAGGAAGGACTGGACAAGGCATGGGGATGAAATTTTGAGTTTTGGCTTTTGTGCAGTTTTGGCAAGAATAAACTATCAAAAATATCTTGGTGTTGCATTTTACTGTCAATTCATCTCCAAAATATGCTTTTGGAACAGTTTTCTTGAGTAACTACCCCCAAAATATCCTTCAAATTAATCCTCCACCCTGAAATTGTGTGAAAATATGCCTCCGTTTGAGGCGCAACGCTCCTCGACTCCGTTTAACAACCTGACCTTGCCGCATGTCAAATCAAACCTCAGTTACTGCCCTTTACAATGAACGCGGTTGTTCATGGAAATTTCCATTCACACACTCCCAAAGGTCGTCCCGAAAAGTCTGGTAAAACCTCCGGGAAAATCCATATAAGGATATAGATTTGCATATTGGGGATCCGAGGTTTGCTTCGGCAGAGCCGAGCTTTGCTTCGGATTTCGGACTTGCCAGCCGACCAATGAGAATGCCGAAATGCACGACCGGGTCAAGGTCGAAACCGGTTTTCTCTACTCGCGGAACTTGCCGACAAAAGCCGATCGTTGTAGATGAAAGCGTCTTTTCGTCTACTCGATACGCGATTTTCAATCGAGTGTCTGATTTCGATGCAATTATCAACAATGTCGTCCGTACCTAGCCAAATTTTCCAGCGGAAAGGTGGCAAGAGATATCGACAGCAGCTGAATCGTGAAAAAGCATTGAAGAGATGGAAGAAAAATGACCAGGAATCGACTTGTGATTTGCAGCTTCGAAGGTACGTCCCAGGTTCATCATGATTATTATAGATCTATGAGAATTCAACTGCAAAAAAGTTTTGTATTCGTGATCAAACTTCTTTCACAGCAAATAGTAATTGCAAATTAGTATAATTAATTAATTATATCACTTTCTGAGAGAATGGCAGCAGTGTTGATTCAAGCAACTGTCAGGATTCATTTCATCACATCACTTGATTTCGATCAGCTTTCTGTGTGTGAATTGAAAATTGTCATGATGTATCAGTGTTTGTTTCTTGTTTTCTGTGTGTGAGGGTGTAAGAAAATGAATGAATGGATTGATCCTTTTAGTTTCACAATGGTAAAGACAAAGTATGTATGTGTGTGTGTGTGTGTGTGTGTGTGTGTGTGTGTGTGTGTGTGTGTGTGTGTGTGTGTGTGTGTGTGTGGTATGTGTGAATAGTGTAAAACAGATATGCTTTTGTATTGGTTATTCACTCATTGGCATTTATTTTTCTTTATCCAGTGTCACACCAGAATCCAAGCCAGTGGCAGCCAAAAGGAAACTGGACCTCATGAAGTCTGCCACACCTCCTTCAGTCTTCCCTCCAGCAGTATCCAGTGGGGCTGAACCAGGTCCCAGCACTTCAGGTGAAAACAATCAGAGTAAAGAAGGTATGTCTCGGGATTGGTGTATTGTTGACATGGGGCAGCTGAATAAACTGATGACTTTTGTGGTGTGTCCTGAGTGCATGACACCAGGCTGCCTGACAATGGTAAAGGGTGGTACACAATCCATGGGATTTTCTGAATCTTTGCATCTGCAGTGCAGATGTGGTTTTGATACTGATTATGTGTATTCTTCCCCCAGGGTTGGTGACGTTGAAAGAGTTGATGTGCCATTTGAGATCAACAGGGCCATGACTCTGTATGCGACACAACTTGGTAAAGGTTATGAAGCATTAGAAAAAATGACAATAGTACTAGGAACTGAGAACATGGATCAGAAAACGTTTAGTAGGCACCAGAAAAAAATACAAGCTGCATGTCAAACAGCAGTAACTAAACAGTTAGAGTCAGTAGCAGAGATCATTCGTTCTGCTTATCCTGATGTAGACAGTGACGGTGTGCTGGACATTACCGTCAGTTATGATGGTACATGGCAGAAGAGAGGATTTTCATCACGCCATGGTGTCGGTGTTGCCATAGAAGTGCAGACAGGACTTGTGATAGACTTCGAAGTTCTCTCCAGTTACTGTCATGCCTGCAGCCTGGCAAGAACAAAACTTGGCAGTGATACCCCAGAGATGGAAGAATGGCTGAATAAACATACAGACTGTGATGCCAACTTCACTGGATCATCAAAGGCCATGGAAGCTGAGGCAGCAAGAAGAATTTGGAAGCGCTCTGTAGAACTCCACAAATTGCGCTACAAAAGCATCCTCAGTGATGGAGATTCTAGCACTTTTGCCGCACTTCAGCAACTGCAGCCCTATGGACCTGATCACCCCATTGAGAAATTGGACTGTGTGAACCATGTTGACAAGAGAATGGGCACAGCACTTAGAAAGGCCATTATGGATCACAAGCTTGGTGGAAAAGGTCAGGGTCGTCTAACCAATGCCAAAGCCAGCAAGCTTCAAAAGTACTATGGCCGAGCTATTCGCCAAAACATTGGCAACCCTATTACTATGAAAGAAGCTATTTGGGCCACCTTCTTCCACTCCATCTCCACTGATGATGATCCTCACCATAACAGTTGTCCAAGGGGTGCTGACAGCTGGTGCATTTTCAACAAGGCAGAAGCTTTGGGTGCAGAAATGCCGAAACATGGTCCTGACACAATATCTACCTGGCTATCCAGAGATGTTTCCCAGCACATCAATCACATCTATCACAGGATGTCAGATGAGAGTTTGTTAGAAAGGATGATGACAGGAGCCACACAGAATGCTAATGAGAGTCTTAACCACTTGATATGGGTTTACTGCCCAAAGAATGTTTTTGTTGGGAGACCACGGCTGCTGACCGCTGTGCAAACGGCCGTTTGCCAGTTCAATGCGGGCTCAGAGTCTTTTACTGCAAAACTGACAGAACTTGGCCTTCAGATCTCTGAAAAGCAGTCTTCCTATTTGCAGCAACAGGACAGAAGGAGGGTAAGAAAAGCTGAGAAAGCTTCAGAAGCTCTGATGAAGGAAGCAAGGCATGCTCGCCACCTAGCCAACCGCCAGGCACTTGCTCAGCTTGAAATGGAAGAGGGGTTGCAGTATGGTGCAGGGCAGTTTTAGATAAAAAATCTAAAGCTAATGCAGTTAAAACATACTGGACAGATATATCACATGGCATGGTAGCAAGATTTCACAGCAAAACATCTCTGTAACTTATGAATATTGTTTATGAACATTTTCAAAACTTTACGGCCCGATTTCTCCGATTTTGCATTTTCGGTATCAATAGCACATAAAAAATATCATAACTTTTGAACAAATGCACAGATTGCCCTGAAACCTGGTAGAACACTTCTTCAGTGTGTGTTCATCAATTCTGAGCATACATATGAGTCTACAAAGTATATGAATGTAATTTCATGACAGAAACCTAAGTATCCCCCATCCGATTAGTGATTTTATTGACATTTACTGTTCATAAGGCAAAATTCCGGGAAGAAAGTCAAGGAACATGACATAAATGCCCAATGTTAAAGAACAGGAGCTAACTAATAAATTAATAGCAAAAACAAAGTGGTTTGTCAATTGATTTGTTAGTGAGAATGTTTGAAAGAATTGTGTGTGAATTGCTATTTTATGCTTTTTCGGCATTATTTTAACCCATTCCGGACAGTTATCATGATAATTCCTGCTCCAGAATTTTTTTTTTGATGGTTTTCTATTATAACCTGATGAGAAATAATGGTCTAGGCACTCCTATACCCCAAACAAATTTTGGTGTCCTGTTCCTCTGTGTTCACATTTTTTGGTCCCATTTTGTACGCCATATTAATGGCCACTGAAGCGGGCACAGTCTTTACAATGTGATGATGATGACGACGATGAGGATGATGATCATGATGCAACGGAGTTCCATCTAGAACTGAAACTACGTGATAGGGCTGTACTCTACGCTTACTATCATAATGTATCCTGGCGTCAACCACGCCTAACAGATACAGACACCTTCACTGCTGGCAGTTCAAAATTTAGAAGCATCAGTCTGGAGAGTGGAGCTTAACAGTCTCCTGAATCTGTCGGGAGCTTAACAGTCTCCTGAATCTGTCAATCTAGTAAATTAATGGGTTAACTGTACCAGAGACATTATATTACATTCGATTCAGACCCGTTTGCTCTTCTGCGACCTCGTAGCCACGGCTGACAAATTAACTGTGTTACGTAGCAACCGGTGCTAAAGGATTACACGCTGGAAGATTAACTTTCTTCAAGAAGAAAGCTGGGGCTATGGGATTGGTTCGACCATCTTGACTCCATTGACATAACAAGAGAAAGAGGTTGTGGTTCTGCCTTCAAGTACAGAATAAGAATCGTTATATGAAAAAAATATTGGACCAATCTCAAATGTGAAATGATGCTTAGTCTGTAACGTTGTATGGATCAATACTGGGCTCTTCCGGATGCTGACATTGCTTTAAGCAGAAACGAGGAGGAGGAGGGGGAGAGGGAAACATGGCATAATTTGCACAGACCAAAAGAGTTGTCCTTCGCCCAGTTATAATTGTAGCCTCATGTCTTTCCCCCAGTTATAATTGTAGGCTCTTCTCCTTTCCCCAGTTATAATTGTAGTCTTTGTCAAAAGTCAGTTTTTAGATTCCATCATGATAAATTGTATTAAAATATTCTAACTTAAAAACAATCCTTTGAGCACAATTTGTTTTCAAGGTTTTGATAAGTATCTCGAAACAAAATCATTGCTCAAAGAATTGTATTCGTAGAGTTCGGTGGGGAGATCATAGCAAGGCAGGAGTAGTGTCAACAGTATTGGACATTTTGAATGTTTCACTCTTCATGTTTATATCCAAGATCCTTGCACTCATCTGGCTTCCCTCAACAACAAAAGACGTTTCAAAAACACCTGATGCAGACTCAGAAGTCGACACACTATTCTTTCACACACACACACACACACACACACACACACACACACACACACACACACACACACACACACACACACACACACACACACACACACACACACACACACACATTACATCTAATATCACTCATAGTGAACACACACACACACACACACACACACACACACACACACACACACACACACACACACACACACACACACATTACCGTCTAATATCACTCATAGTGAACAGACGTTAAATCAAAGAACGAACGAACGAACGAACACACACACATACACACACACACACACACACACATACACACACTCACAAACACTCACACTGACACACACACATTCACTCATTCACACACACACACACACACACACACACACACACACACACACACACACACACACACACACACACACACATATATATATATATATATATATCTATATATATATATATATACATCACCTTATCAGAATCCCGACATACTGATACTTGTGTGCCATTTCCGGAGAATGCTGTGTATTTTGTGTTCCGATAAGCCACTGAACGCAGGTATGGCTTAACGTGCATATTTGATGTTCGTGTACACACACGAAAGAGGGTTCATGTGCCAGCGAGTCTGTGCATGTGTTTATCTGGAAGATCAGAGTAATCACCACTTTCACCTACGAGACACTACCATAAAAGGCCGAATCCAGATCTTCCCATCTGATGCCTATTTTACTAATTAAATTGTAGTCTTTGGCTTTCAAGCCGAAGTCCTCGCCACAGAGGTTAGAGCAAGGGGATTGATAGGCGCATCAGCCTATAATCTCATGAAACAGCTCTCGATTTGAGGGATAGAGAGGACCAGAGCCCTAAAGGCAATGGCAGAAACGGCGGATCGAGCTCCAGCTGGATTTTGTTGACCAGGAGGAACAAAAGTGAATTCCATAAAGCTTAAAATTTCCCCATATGTTGCTGGTGACCGATAGCCAAGTGGTTAAGACATCTGTCACAAGGGTGACGTTACCTTAAGAAACCTGATCACTTAGTATGCGCGGGTTCGATTCCTGAAAAAGAAAAATGGCGACAGCAGAGGGGAATCCAGGAGTCATGACCTGAAGGCTCCGGTTCATGTCATCTTTAGAGTGTCAGGAGTTAAGAGTTGAAACATTGCATGACGGGGGTTCCTCCTTTGAGGACCTTCTGCTGTCCGGCTCTTCCCAGAGTTTCTTACTACTAATTTCATCAAAGATGACAGAATGCACAAAGGATAACAGCAAAACAGCATAGATAAATTTCTCTGATTTAGGGAGTCACGAATCACTTACCCTCTTCTCTCAAGCTTTCGACTGAAGTGTGAACTTCTTTTTTTTTCATATCTTTGTATCAACATGGCCTCTCTGTGTGTAACAAGCTGGACCTTATCGATGGTTACTTCAGCTTTCGTCGAAACCAAACATGTAACATAACAATTATCCGACTGTGATCAAGCTGTACATCACTAGGGTAAAGTGTGAGTGACTTTCAAAGGAGAATCAATGGAAAAAACCGTCAATCTTATGAGCTCTCAGTGAATTCATGTACTAACGGTGGCAGGTTGGTTATGGCAGAACTCTTTGATCCCGTTGACTTAAGGTGTTTTTTAGTGGCATTGATGAAAATTTGATGAAAAATTGATAAACAGGAAAAAGGTGAAAGATGACATGAACCGGAGCCATGGAGAATTGAGGTCGGCGAAAAAAGATTAAGATGGATTGAGACAGATGTAAACCTGTGCTTGTAGCGTTACGGTTTGGTCACAGAGATTAGAATGAAATAACAGAGGAAACAGTCGGCTCTTAATGGCGGCAAAGCCCTGGTCGTCTACGGCTGGGTATGTATGCTTGAAACATTTTGTCATTGCGTCAGCTACAGAAAATGGCCACACAGATTGGAGTTACTGTAATTTGTATACTACACTTTGATACGGTAAGTATCAGCCCCAAGGTATTTTGAAAACAGTTATCATAGTTATTGTTTTCTTTCCAAGAAGAAAACAAAACGCAAATATTCATGGTAATGATAAATGTGAATGGAGTGAAATATGCCAAAAAAAACCATCAATAATTTCAATATGGTACAGTTAATACCAATGTAGGAGCTTATCAGCTCCCCACATCATGTTTGCCAAAAGTTTGTCTTCATCATCAGTCTGGAAAAGACAGAGATCATAGGACAGAGCGTCAGCGAAAATTTAAGAACTGTCATCGGTGATCATGCTCTCTAAGTGGTAAATGAATTCGCCTATCTCAGATCGACAGTCTCCAGCAACCAGTCCCTTGACCCAGAGTTCTACAGATGGATAGGGAAAACTTCCGATGTCATGTCCAAGCTGTCAAGGAGAGTGCGGGGAAATAACGTCACTATAGCCACCAAGACTGGCATGTGCAGGGCCCGCGTACTGAGTATCCTTCTCTACGGCAGCGAGAGCTGGACAACCTACGAGCACCAAGAGCACTGCCTCTATACTTCCACCCCTGATGCTTGTTCCAGATCCTGGATACTTCCTGGAAAGAGCTGTGCCAAACGGGGACATCCTAGACCAGGCCTGTATGCCAATCTGTACGCCCTCCACACAGAACAACGACTGAAATAATGCAAGATGGCCGTATCCAAAATACATTTTTTGTAGAGAGGTCGCTTCAGCATCCCTACTCAAAAGGCGCCCACTGCTGTAATACAGGAACGTTTGCAAACGCGACCTGAAGTCTGCTTTGTGGACACATGGAAAAGACAGCTACAAATTTTTGTATCTGGTGTTTGTTTGTTTGTGATCTTACGCTTGACAAAGGCCAGTTGGCCAACAATTTGCGCCTGTCTCGTTTGGTTGTAATAAATACGCGCTCTTATTCTTTTTTCGTGTATTTATTTTTTTTCCTGTTTGCTTGAACGCAGGCAGTCACGCTTGTTTTGGATTGCATATGGCTGTGCCTGGCGACAGGCTGTAGGTGAAAGCATCACCATTGCAACGGAGAAGCGATGTCTTTGTGGTTGGACAGAACAGAGAGAAGAAAAGATGCGGCAGTGGATATCCACCTATAGCCATCAGCCTTCATTCAGCTGTGCCAAGGATTGCCACTCAAGAATCGACTTCTTCAGTCACAGCCGATGCTGTTCCACATCCAATAGTGTTCTTAATCGGGCACATCCATTATCGATTCAGACAGTCACCGAAACAAAAAACAAGTGAATGTGGTGTATGCAAACAATACAAACAAAGAACTACACTAGGATAAGTAAATTCAACAGTGTTACAGGTTAATAATTGCATTACAACGTTTCACAGGCTTGATAGCTTCTCTTCTTTTTCTATAGATTACAAGTTGAAACTTAAAGTACTTTACAATTCTTTTTAAGTCCTGCAAACCTAGCATTGTCGATGAAAGGTTATTCTTGGCATCTTTGAAAGGTTTTATCGGTTGATCTCGGGGATAGTGGAGCTATGTAAATGTCAATATTCTTGAATATTCTTGCAATAGTTTGACAATGTATTTGAAGAGGAGGTCCATACGTCCATCTCTCTCTCTCTTTCTCTCCCTTCCTTCTTCCCTGCCTCCACACACACACACACACACAGACACACACACACAGACTCACACAGACAGACACACACATATGTATATCAATATCTATATATACATGTATGTATACATGTACATACATATGCATACATGTATGTATACATACATATCACATACAGACACGCACATGCACGCACGCAAACACACACAATTTGCATATGAGTACGTGTGGAGGCGTGCACGCATGTTCGTATGTGTATATGTATGTACGAGCGTGTACGCACCTGCGTATGTGTGTGTGTGTGTGTGTGTGTGTGCGTGCGTGTGTGTGTGGATGTGTGTGTGTGTGTGTGTGTGTGTATGTGTGTGTGTGTGTGTGTGTGTGTGTGTGTGTGCATGTGTATGTGTTTGAAGGAAAACAAACTTGGCTACATTGTTTCCACCCATAACAACGATAATTCCTTTTTGTTTTCTTTTTTCTATCTATCTTTTAAAAATTTTTTTTACTGTAAAGTGCTTTAAGTTAAGTGGAGCAGTTCAGCGTGCAGGTTAATGGGCATGTCATCGATCCTTTCACTTCAAGTACCAGTGTCAACCTGTGATGCTGGACATACACAAGAAACGTGAGAGGAGATGATTCAAAAGGTCCCAAAGGAAACCGAGCATTGTGTGCTTTACAGATTGTACCCAATATACCTTTCCGGCCTCTGCAGAGAGAAGCCTACTCCATTCCTTCGGGAATGTAGTTCGCGTGAGCGCGAGTGTCTTTCAAACTGTTCATACTTCAGATGGAATGAGTATTTTTATTGGGTTCTATAAGGTAACAGGGTGCTTTAGAACAAGAGAATCATCTTAAGCGTGTGAAAAAAGTTTGAGGAGTTCGATCAGTTCTTTTTAGTTGGTGCAACATTTTTTAAGAAGAGCTGGAATTGTTGAAAAGAGTTGAGCCAATGACTCGCATTTGACGACTAAACTGAAGTATTGTAAAAAGTAATTGCAGTGTGTTGTGCGAAAGAATGGAGTGAACACAAGAGGTTGGGAGGACGGGTATGTTGTCACCCATCTCGAAAAGATGGTCAAACCACGCTCACGCACTTCCTGTAAAACAAAAAAGTCAAAGTTTTTGATGAATAGCCAGTCCCAACCAGACAACATTGGGTTTTTTGTTTTTTTGTTTTTTTGTTTTTTGTTTTGCTTTTGCCTCATCTTTGGCACCGCCTCAATGTCATTACTGTCGTACTGTTATTTCAGCTCTCCAACACATCTCTAGTCCTTCAGAACTGAAGTTGCCATAAAGCAAGTTGTTATAGGTCCACTGAATTTGAGTCAAATTTTCACGATAATATACGGAGGGAGAATGAGGATGATAGTGACGATGCTAAGGAGTTCCATTTCGGATTGAAAGTGTGCGACACAGCTGTATTTTACGCTTATTTTCACGATGTATCCTGGCGTCGATAGGCCCGAGAGGTACAGACCACCTGAGGTTAGGACATTAAAAATAACACCTTCAGTGAAGCTTGACTGCGTGGTCCCGATCTTATCAGCGAGCCCACAGCACGCTCAACCCTGGGGAGGAGTCGGTGGAAGCCGAGAAATCCCACGACAG
>JAPXFY010000012.1:33934245-33949245 GCA_030674185.1 Monoplex corrugatus | reverse complement strand
GAGGGAAGATAGATCTCAAGTAGGCTTGACAGGTAGTCGGGGGCTGCGTTATTGAGGCTTTTGTAGGACATGGTGTCTAGTTTGTATTGTATGCGCTTTGATACAGGGAGCCAGTGAAGTTGTGCCAGGAGAGGAGATATGTGGTCAGCTTTTCTCTTTTTGAGTACAAGGCGTGCAGCATTGTTTTGAATGCGCTGTAGGATGTGAATGGTGGAGGCAGGAAGACCAGACATTATTGATGTTAGTGTTAAGTTTTAGTTCCATTTCTGTACTCACGCATTTCTCTTTTGTTAAGACCTTACCTCTTCCATTGACATGATTTCTGTTTTTTATTCTGTCTCCCATTTGTCTCCCCCTCTCTTTATCCTCCGTGCCTGCACCTCCCCCCCCCCCTCACGTCAAATATCATTCATAGTGAAAAGAGTTAAATCAAAGAACGAACACACACACACACGCACACATACATACACACACAACACACACACACGCGCGCGCGCGCACGCACGCATGCACACACACACACACATCACACACACACACCACACACACACACACACACACACACACACACACACACACACACACACACACACACCATTGGATAATATATATTCGGCGGCAAAATGACACCAAATGTCTAGCATATCCATTTTCGCTATTTTCATTATTTTGAATCAGAAATTCGATCATGTCAATTCAGATTTAGGTAATAAGTTATTTCTGGATCTGAAATACAATATGTTATGTCAGATTTTTGTTTTACATACTATTACGTCGTTTTTGCATGCTGTGACGTTTTATGTCCTCATTTTCGTCTTGTGTCTGTATTTGAGCGCTACTGAGCATAAACGTCATAGAAGTCGAGTAGTGTTTTTTTTCTGTTAGGTTTTGTGTATTTATTCTTTGTCTTTTGATTACGTTTGACAAAGGCCAGTTGGCCGAAAATTTGCGCCTGTCTTATCTTGTCTTGTTACGTCAAATGGGCGTTCTGACTTTTTGTTGTTGTATTTCTGGTTCATATTTGCCTGAACACTGGCAGTGAATTTGATTAATTTCTTTTTAATATCATTGAGTTATGAGTGTGTTCATGTTTCAATATTTATTTTCTAGGCAGCTATGAAACTGGGCGACAGCAAGTTTGAAAATGGCTTATAACTTCTGCCAGTGGACAATTAAGTATACTGTCATTGTCATTGCCACTGTCACTTTCAATAAATTTATTGTTGTCACTTGAAATCTCATCCTGGATACATCTGATAATGTTATGTCTCTGTACCAGATTTCACAAGGGTTGTTTATATACAACTGAAACTGTTTTTCTCTGCGATGTGTTTTCATAGTACGATGTACGAGAAAGGAGTTAAAGTGAATGGAATTCCATGATTGGTAGCACATTTCACAAAAATATAAGACTGATTCATTAATAAGGAGCCAACATTATTAATCCGTGATAACTTAAACTAAACAAAATACAGAGAAAACAAAGTGACGTCTTTTTCTTTGTTCATATCAGCTCAAAGATAGGCCGTAAGCAAGCAGAGCTCAATTTCATGGGAGTTCCTTATCAATTTGATAAACGTTACAAATCTGGTTCAGAGTTGTCCTTCAACATCTGTGACATAGAAGGCGATATATTTTCAGTTCTCGGCGGCTTTGACTAAAAAATTGGGCCTCCATTTAGACCTGTCAAATTATACATACCAACTGATCGCACTTCGTAATAGTTGTTAAAAATCCATCTATCAGCAGGTAAAAAAATCACTGCTGAAACATCCATTTCAAAAAGACAAGGTGACAGACAGACAGACAGACGGACAGACGGACGGACGGACGGACGGACGGACGACAGATAGACAGACAAAACAGACAGACAGACAGACAGACAGACAGCCTCCATCCCGTCAATGTGAAATCACGTCTTTCAGGTAAAAGAGACGGTGAAAGCAGCGTATGAACTCAATAGAGCGCAGAAAAAGCGCTGCTCCGCACTGGGTGCTCTGAATAGGAATAATCAGTTTTCGCTAATCGATATTGTTGTGGTGTTAGGTGTTATAAACAGAGGCGCTCCTGATCCCAGTCGTAGTTGACCAGGAGGTGCGGTGGCTTGAGTAAGGGCAGGCCTACACAGTAAATGCACTGTAAGTTTCTTCATGTGACTGTATCAAAACTGTAGAAACTTTGTACGGAATTTGCGATGATACTAAAAAAAAAAAAAAAAGAAAAAAATTCAGAATGACAAAATATTAAAAGGCCTCACGTACGGTTGTTTTCGCATACTGATTCTCTATCATCTGGTGTGGGTCTTCATGTGGGATACAAGGTCTAGTCTGGAGGTGCATGTTATTCTGTGTAGGTGCTGTGTGGAAAAAAAACCCCGGTTCCTCCTCTGTTCAAAAGCAACCTATCTGCGCTGTTGAAATGTGATTTTGCCATGAGTGCACATGTGTTGCCAGCTAAATCTGTTGCGGGCAAGTTCTTACTAGTTGGTGGTGTTGCTTTAAAATAGTGGTCTTCTTTGGTCACTCTATCCTTGATTGAGTTCTTTACACAGCAACGTCTTCGGGTTGTAGTGTCTTCTGTACAGACAACGTGTCCTGTATAATGAGGCTGGGATTTGACGAATGGACACTCTATATCTGATAAGACACTCTATATTTGGCAAGCCAAGTATCTCCAAAACTTGGAGGATGCACGCGCAATCTTATCAATTGATGTTTCAGATTTTTGGTGGAGTTGTTTCATGCGGGATGTTCAGTATCTGTGGCGGGCTAAATGCCATCCATGGTCTTAAGACAGCCACTTGGTCAGCCTTCCATAGGCACAGCTAGCCCTGGAGATGCCCAGTGCCACCCCAGCTTCAAGAGATCCGTTGAGTCTCACTCCACTGCCGAGTTAACAGAGTTTGTCCACAGTCTTGATCTCCTGGTTTTAATTTCAATATCACTCTCAGTTTCTCAAGATGACCTCTCTGCGCTCGGAATGAATTCCATATGCACTAACGTCGCAGGTGCCATGTGATGGAGAAGATCCAGAATGTTCACGGCATAAGCTTTAAGCCTGCACATAACTCCATGAGCTGGCCAGGTCCTGAGGTCCTTCCTAGATAGTTCCATAACCTTGATGTCGTACGGAAGTGAGGTGGCAGAGACCTCAACTTTTCTCGGGGCCAGCACCATGAGGGCGGCGCCCATCCCCTCTCCCTCGCTTCAAATTCATATTCATATTGACATTTTTTTTTACCAAGACTTCAGAACGGCAAGAAGGCTAACTGGTCTTCAAGGTGTGGGACCTGAGAAATCAACCTATCTCTCCAAGGCAGCCGGACAATGCCCTGCTCTTCACGATTTTCAATTGCCTTGGGATCTTTAGCGTGCGCAGCCGGAAGGCACACGGGTCCGACTTGTTTTTAGTCCCCTTCCGAAGGACTAGACGTTCAGTTCGATTTTCCGGTCAAACTGAGGAGAAAAGTCAAGGCCTCTACGGAGAGCGACCCTTGGAAACTCGAGTTTAGTTATTGGCAGGCGAACGTCTGAACTATTCTGCCACTCTTTTCCTTATAGTGACAGTGCGGAAATTTGGTATGAAGCTGGCTGAAATATAATCTCGGTCTTGCTAAGACTAAGTATAAGACCAAAGCATTTTCAGGTCACAACTAACTGGTCAGTGAAGTGCTGGGTGTCCTTATGTGGGTGTGTGGCCATGCACAGTCGTCTGCCAAGAGAAACTCCCACAGGACAGGATTTGAGCATTGGGGTTTTGGCTTAGAATCTCCTCAAATTAAACAAGTTTCCATCTGAGCAGATATGGATGTACGCATCCCAGTCAAAGTCTCAAAATGCGTCAGTCAGTATTGAGCCGTAGAAAGCAAGAAGTATGTGGGCTCTAGAACGCATCCCATGTTCACCCGTTGTTCCATTCGCCTGGACATCTCTGACTAGCTGTTAAAGGGTGAAGACTTTGACGTTCTCCCAGGTCAACAGGTGTGCAGACCTGCAAGTGCATAATCAGCTATCGTGTGCATGCGTATCATCATCATCATCATGTGATCTGCCGCATGGCGTTGGCGATCATAGCCCTCCATACGAATCTTATCTTTTGATGCTGCAAGTACATCTTCTACGCTCTCTGTTTTCAGCCACTATGCAAGTCCGTCCAATATTTTCTCCCTGGGTCTACTTGGTGTTCTCTTTCCCTCCAGCTTTCCTGTTTCTCTTGCCTAATAAAATGTCCTATAAGTGTTGCTTGTTTTTTTTTCTCCTAATCTTCTTTATTAATGTTCTGCTTGTGTCTGCCTCCTTCAAAACTGTCTCGTTTGTCTTCTTTGCCATCCATGGAACTGTCAACATTCTTCTTAGAACCCACATTTCAGTTGCCTCAATCTTGTTCTGACTTTGCGTGTTGACTGTTCACACCTCACAACCGTGCAACAGTATCGGTTCCATATAACGCCCAAGAACTTTCTTCCTGATGTCAATTGATAGGTATTAGGCATACGTATGCAGAATATAGATATACACATTAATAATCATTGAAGTCATATCAGTTGCTGGATTATGCAGACATATAAACACGTAGCGTGCACGCAGATCGAAAATGCATACTGTGTTTCAACGTAGTAAAACATCGTCAGCTCGCCTAACAGCTTCAGTTCTCTGTGTTCCACTAGCGCTAAAATCTTTGTGTGTATTTCGCATTGCGTCCATATAAGTCAGGAGAATATCTCTGTACAAACCGATAGTTTTAATAATAATAATATGATGATGATATTAATATGATAATAATGATAACAGTGATAATATTGAGAATACTTATGTTAGCATCTGGTGTATGTATGTATTTATGTAAGCGTGTGTATGTATGTATGTATGTATGTATGTATGTATGTATGTATATTTGTATGTATAATTGTATGTATGTATCTATCTATACATATATAGATATATAATTACATAAATACATACATACATGTGTTGACATTGAGCATGTTGACATTGCTTTTATCACCGAAACATGGCTTAACCCCCTTGGTCATGAACCTATACATGCGAGTCTCACTCCGAGTGGTTACAGGCTTGCTTCTTTCCATCGCTCATCTCGAGGTGGCGGTATCGCCATCCTCTACAACGACTCACTCCATTCCCGCCTATCTTTCTCGCAGTCTCTGCCTTTCTCCCATCCTTCTTTCGAGCACGTTGAAGTATCCTTCCAATCCACCCCTCACCCATCACCTTCTCCTGTGTCTATCGACCTCCACCTAGCTCTGCCAACAAACTCACCACATCCACGTTTCTCTCTGACTTTGACCAACTGCTTGACCACTACTGCCTCTTACCTGGAAATCTCATCATTCTAGGTGACATCAATGTCCACTATGACAACACTCACCGTTATGACACAAGACATATCATCAACTCTCTGTCCAATCACAATATGACTCAACACATTTCTGAACCAACCCATCAAAAAGGTCACATTCTTGACTGGATCATTTCTCGTGATCACCACAATTCAGCTACTAACAACTGCTTAGTTCTTTCTACCCGTCTAACTTCAGCCCTTCCATCTGACCACTCTGCAATTCTCTGTTCTCTTGACATTTCTCCTCCTTCCCGTTCCACGTGCACAGTGACTCGACGCAATCTCAAATCTATCGACCTCTCCACATTTTCATCTGATGCCTCCCGTCTCCTTTCTGAAAAGTCACATAACCTTGCCGATGAATTCTATACTACTCTCCACCATCTTCTGGACACTCATGCTCCAGCCTCAACCCGTCTTTTACCTGACCGTCCCCCTACCCCCTGGCTCACTCATGAGATAGCCTGTGCAAAACGTGCCCGCCGCAGAGCAGAGCACCGCTGGCGCAAATCCAAACTCACTGTACACAGGCAACTTTTCCAAGCCTCTAAAACAAAAGTATCCACCCTCATTGCATCTGCAAAAACAAGCTATTTCCAAACCAAAATCCTGAATGCCTCTTCTTCAAAAGAACTCTTTACAACCATGAATCATCTCCTTGGCACACGAAAAGACTTGCCTCTCCCAACAAAACATACAAATGAAGAACTCCCATCTGTATTCTCTAAGTATTTCACCACCAAAATACAAACTCTTCGTGACAGGCTTGACAGGACACCCTGTCAACCATGCCCACCTGACCCTTCCTTCTCTGGCACACCTCTCACTACTTTTACCCCAGTCTCACAAGAAGAAATTTTCAACACAATCAGATCCATGTCGTTCAAAACCTGCGAACTGGATCCTCTTCCAGGTTCTCTCTACTCCGATTGTCTCCCTACTCTCCTCCCATTCATCACTGACATCATCAACACTTCTTTTCAAACTGGAACTGTCCCAGATTCTTTCAAGTCTGCTATTGTTCACCCTCTCCTCAAGAAACACAATTTAGACCCAAATGAACTGAAAAATTACAGGCCTATCTCTAATCTCTCTTTCTTGTCAAAACTCCTTGAAAAGGTCGTCCTCAACCAGCTGAACTCTCACCTGTCTGCCAACAATCTCCTCAATCCTTTCCAGTCAGCCTACCGCCAGTGCCATAGCACTGAAACTGCCCTACTACACATTCTCAACAATCTCCTCCTTGCAACTGATACTGGCAAAGTCTCTCTCCTCACACTCCTTGATCTGTCTGCAGCCTTTGATACCATTGACCATGGTATTCTCCTTTCTAGACTTCATCATACTTTTGGCATCTCTGACATTGCTCTCTCCTTTTTCACTTCGTATTTATCAAACAGAAAACAAACTGTTCTCATCAATGGCACTTACTCTCAACCTGCATACCTGACCTGTGGTGTTCCACAAGGATCTGTCCTTGGCCCTGTTCTTTTCACTCTTTATACCACCCCCCTGTCCACCATCATCAACTCCCACTCTATAAAACACCACTTCTATGCTGATGACACCCAACTTCAAGATAGTGACTCACCTGATAATATACAGCGCCTGTTGTCTCGCACCACTGAGTGTTACTCGGACATTAAGAACTGGATGACACACAATAGACTTCAGCTTAATGACGACAAGACAGAAGCTATCCTCATTGGCACCCGTCAGAAACTTTCCCAGCTGCCTCCTCTTTCTCTCCCATTATGTAACACATCAGTCCCAATTTCTGATTCAGCTAAAAACCTTGGTGTCTGCATTGACTCTACCCTGTCCATGAACAACTTTGTTTCTCAAACTGCCAGATCTTGCTATCATCTCCATCGTATAAACCTGATCAGGAAGTATCTCTCTGTCGAAACAACTGCAAAACTCGTTCTCTCCTTCATAATGTCTCGCATTGACTATTGCAATTCACTCCTGTCTGGTCTTCCTGCCTCCACCATTCACATCCTACAGCGCATTCAAAACAATGCTGTACGCCTTGTACTCAAAAAGAAAAAAGCTGACCACATATCTCCTCTCCTGGCACAACTTCACTGGCTCCCTGTATCAAAGCGCATACAGTACAAACTAGACACCATGTGCTACAAAAGCCTCAATAACGCAGCCCCCGATTACCTGTCAAGCCTACTTGAGATCTATGTTCCCTCACGTACCCTCCGCTCTGCCTCCGATCCTCTGACTTTTCGCTTTCCACGCACTAAGCTCAATACCTATGGTCCACGAGCCTTCTCTGTTTCTGGTCCACTCTCCTGGAACAAACTTCCTCTCTCAGTCCGTCAGCAACCTACTTTTGCCTCCTTCAAGTCCGCTTTCAAAACTCACCTTTTCTCCTCTGCATAAAATCCTAACCTCACTCAACCCCCCTCTGCAGCCTGTCTCCGCTCGGAGGGGAATCACTTTGTTTTAATATATAATTGTATATGATGTGCTCTCTGTGGTTTTCCATTGGTTTTATTCTTCCTTTTATTGCTTTTATTCTTTTCTCCCCATTTGTGGCCATGCATGTGTGTTTGTGTGTGTGTGTGTGTGTGTGTGTGTGTGTGTGTGTGTGTGTGCGTGTGTGTGTGTGTGTGCGTGGTGTGTGTGCGTGCGTGCGTGTGTGCGTGTGTGTCTTTTCGGCGCTTGGATTTGATTTTGTCGAGATTTGCGCTATATAAATATTGTAATTATTATGTATGCATGTGCGTACGTATGTATGTATGTATACGCTTAGATTTATGTATGTATGTATGTATGCATGTATACGCTCAGCTTAGATTTATGTGTGTGGGTGTGTGGGCATGTATGTGTGCATGTGTGCGCTCATATGTATGTAGGTATGTATGCATGTATACGCTCAGCGCTTAGATTTGATTTTATCAAGATTTTGCGCTATATAAATAAAATATATTATTATTATTATTATTATACATATATATACACACACATGTATATATATATATATATATATATATATATATATATATATATATATATTATATATCTGCATATACATGTATCCGTTACATGTATTCATTATAATATCAACAATGTGGAATGATTACAGTGAAGCTCTGTTGAAAAATTACTCCCCGCACAGAAGAGCAGGGAACACTTGTAAAAACTGACGGCCTCCTAACCACAGACCAAACAATAAAAACAAAAGCGGAAACATTTGTACACGAAACCACACAGAAAACACACAAAACCGTGAACAGATGCGACCCCCAGAATGCTTTACAGAACTTACATGTATCTAACCCAAGCCGGAAGCTCTTCACTGAGTCCATGAACAACCTTTCATCTTACAAGATCAAGAGCAGACACATCTAAAGCAAGCATTATTTGTTGTTGTGGTCTTTATCTCTGGAACACACTGCCACTTAAGTCAAATCAGGCGCATCATTTAATTGCTTTAAAACGAAAATTTTAAAACCGGTTGCTTGATATAACATAAACGGTAATTCTAATCGAAATCTCTCTCCTAGTTGTACACAAATTGTCCTGATAAACATTTAGTTACCATAATGAGTAGACGCTGTTCCATTCTCATGCATTTCTAACTTATTATCTTTAATGATGATAAAAATAATGATTGTGTTTTGCATAGCGCAATTATGCCACTTCAGAGAATGCTCTTTGCACGTTTACACTGTGCAAAACACACACACACACACACACACACACACACACACACACACACACACACACACACACACACACACACACACACACACACACACACACACACACACACACCACACACACAAACCACACAGACACACACAGACACACGCACGCACACACACACAGACACACAGACACAGACACACACACACACACACACACACACACACAACATACACACACAAAGCCAAAAGAGGGTGTGTGGATGGTTGCCATGTTAATACATTAATGCAGTACAAAGAAAGTTGGATACAAACATGAATACATCAAACCAGCAAAATCATAATTCATCAAAACTAAAAAGAATTATATTTTTTTCATTTATCAGTACGATGTTTTTTTTTATACAAAGACACACATTAAAATATACACAGATAAAAGCACGCATTCACAGTCGTATGCACACGCAACAACATGCATACGCTGCATACATATGTATGTGTCTATATATATGTATATATACATATATATATATATATATATCATCATTATCATCATCATCATCAGGTGCCTTGCCGCATGGCGTTGGCTATCATGGACTTCCATCTGTCTCTATCTCTTGTTGCCTCAAGCATCTCTTCCACCCTCTTTGTCTTCAGCCATTCTGCAAGTCCGTCTAGTATCTTCTGCTTGGGTCTACCTGGTGCTCTCTTTCCTCCAGCTTTCCCGTTGTGACAAGGTGCTCCAATTTCCTTTTCCTCATAAAATGGCCTATAAATGTTGCCTGTCTTTTCCTAATCTTCCTTATGAATGATCTTCTTGTGTCTGCCTCCATCAAGACTGTCTCGTTTGTTTTCTTTGCTGTCCATGGAACTCTCAACATTCTTCTTAGAAACCACATCTCGGCTGCCTCAATCTTGTTCTTGATTTTTGTTACATGACTCATCAAACTGATTGTGCGATGGAATTCGTATTCTATAGCCCCTGTCTTCTTTGGAAGTGCAATGAAAATTGATTTTGACATATCTTTGGGGATTTTTCTAGTGTCGTAAATTTCATTTAGGAGGACTGTTATTTCTTTCAATACCAAATTCCTCGAGGGCTTCAATCATCTCTGTAGTAATGTTGTCTGGTCCTAGGGCTTTTCCTGGTTTCATCTTTTTCAGTGCTGCTCTAACTTCATCTTTCATTATGGGTGGTACTTCAAAGTTCTTTCTAATAATGTGTTCTTCGTTTCTGTCATCTTTAAAAAGGTCTTTAATGGACTCTCCCCATCTGTCTAATATTTTGTCCTTTTCTATGATAAGTGTACCATCTTTCGATTTTAAGCAACGAGTTGATGTGCATGTAATTTTCCTGTGGACAATTTCTTCAATTCGTCTGTGCATACCCTGAGGATCCGTTTTGTGTCGGTCTTCTATTTCTTTGCATTTTGTTTTCAGCCAAGTTTCCTTAGCTTCATTGCACCTATTCCTGTGGGTGTGGTGTGTGGGTGTGGGTGTGGATGTGCGCGCGCGTGTATTTATATAGACAAGCGGTAATTGGTGGGGTGAACGTTGGACCTAAAAGAGCCTCAAGTATTAACTTACGAATTTTGGAGATATTTTAGAAAGAAGCGTGTTTTGAGAAGCTTTTTGACAAAAAAGCAAAAAAAGCAGACGACTTGTTTGTCTTAAAGACATTGGGAGGCATTCCAGGCTAAAAACAGAGGGCTTCGTTGCGCAAGTGTTGTTAGACAGAACCGATTAAGAGAGAAAATCTTTAAGATATGAGCGTTTTGGATGGTTTGCATGGCAGGACTAGTTCTGACATATACATGTATGTTGTTCATGGTATTTGAACTTAGACATTATAAGCAAAGTGTTGCAATATTATACTCAGTTCTTGCTTTAACTGGAAGTCGATGATGTTTTCGCAAGAGTGGGCTTCTATTGCACCATTTGCTGTCCTGCAGAACAGGTCGAGTTTGCATCGTTTTGGATTCGTTGAAGTTAAGAAATCTTATTCATTTTTTTGTCACAATGGATTTACTATGGGAACTCGGGCTGCTTTCTCGTAATGAAAACGCGTTGCTGCAGCACAGTGCCACTTGTTTTTAAACCAAGATTTTAATTTTATAAAGTCAAAAAGACAAATTGGCCCTCAAGGAGAGGGACCTTGCTCTTTGCCTGTTTGTCTGTCTGTTTGTCTCTTCTCTCTCTCTCTCTGTGTGTGTGTGTGTGTGTGTGTGTGTGTGTGTGTGTGTGTGTGTGTGTGTGTGTTCTTCTTTTTCTTTTCTTTTCCGTTTGGAGTTTTTCGAGAGAGATTCATCAAATTTGAACAATTTCAAATATTATGTTCCGTCCACATCTGCTGGTAGGTGTCCGGCAGACTCTTTGGGCCTGCACAAAACCAATGGGTTGGCAAGGTCTTGATATGGGGAGAGAATGGGACCATTTAAAACTTGACACTAACACAATGATGGCAACATTAACATGAGACAGGAGATCTTTTTGTCTATGGTTATAACAAAAGAGCTTTAAAGCTTGTAAAGATTACTTGCAACATAACACAGTTTTATATCCTTAGGTTTATGCTGCATGAAGTTGTATTTTGTTCACACGAAAATTTCGTTATTTAAAAGTAAGGCTGGAAATATACATTAATTTCATAATATCGAAGATGACTGTGAGTTTCCTCTACTTGAAATATTCAGAAAAACAAAGAAAGAAAGAAGGAAAGAAAGAAACAAACAAGCAAACAAACAAACAAACAAACAAACAAACCAAAAACGATGTGATTTGATATTTGATGGTAGAATTATGAAACTGATCAGTCTAACATACATGTTTTTGAAACTAACTACTCACTGCTTACAGCCTTGACAGAGAGAAAATGAGAGAGAGAGAGAGAGAGAGAGAGAGAGAGAGAGAGAGAGGCAGACAGAGAGAGAGAGAGAGACAGAGAGAGTCAGAGACAGAGGCGGAGACAGAGAGACAGAGAGACAGAGACAGAGAGAAGGAAAACCAAAACTAAAGAAGAGAAGAGCTTAGAATATACACATCTTTATTATTTAGAACATTATACATGCTCTTAATCACCTACCATTGTGACACTGCAATTTCTCATCTCGTCGTCGGCCTCTTTACATCTCAGGAGATGATAGTCTGCACCAGGAGGCGTTGTGGTCATGACGTGCACTTTCTGCTGTGGCTGTGCAGGCCGATTCTTAAGTGGCAATCTCTGTCACATCTGCCACATACAAATTGAGTCGCTATTGTCTGGTTTCTGGAACGTTGCTTGCGAAGAGCCCTTTTCTCATCTGCGCTTTCTGCTCTCCTCCTCTCCGCATTCACAACGCCTTGCTGAACGGCTGTCCGCCACGCTGCCCTGTCTTCCGCCAGAGTCTCCCAAGAGCCTGGGTCAATCCTTGAGCTTCTAAGGTCCATTTTGCATGCGTCTGCAAAGCGTAGCTGTGGGCGTCCTGGAGTTCGCTTCCGGTTTGCCAGTTCGCCGTAGAGAACTTCTTTTGGTATGCGTCCATCCTCCATTCGACGCACATGGCCCAGCCAGCGTAGTCGGCGTTGGCTTAGAAGGGCAAAGATGGTCTGTAGGCCCGCACGACGGAGGACCTCTGTGTTGGTTACCTTGTCTTGCCATTGGATGCCGAGGATGCGTCGCAAGCAGCGGAGATGGAAAATGCTGAGCCTCTTTTCTTGGCTGGCGTATGTGGTCCAGGCTTCACTTGAGTAGAGAAGTGTGCTCAACACACATGCTCTGTACACCTGCATTTTGGTGTTCGCAGTGAAACTGCTGTTGGACCAGACCCGCTTGTTCAGTTTAGCCATAACAGATGAGGCCTTTGCAATTCTGGCGCCGATTTCAGCGTCCAGAGAGAGGTTGTCACTTATGGTGGACCCCAAGTACTGAACTTGGTGGACAGTATTGAGGTCGTAGTCTCCTATGTGTAGAGATGGTGGTTCTTCACAGCCTTGGCCTAAGATCTCAATTTTCTTCAAGCTGATTGTGAGACCAAACTCTCTGCAAGCGTGGGCGAAGCGATCAACGAGCCTCTGGAGATCTTGTTCACTGTGGGAAGCTAGCGCACCATCATCTGCGAAGAGAGCTTCTCTGATGGTCTTCTTTTCCACCTTAGATTTGGAACGAAACCTGGCAATATTGAAGAGCTTTCCATCGGTCCTTGTATGAAGATATACCCCTTCTTCAGATCTGCAGAAGGCATAGGTCGGCAACATCGAGAAGAAGATCCCGAACAGAGTTGGGGCCAGAACACTATCCCTGTTTCACTCCGCTGCTGATTCTAAAAGGCTCTGATGTGGCACCATTATAGCACACAGTGCTATGCATATCCTCGTGAAAGGACTCGATGACAGCTGATAGTCTTGGGGGGCAGCCGATTTTCTTCAAAAGCTAGAAAAGACCACTCCGACTGACCAGGTCGAACGCTTTCGTGAGATCAATGAAGGCGAGGCAAAGGGGCATGTGTTGCTCGCGGCATTTTTCCGGTAGTTGCCGGACAGAGAAGATTATGTCGATGGTCGATCTTCCGGCCCTAGAGCCGCACTGGGACTCAGGGTAGATGCGAGCTGCCAGCCTCTGAAGACGGGTTAAGACGACTCTGGCGAATGCTTCCCCAACAATGCTGAGGAGAGAGATTCCGCGATAATTATTACAGTCACTGCGGTCGCCCTTGTTCTTATATAGAGTCACTATCCTGGCGTCTCTTATGTCTCTCGGAATGAAGTCTTCCTTCCAGCATAAGCACAAAAGTTCATGCAACTCGTTGAGAAGAGCAGGCTTCCCGCACTTGATGACCTCTGGTGGTATTCCGTCTTCATCAGGGGGTTTTCCCGTCGCCAAACCGTCAATCGCCTTGCTTAGTTCTTCAAGGCTTGGCTCAGCATCCAACTCCTCCATGACAGGCAAGTCCTCAATGACATTCAGGGCAGCATCGGTGACAGAGTTCTGCGTGGAGTACAGCTCCAGGTAGTGCTCTACCCATCTCTCCATCAGCTTTGCTGAGTCTGTGATGCTCTCTCCTGCTTTGGACTTAAGGGGAGCTGACTTGGAGGCTGCTGGACCAGTCGCTTGTTTGATGCCAGCGTACGTGTTGCCAGTGTTGCCTGAATCTGCAGACTGCTGAATACTTGCGCTCAACTGTAGCCAATAGTCGTTGGCGCATCGCCGAGCAGTTTGTTGGGCCTTGCTGCGGGCAGCTCTGTAAGCGTCACGAGTAGTTTGGGTATTGTTGTTTTAATACGCAAGTAAAAACCTTGCGTTTCGCTTCCACCACTGGATCCATTTCCTGCCAGTTTGCCTCAAACCAGTCGGGATTCTTTCGTTCTTTTTTCCCAGATATACTCAGGGCGGACTGATAGATTGTGTCCCTCACGTGATTCCACTTTTCCTCAGCATTTTGGATATCTGAGCCACTCTTGAGCGCTTCATTCAGAGTTTCTACAAACTCCCCGGCATGATTGAATATATGAGCATGCCAATCAAATGCGAGAGATAGAGACAGGTGGGATAGTGAGTATTCTCATGTTCTTTATATATTGTGAAAAGGCTCAATGTCATAAATTCCAAACATGCTTCAGGCTGGTTTTGAATGAAAAGTAAAAATGATATTGCTGCTTTTTAATGTATGGACCTACCAATCGAATATGAGAGACAGAGATAAACAGATTAGTCGGTATTCACAAATGCTTTACATAGAGTGAAACAGCTCAATGTCATCATTCTTCTTACATGTTTTCAGATTGGTTTTGAATGACCATTAAAAATCTTACTGCTCAAGAGGCCAAGCGAAAATAAGATAAGGGAAGTTACAACTGATTTCTAGAACAAGGCTGCAATAACCAGAAGAAAATGACGATGGACAACACAGATACGAGTTTCACCACTTGGTCAAATCAGAGTACAGAATTTACGAGCTTCAGCACTTGGTCCAGTCAGACAGCAGAACTTTTCCACGTTACCATG
>JAPXFY010000012.1:33921745-33926745 GCA_030674185.1 Monoplex corrugatus | reverse complement strand
AGAAATCATCATACTTCGACTTTATGTTATTAAGACATCTATGGGCACGTGCGTGCGTGCGTGTGTGCATGAGTGTGCATGTGTGTGGTGTGTGTGTGTGTGTGTGTGTGGTGTGTGGTGTGTGTGTGGTTGTGTTGTGTGTGTGTGTGTGTTCATCTTTCAAAGCAATGTCCTCTCAACTAATCATGATATTGTTTTCTCTTATAGATATTATCTGAGAAACAAGGAGATACTGGACATATTCGACGTGTTTGTCTACGCTTCTACATTGCCTGCAATTTTTATGGTCATCATTTTTGTCACCACCTCCATCACGGCTGTCAAACTTCGCTCAGCTCTCAAATGGAGACAGCAAACTTCTTCCAACAAAGGAACCACGACTCCTGGAAACACCAAAATCCGAAAATACAAACGCGAGGAAGCCATGACCAAAATGCTGATTGCGACCTCAGTGCTGTTCATGATCTGCTTGTCTCCCATGCTGCTCGTGCAGATCACAATGTTCCTGGTGCCGGAACTCAAGTATGGCGGTCACTACCACAACCTTACCGTCATTCTCTGGAGCATCATTTCTGTTTTCAGGTGTGTCAACTCTTCACTAAATTTCTTCGTCTATTTCCACATGGGATCACGCTTCCGCAGGACCCTGAAGCAGTTGCTGTGCTGCACGACTCCAGTGGATTCAACGTCACAGGGGGCTTCCCAAAGTGCTTATGTCATATCGGAAAATTATGATGGCGTGTCCAAGTGACTGGGTTGTATAGGAAACTCATGGCGTCTGTTGATGGCGTAACTGTTAGTGGTAATGTGATTAACATATTGCCCTAGTCGGTGAAAGTATTTTTGCTCATCGATATATCGATCTATTGATTCATAGCCAACATTGTTCCAATGACAGACTGATACAAATATAAGATACAAAACGACACGCTCGGTAAGACATCGGGACCTGGCTTGCTCATGGAGTTATGTGCAGGTTTAAGGCTTGTGCCATGATTATTGTGGATCTTCTCCATTATACAGCACCAATGGCATCAGTGCATATGGAAGTCGTTCCCACCATAGATACTTTATCTTGAGAAACTCAAACAGAAAACTCGATGCATAATGACGTATGCATACTGTGTGGATTTGTAAAACACATCTCTATATGGATAGGGAACAGTCTTATGATTCAGTTATTGTTTATACGTATTTGTTATCCTTTAAACACGTCTGCAACCATGATGCTTAGAGTGTGAAACACGTTGTGTGTGTGCTTTTCAGTTTTTGTGCTTTTTCTTTCTTCTAAAAATTTCAGCTATAAACTGGCCTGTCTTCTGTCAACCAGACAACTCAACCGGACAGCAAAAGCAACATGAATGTGGGAATCTTGATGACAGGTACGCTATTCCAGCCTGTGTTTTGCTTTACTGTAGCTCTGAAAACCAGTCAACGAACAGTTTTCCTGTACGGTACATACGCACATAGCTCCTTGACATATCAGCGTCACTCCTGACTACAGAAGCCATCAGTACACTCCACTCATTGGGACTGAAGGTATGGGTTACCCCGTAAACGCTACAGAAGAAAGAGGAAAAACAGCTACACACACTATCAACCAATTACACCGCCAATATCTCTTTCTACACAAGAACTATTGCAGTTTTTTTCCATCTGTGTCAACACCACCTGGATCTCCAGTTTTGGCTTCGTTCGTATTAGTCCCCCTGCCCTACAGCCCACTGTTACCCTCTTGCTCTCTGTCTTCTGCAAACCTTACAGTCTGTTTGTTGAATACCCAGTCTGTCTGCATCGATCGAAACACTGATTCTATTTCGGATTTTATTTTTGAAAACGACTTCGATTTGATTTTTCTGGCAGAAAATTGGCTGAAATCAGGTGGCCAAGCCAAAAGTTTAACAACTCTACCTCTTGGTTACAAACTCTATTCCTTTCCTGAAGTCTTTCGCAGAGCTGACATTGCTGTTGAATGTAAAGATGTTCTTGAATCCCGTCTCTCCTTTCACTTTTCTACGGTGTCATTTGAAATCTTTGAAGTTATTCTTTATATGTCTGGTCAAACTGTGTTTTTCTCTTGCATTTACCGTCCTCCTCCCAGCCATGCGAACAAACTCTCTCCTTCATAATGAAACCGAGTGACTCCTTGATTACCACACTTTTAAGATCAGGAACATTTGTCATTGTTGGCGATGTCAGTGTACACTTTGATGATAAAATTGACAGGGAAAGCAAACGCTTGTGTTTATCTCTGTCCAACCATTCTCTCTCCAACTTGAGGCCCAGCCCACACGCATTAAAGGTCATGTCATTGACCGGCTGATTGTCTGTAACACCGATGAACACGGTACGTCAGTCTCAGTCCTATACCGACTTCCTTCAGACCATTCTGCTATGTTATTTTCACTCTCTCTCTCTCTCTCTCTCTCTAAACATGTGTGCCAGAAGCGAACTATTACCCGTCGCAACCTGCAATCTATCAATATAAATTCCTTATCGTCTGAAGTTGTAAATCATCTCTCTTCTCATTCAAATTCCTCAGATTCTACTAGTCACTACAATTCAGTCTAGCATCAACTTCTAGATGAGCATGCTTTCCTAACCATCCATGTTCTGCCTAACCACCCATTTGCACCCTGGTATACAAATGAAATAAAGGTAGACGTAGACGTGCCGATCATTAGAGGCGGTCCGCTGACCTTGTAGTTCATTCACAGAGGTTTTGAGAACATGTTTAAATAAAAAAAAGTCACGAAAATGATCTCGAGAGCTAAAACTGACTATTGTTCTACCCAGATCCTTGATTCCACAAGTACAAAACGCCTGTTTTTTTTGTCATGTCTGCTCTTTTGGGTACTACTACGTTATTTCCACTTCCCTCTAACATTAGTCTCACTAGATCTCCCAGAGGCTTTTCCCACTTTTTCCCATCTAAAATTAACGATCTTCGAATCCAATCTAGACAAAACCTCTTTTCTTCCATCTCATCGTGATCCCATATTCACAGGCCTCCCTTTGACTAAATTTCGACCAGTTTCTGAAACCTTGATCGCCAGCATCCTGAAAAAAATGTCATAAGTTTTGTGAATATGTGAACATGCCTCTCTCTTTCCATAAACACTTCCTGAGCTTTTTCCATCCACAACCCATATCATCAACTCCTCCCTTCTCACTGGAACAGAACCATCTTCTTTCAAAACAACCATTTGTTCAACCTCTGCTGAAAACGAATAACCTCGATCCTAACATTCTCAAAAATTATTGTTCTTCCTCCAACGTGTCATTCCTTTCCAAGCTCCTCGATAAAGTGGTTTTGAAACAGCTGAATAATTATCCATCGGCCAACAATCTTCATCATCATTTTCAGTCAGCTTACCGTTCTGACCACAGCACCGAAACTGCCCTCGTTCACATTGTGAGTGATTTTTACTTTCAACTGACTGTGGCAGACTTTCACTACTTGTTCTTTTAGATCTTTCTGCTGCTTTTGACACCATCGGCCACGGCATCCTCCTCCCGTGGCTGGAGCACACATCTGGAATCCAAGGTAGTGCTCTTTTGCGGCTTGTGTAATACCTGTCTGACTGATTTCAGACAGTCATGGTGAATGAATATAAATTCCAGCCAGTTAAACTTGCATATGGGGTCCCCAAGGCTTTGTACATGGGCCAGTTCTCTTCACACTCTACTCCTCACCACTTGCCGATGTCATCAGTCAGCACAACATCAAACATCATATTTATGCTTATATCTTCCAGCTCTATATTGGCGCATCTTCTGAAAATCTTTCAACTCTTCTTTCCGAAGCCTGTGACTGCTATGTTGAGATCCAGAAGTGAATGATACAGAATAAAGTAGAGTTGAATACAAATGAGACTGAAGCAATGTTCACTGGCATAATTTACAATTTTTCCACGATAAAAGTTTGTTCTATCCAACTAGGTGGCAACAGCATTTAACGTTCTGAATCAGTCTAGATCGTTGGCGTTATTCTTGATCTTCAACTCTTTGTGCAGAAATTCATCACCAAAACCTGTCAATCTTGTTTACTGTCAACTGCAGCGTTTCGTTTCTATTCGCTGTTATCTTTCAACTACAGCAGCGTCTAGACTTGCAACTTCTTTTATCTTCTCTGGCACGGTAATTGTAATTCTCTACTCTCTGGCTTGCCTGCTTCTTCCATTGCATTCGTCCAGCATATACAGGATTCTGCAGCCCGTCTTGCCCTTCATAGAAAGAAGTATGATCATGTCACTCCCTTGCTTTACTTTCTCAACAGGCTGCTCCTTTTTCAAAGAATTTCATGCAAAACCAATACATGATGCTACAAGTGTATAAATGGTTCTGCACCTATTTATCTTCGTGACCACCTCCGAATGTACATCCCTGCCCCGACCTCTCTGTTCTGCTTCTGATGCTAGTTGTCTATAAATTCCTTGATACAAATGTACCACAGTTGATCACTGCTCCTTTTCTGTGTCTGGTCCATACAACTGAAACAGTTTTTCCTGTCTATTCGACAGTCACAAACTCTATCTTCCTTCAAGTTTACCTTGAAGACATTCCTTTTTGTCCAGCAGTGATTTCCCCTCTACATGCTCACTCTTTTGCCGCACTGCCTTCCTGTCCTCTCCCTTCCAGTTTGTGTATTCTTCGTGTCCTGGAGTTTTGGTCGCTGTTGGGTGATTGCTTTGATGAGAGTGCACGCTTTGGTTTGATTCTTGTATCAAGATTTGGTGCCTCATTAAAGTCATCATGATCCTGTTCGTGATCATGATCATGGTCATCATCATCATTATTATTACTATTATTATTATTATTAGTAGTAGTAGTAGTGGTAGTAGTAGTAGTAGTAGTATGTGGTTAAGATTAAGACTTTTACGCTTGTGTTAATCAATCTGCAAATTTCTCTCTCTCTCTCTCTATCTCTCTCTCTCTCTCTCTCTCTCTCTCTCCCCACACACACACACATACAATCTTTAGTCTGCTTTTATTTATCA
>JAPXFY010000012.1:33844245-33914245 GCA_030674185.1 Monoplex corrugatus | reverse complement strand
TATTGTTATTTTATCCTATTTCCTTTAATGAAAATGACAGATTTTGTTCTCCAGCACTGCCACTAATAGATTTATTGTCTGAATAATGCACATTGGCATTGATTATTTCTATGATGTTTTGTTTTAACCACTTTGCTGCCACAGTATTTTGTGGCTTTCTGCATTGCTGTTGGCCGGGACAAAATCTTGTTCGGTATGTACACTAACTTGCTCACTGCTCATTCATTTCGTACGATAACTTTTCAAATTTTGGCATGTTTTTTTCTTATACCCTTGGCTATGGTTTGATATAATGGTCATTTGATTTGGTTGAAAAATAGTATGATTAGAGCTGATGTAATGAGCCTTCTCCAAAAGAAAACTTTCAGAACATACACACACACACACAGTAGCATATAAAACCGCACAAAACAACCAACTTCGGTTTTGTATATAATAAACACTAAGTGAAAAACAATTGTTACTATTATTAAATCTCTATGAATGTTTTTCTATGCGTCAGTCAATAAGTTCTTGGGTGTTGTTAGCACAGTGGAGGAAGAGACAGAACAGGCAGTTGTTCCGCCATCTTGAATCGCATTATCAGGTTCCATACTTTCCTTACTTTTGCTACTGATATTCAATTCTCTGAATGGTCAAAGGGTAAAAACTGCACTTTGATATCTTCACAAGAGGTTGGCCAAGTTTCTAGTGTTATCTCCCATTTTCCACCCTGAAATTTCGATGACGAAATTCCCCCGTGGCAGACACAATTACAGGCTCATGGACATGTCAAAACGGCCCTGTAGTAGACACGGCATAAGCAGGGAAGAGGTTAATGGTATAATACTTTTCTTTCTTATCATTTAAAAAAAATGAAGTCTGTCTGTGTAGCTTGATTTTAATTGTTTTTATTTGCTTATTTAATTTGCTATTTAATTATTCTTTTATCTATATAACTTATTACTTAATTACTTTTTATTCATTATTCATTTATTCAAGACAAAAACAAAGAGTGACCAAGAAAAGGAAATTACTAACACAGTATTTCCAGAAGATGGGGACACTATCTTGAAGGAGCCCCCGACATCATCACGGAAGGGGACGTTACCGTACGGTCACTTACCAGAGAAGACCCTGTGTGGTTGGAAGGCAGGCCACATCTGATAGGTGGCCCAGGTGGTAGGTAGGAGAGTCTATCTGGGAAGCTCACGTGAAGCCCTGCAGAGTTCAATCGCTGACCATGCAGGGACTTTCTTCCCCCCTCCCCCCATCCCCCATTCCATCCTCTAGACATCAAATGGTGGTCTGAATTTTAGTCTTTTGGATGAGATGATAAAGTCCGATGACAAAGAGTTGTTCTTGACAAAATTCCGCAAAAACAATAACTAACTAACTAAGTAACTAACCAACTAACTAAGTAACTAAGTAACTAACTAACTAAGTAACTAAGTAACTAACCAACAAACTAACTGACTAAGTAACTAACTAATTAACTAATTAACTAACTAAATGAATGAATGAATAAATTAATTAATAGACAAAGAACTTATCCACCTTCATGTGCACAAAAAGGAATAATCTGTGAACCTGTCCAGCGGCGACATGCTTTCATCAGGGCAAAACAACCTACATTTCACATGGAAAACAACCTCGTTAAGACCAACACACATACACACGCACACACACACACACACACACACACACACACACACACACACACACACACACACACACACACACTCGCATGCACGCACGTGCGCGCGCACACGCACACACACACACACACACACACACACACACACACACACACACCACACACACGTGTACACAACACACAAGTTCGTGAAAGCTGAATAATCTGCACGGGGAGCACTTGTCTCTCGCCTGAGTTCAGGTTACGCATGAGTCTGACTGTATGAACAGTCGGACGTTCAGCTTCAGTCACATTTGAACTTCGTCATGACTGGAACAAACGGGGAAAAGAAACCAGCAATTTCTTTTATATACATTGACTGCAATTGTGACTATTGGGCTACTGAAAAAGGCCCAGCATGAATTTATGACAAGGTAAGCATACCAGTAGTGTCGTTAGTTTTGTAGCGGGATATTGCTGTCTCTGTTGATAAAAGTCGTGGATTCAGAATCTGATATCTGGAGGTCACTCCCACCTGGCAGCATGAAAACTGGCCTGTTCGCTGCTTACCTGTAATGTTTCAGTAAGTGGTACTTCCCCACTTCAATACTTATCCATCGCATAGTTTTGTGGAAAATAAGAGTCTGATAAGTAATTCTTGGAAGATTTGAGTGGCGTGCAGATGGAATGTTCCGAATGTGATATCTTTTTTTTTTTGAACGATCTCTGATCTTCAAACTCTGTACCATTGAATGGAGCGTTTATGGAATTTTCTGAGTGGATAACTTCCTTTTTTTCTGCTCCCTCTCTCTCTCTCTCCCTCTCTCCCCTCCTCTCTCTCTTTTTTTTTTTAACAAACTCCGATCTTCAGACTCTTGTAACTCTTGTCTAAAAGCACTGAACGTGAATAGATTTTAAAAAGGAATACGGGGGGAGTAGGGGGAAGGGGAACCTTATAGTAGTAGTAGTAGTAGTAGTAGTAGTAGTAGTAGTTGTAGTAGCTGAGGGCTGGCTCGTAGCTTAGGCCTTCTGGCCTTTTAACGCCCTATCTTTTTTGTTTTACGCTTTCTTCTTCGGGGTCTGAAAAGCATGCCTTAATATTCATACTTGAGCAAATCTGCTTCAGTCTATTTTTTTAAATAAAATTTTGAATTCTGCGTCATCGTCCAGGAAATTTTTGAATTTGTTAATGCTGTTAGTAAATTTAATTTCAAAAGGAATTTTATTCCACAATTTAACAATTCTGTTAGAAAAACAAAACGCTCGTGTTAGTATTTTTGTGTTTAACAAATATTTTGCCTTCAGCATTCCTTGTTATACTAGCTTGTGGAAAGGAAAAAAATGTTTCAACTGATAAACTGATAGCTTATCCATCCCATTCATTATTTTGTATATATGTATTAAATCCCCCCTAACCCTCCTACCTTTCAGTGAATGAAGTTTTAAAAACTTAAGCCTTTCTTCATAACTCATATTTTTACACTCTATAAGCAACCTAGTTGCCCTTCTTTGTACATTTTCAATCATTTTTGACTGTCTTATCAAATACGGATTCCAAACAACACTTGCGTATTCTAAATGTGGTCTAACAAAAGCCTTATACAACATTAAAAATGTATGTTTATTCATGTACAAAACTGTTCTTTTGATAATTCCTATCATTTGGTTAGCCCTATTTGCTACTCTTTTAATGTGCAGGTCAAAGGATAATTCACTATCAAATGTAACTCCCAAGTCTTTCTCCGTTTCACACACACTAATTTTCTGTACATCATTTCCAATTTTCATGAAATACTCTCGTCTAATATTCTTCTTACCAACATGCATTACATGGCATTTTGAAACATTAAAATATAAATTCCAAGTATCTGACCAGTTTTTGTAGTATTAGCAAGTCCTGTTGAATTAAATTAACATTGGCAACCTTGTCATATTGTTTTGTATCGTCAGCAAAAATGACACTGATCCGTTTTGGTTGCGAAAAACCCTGGACTCCATTCCAGAATGAAGTTGTCTACCCCTCCATCCCAACCCCCTCCCCTTTACAGTATATCTTGATTGGTGGTCTGGGCGCTAGTCTTTCAGATAAGATGACAGACCGATGTCCTTGTGTGCGGCATGCACCCAGCACATGTTGAAGAACCCGCAAGGATAAAAGAATTCTTTCGACAAAATCCTGTAAAAAATCATGTTCATAGGAAAAAAGCTGTATACCAAAAAAAACAAAAACAAAAAAAACAACAAACAAAAAACCCACCAGGTGGCGCTGCACCATGGCGACATTTTTCCCGGAATGAGCGATTGGATAACTACGTGTCGAACAGCGTTTACGCCAATCTGTGGAACTGAAGAGGATTCCCCCTACAGCAAGTAGCCTACACACGTTGTTGTTGCTGCCTGGACAATCAGCAATTTTGAGTTGCAGAAAGGTACTAAGGCACGTTTCAGACGCGCTAGGCAGGCGAGGTTTTCGCGAGGTACGCTGTTAGAAGCGTTTCTTTGATCCACCTAGTGGCAAGCATGGTTAGCTATTCGCTAGGTAAGGCTAGGCAGCATGCAGAGAATCTGGCTGGAGAGGTAAACATGGCGGTCGTACATGTCGCCTTTGTGTTTGACGACGCCATCTTTTGTTAAATAAACGCCGTACATTGGCTAAAACCCACTTCCGCCTCACGTCATGTTTCACAGCACACCTTTTCTCGCCCTCGCCACTCGCTACCTCGCCACTTGGGCCCGCAGCATGATACCGTGTAAGACATAGGCCCCTGTTTCTCGCCTGGTCATGCATTGCAACATGACTTTGGCTTCTTGCAGACAGATCTTCAGTTTGTGCTACTTGCGGCCAGGATGTTGAGTCATTGTAGGACGAGATACCATAAAAATGTGAAGATTGCAAGTCATACTCAGCTGTGGGTATGCCAGAGTCCCTTTCAGTATAAATAGTATCCACACTGTCAGGAAATAATGTGCTAAAAATGTTCTCTTTTGTCACTTTGTTTCTGCCTTTCTCCTTTAATTCATCTTTCTTTCATTTTCTGCCTTTCTGGTCCATGCACTGTGTTTTATAAAGCCTTACATTCTCTTAGGACTGATAATTGGGTACCTGTATTAAGTAGATTTTCGGCTCAAAAGAAGCGTAATGTGCAGAAGCAATTTTACGTAATTTAAGCCAATTTTATATATGTTTAAATGTCCTTAGTTATTTTTACATTTGCATTCAGGTTTGGTTTTCTTAAACCCTTGGTGATAAATTTGACGAAATGGTCAACGCCAGGGACATATCCTTAGATTATGTGTGCGAGTGCATTGATCTGTTTACTTAATTTTCTTTTTTTAGAGTTTTTTTTTTAGATATTACATACGTTTTGAAATGGGTACGGTCCTGATATGGCTGATTTGATTCTGTTACATGCAAAATTCTATATTCATGATCGTAAATGAAAAATAAATGTTTGAGGAAAATGACCATCACACATAGGAAATACAGCTATTTTTTGGTTATTTACAGATGACTCTGAAGAAAAGTCATGAGCAACTGTGTCAGCTGGACATCATTTTAGACATCTTCAATATAGACGGTGCCACCGAGGTCTCAGAACCCATCTACTTCCCAGAAGAAAAAAGAAAGAAAAATCGCCCCTACCATGTCAGTGTAGTTGGCAAGCCAAACAGCTTCACTTCCAATTGTCCAGAATGTAGTCGACGATGGTAAGTCTAGAGTGTAAAGTATAGAGTGAGTGAGTGAGTGAGTGAGTGTGTGTGTGTGTGTGTGTGTGTGTGTGTGTGTGTGTGTGTGTGTGTGTGTGTGTGTGTGTGTGTGTGGTGGAGGGGGAAGGGGAGGGGGCGTACGCACACATTTTGTGCAAGCGTTTAAGTTGCTGTCCGTGTGTGTCATACAAGACACGAAATAATTACGTAGTGTGTTCAAACGCATACTTTATTGAAATTCTCTTGACTCGACGTGAAGTTGCTGGCATTTCAGCACTGTGTAAATCTGGATGTATACATATACTACACGTCATTATTGAAGGGCCAGGAACGTTTTTGAGTCAATTTTTGAAAGGAGAAATAACCTATTTTCTCTTACTCTTTTCTCCAATTCGTTGCCGTAACTGAATGGATAAGAGCTCAGACAACATTGCAGTTTCCTTTTGGCACGTGTTTGGGGATTTGCCGATTTGCAATGGGCGGCCCAAGGAAGACAATTTCCACACGAAATTGTCGAATCTTCAGCAGGGTCTCTCTGACGACGCAGGCAAGGTAGCGACAAAATTCGCTTTGCACGTGCAAGGCAAGCCCTTTTTGAACACTACTCCAGCCAAAGTTGCCCGCAGACGAGGATAAAAAGGACCCGTTCTTGGTTCGTTTTAACCATGCTTGCAAGACGACGGATGACGGATGAGCAGCGGGGGAGAGCCCTCGCTCTGCTTGATGAAGGCCTAGCGCAGCGGGAAGTTGCTAGACGACTTGAAGTGTCGCATTCCACAATCCAGAGACTGCTGGAGCGCTTCAATGAGACTGGAGCAGTCCAGGAAAGGCGTCACACGGGTCGACCCAGAGTAACAAGACAGCAAGACCGCTACCTTGCCCTCTCCGTCCTGAGGGAAAGGGCATCCACTGCGGTGACCTTGAGGGGTCAGCTGAGGGACGCAACAGGTGCTAACATCAGCTGCAGCACGGTGAGAAGACGGCTACATGAGGCAAACTTGAGGTCACGGAGACCGGCCGTCCGACCCGTGCTGTCACCGGTCAACAGAGTGCGCCGCATGACCTGGGCCAGGGAGCACGTGACCTGGACAAGGCAACAGTGGGCCCGGGTCTTGTTTTCGGATGAGTCCAGGTTCACCCTGACCTTTAACGATGGCCGGGCTCGGGTGTGGCGACGTCAAGGGGAGAGGTTCGCTGACGCCACTGTCCAAGAGCATAACCGGTACGGCGGCGGGTCGGTGATGGTGTGGGGTGGCATGAGCCGTGGTACCCGGACCCCCCTGCTCCCCATTGACGGCATCCTGAACGGGGTCCGGTACCGGGACGAGGTTCTGGCGGCCGTGGCACTGCCTGCGCTTGTGGACCTTGGTCAAGGCGCCATCTTCCAGGACGACAATGCACCTGCGCATCGAGCACGCCTTGTGACCGACTTCCTGGAGCAGCATGAAGTCGTCCGTATGGCCTGGCCAGCGTGCTCACCTGACCTGAACCCAATTGAACACCTCTGGGATGTGCTCGGGAGGCGCATCAGGGACAACCACCCCCCACCGGGCACCCTGGCCAGGCTGGTCGACATCCTGCAGATCGAGTGGGCGACCATCCCTCAGGACACACTCCGTACCCTTGTGGGGTCGATGCATCGGCGCTGTGAAGCATGCATCCAGGCTCGGGGCGGACACACGCGATATTGAAAACAGATTGGCCAAATCTGACACTTTCTGTTTTTTGAAAAGGGGGGGATGTTCCTTTAAATGCATGTGCTGTTCACTAATGGGTCATTGTGCTAATTTCTTTTTCCAAAACAGGTGTGGAAATGATGAAATAAAACATAGAATCAATTCTAAACATTGTCAATTATTTCAACTTAAAATTAGAGAGGAAGGAAGAAGTGGCCCTTAAATTATGATTAGGAGTATATATGTTTTGAAACACTTATAGCCGTAACATGGCTCAATGCAGTCGGCTAGGCTTTAAATAAAAGAGAATGATACAGATGCAATTTTATTTAATTTAGACGAGTCTTTATATTTGTTTTAGGTACGTAGGTAATTAATAGATTTGTGCTCAGGTGTGTTTTTTCATCCCCTAGTGAATCACTGGACACAATGATCAACACCAGTGGTATATCCTTAGATTATGTGCGCAACTGCATTGGTGTGTGTACTCAATATTGTTCTCCATGTTTATTTTTAGTATCGACGAAGAGTGTGTTTAGAGATGGTTATAGCCCTGATAATGGCCCTGCACAGTCGGCTGGGCCTTAAATAATAGATAATAACAACAACAGAAATGATAATAATAATAATAATAATAATAATAATAATAATTATGATGGTAATGATATAACGATGATGATGATGACGATGATAATGAGAAACCTTTATTTTACCATTTTTCCCATTGAGCCTCAGTTTCTACCATCAGAACTAATCGCGTACATGTATTAACTGCATTTTCAGATCTAAGATGTAATTGCTTTGTGGCAGTTATTAGTTATCTAGGTCAGTTTGTAGAGAGCCCTATGTTTTTGTGTACTTGAGGTCTGTTTATGCATTTATATTCAAGTTTCTTTTGTCAAACCCCCTTGATGGTAACTTAGGCGGAATACCAACGCCAGGGATATATCCTTGGGTTATTGAAGTAAATGCAGTGTTATTTGTCTTGACTGGTCTGAAGAAAGGAATTAAAAGAGACGGAGAATACCTCAATCACCCCAGGTTTGCTGACGACTTTTATATCTTTGCATAGTCTCAAGCAACTGCAAGATATGCTGAATGAACTAAATGAATGCAGCAAAAAAGTAGGACTAACAGTAAACTTGAAGAAAACAAAACTTATGGTCAACAACAACATCGAAGATTTAGACGGAAAAGTAACAATCGAAAATGAAGGGCTAGAAATGGTCGACCACTACACATAATTAGGCCAACGCATCTCGGCAGAATCCTCCTCCAAAGAGGAAAAAATTAAACGTAGGATAACCCTTGGTTGGCAAGCGTTTGGAAGAGCAACTTCGGTTTTCAAGAATGACAAAATTGGGTGCATATTGAAATGGTTCTATCCTTCATATGGCTCTACGCAGTCGGCTGGGCTTTAAACAAAAATAACGATAACATTAACAATTCATTGATACCTACTGATTTCTCTATTTGCTGATGTATTTATTTTTAGTCTGTTCACGTACAATTTGGATTCAGTTTGTTTCAGTGTGTCTGCTAAAGCGTTACGTTACGAACTGCACCCGAAAAGAGGAGCAGCAACAGCAGCAGCAGCAGTAAATACAGAACAAGAACAAGAACGAGTGAGTCTTCTTTGGAATGTTATAGACAACAGGAGAAAAACTCAAAAAACACAAATAGAAAAGGATAAAATACAAATAAAAACAAACAAAAAACAAATAAAAGCATGACAAAGACATTCACAATAAGAATAAGAACGATAAGAAGAGGAAACGAAGAAGAAAGACAAGAAGAGGAAACGAAGAAGAAAGACGATAAGATGAAACGAAGAAGATAAGATGAAACGAAGAAGATAAGAGGAAACGAAGAAGAAAGACAAGAAGAGGAAACGAAGAAGAAAGACGATAAGATGAAACGAAGAAGATAAGATGAAACGAAGAAGATAAGAGGAAACGAAGAAGAAAGACAAGAAGAGGAAACGAAGAAGAAAAACGATAAGAGGAAACGAAGAAGAAAGACGATAAGAGGAAACGAAGAAGAAAGATCAGAAGAGGAAACGGAGAAAATGCAAGGCAACATGAACAAAACAGCAAGAATGAGGACAACAAAAACTTAAGAGGAGACCAAAAAAAAGACAACAATAAGAACAGGAACGACACGGAACAACAACAAAAATAAAGAAACAACGAATATTCATCACCAAAAAAGTCGAAAGAAAAACCGACAGCAGCAACAAAAACACAAAACAGAAACCCAGAGCAAAGAAAGCATGACGAAACAGAAACTAGAAAGTTAAAATAAAAATTTCAAAACTATGCTTGTTAGGCAATCACTAACAAGACCATCAGCATGGATACACAGGAGAAATGAAGAGCAAAAGGAACAAGAAGCAATGCGACAAGCAACAGAAAAAGAACATCTGTGATGACAACAACAAAAACTTCACCAGCAAATCGCCAAGAAAAGCACAAAGAATAGTGAAAGGGGAAACAATCAAGAACAATACACACGTCGAAACGAATAGCAACACGAAGATGATCAAGAATGAAAAACAATGGAACAAGCATAACTAGGGGACAAAATCAAAAACAGAAAAAGAAAACACAGCTACAACCACATAAAGAAGGCAAGCAAAACAAAACGGAAAAGAAAAATGGGAAACAAAAACAAAAGGAAAGGGAAAATTTGTGAAATAATGACAAAAACAACGAAAACAAAGAGAAGAAATTACATCAACAAAGACGGCAAGAAGTCAAAGAAACAAACAAAAGAAAAACGACAAAGTCAACAAGAACAAGAGGAGGAACAAGTACAGGAAGAACCAAGGGTAGAAAAGCAAAACATACACCAGCAAGTATACAGCAACAATATCAAACACATGGCAGAACCAAAACATCAAAGGCACCTTGGAACAGAACAAACAAAACTGTTCAGAAAGAACAAACATAACACAGAAAAACACGAGGAAAAAAGATCGAGCTGTAAGCACTAAAATAAAGCAACAAGAACAAGAAAAACAAAAACAAAAACCCAAAACAACAAAAATTATTCTGAAGAGAAACTAACGCGGAAAGAGCAATATAGAAACAGCAAAAGAGACAACACCAAAAAAAAAAAAAAAAAAAAAAAAAAATTCAACAAATAGCCGAAAAACACCAGGTTAACACGAATTACAAATTCTGAGCAGAGCAAAAGCAAGAAGACATTAACAAACGCAGAACAGGAGAATTAAAATACTACAATATAATAATAATAATAATAATTACAATATTTATATAGCGCAAAATCTTGATAAAATCAAATCTAAGCTACAATACAGCTACAGCAACACGGAAGAGAAACCCTCAAAACAAAACAAAACACAAAACAAAACAAAACCCCCAAAAACCAATAGAGATAAACAAATCACAAACGAAGAAAAAAAAAAGAGAAACAAAGCAAGAAGATATAGCAGATCCATTACTATTATTATTGCACAATCAATAACAGTATCAACACGAAAAACGATAAGAAAACCAATAATGGCAAGAAAACCGGGAAAAATAGAAAAGCAAAAGGGACAAAAAGCAGAGCAACAAGAAGCAGAAAAAGAACATCTATGATGACAATAACGGCAAAGATATCAAGTCATCACTAACATCACGAAGAAGGGTGGAAGGGAAAAAAATCAAGAACAAAAAGTAAATCATAGACAAAATAGCAACAAGACCAGGACAAAATGCTAAACAAACATAACTAGTGGACAAAACCAAAAGCAACAACAAAAACACCTGAAACCATATGAAGAAGACGAGTAACAAAGTAAAACAGAAGAAAACAAAACAAAACAAAACAACAAAACAGAAGAAAACAAAAAACAAAACAGAAGAAAACAACACAAACAGAAGAAAACAAACAGAAGAAAACAACACAAAAAAAAAAAAACAGAAGAAAACAAAACAGAAGAAAACACAACAGAAGAAAAAACAACAGAAGAAAAAACAGAAGAAAAAACAACAGAAGAAAACAAAACAGAAGAAAACACAACAGAAGAAAACAAAACAGAAGAAAACACAACAGAAGAAAACAAAACATAAGAAAACACAACAGAAGAAAACAAAACATAAGAAAAAACAACAGAAGAAAAAACAAAACAGAAGAAAACAAAACAGAAGAAAACACAACAGAAGAAAAAACAACAGAAGAAAAAACAACAGAAGAAAAAACAACAGAAGAAAACAAAACATAAGAAAACAAAACGGAGAAAACAAAACACAAGAAAACAAAACAAGAAAACAAAACACAAGAAAACAAAACAGAGAAAACACAAGAAAACAAAACAGAAGAAAACAAAAAGGAGAAAACAAAACAGAGAAAAGAGGAGAAAACAAAACGGAGAAAACAGAAGAAAACAGAGAAAACAAAACAGAGAAAAGAAAACAGAAGAAAAGAAAACAGAAGAAAACAAGAAAACAAAACAAAACAAACTAGAACAAAACAGAACAGAAGAAAACAAAACAGAAGAAAACAAAACAGAAGAAAACAAAACAGAAGGAAACAAAACAGAGAAACAAAACAAAAAAAAACAGAAGAAAAAACGAAAAGAAAAACAAAACAGAGAGAAAAACAGAAGAAAACAAAACGAAAACAAAACAGAAGAAAGAGAAGAAACAAAACAGAGAAAAAAACAAAAGAAAACAGAAGAACACAAAACAGAAGAAAAACAAAAACAGAAGAAAACAAAGCAGAGAAAACAAAACAGAGAAAACAAAACAGAAGAACAACAAAACAGAAGAAAACAAAGCAAAAAAACAAACAGAAGAAAACAAAGCAGAGAAAACAAAAGAAAAAACACAAAAGGAAAACACAAAACGAACAAACAAAACAAAACAAAGAAACAGAAGAAACAAAACAAAAAAACATAGAAAACAAACCAAGAAAACAAACAAGAAAACAAAACAGAAGAAACAAAACAGAAGAAAACAAAACAGAAGAAAAAAAACAGAAGAAACAAAAAAAGAAGAAAAAAACAGAAGAAAAACAAAACAGAAGAAAAACAAAACAGAAGAAAACAAAACAGAAGAAAACAAAACAGAGAAAACAAAAAGAAAAACACAAAACAGAAGAAAAACAAAACAGAAGAAACAAAAACAGAAAAAAACAAAAACAAAGAAAACAAAACAGAGAAAACAAAACAGAAGAAAAAAAACAGAAGAAAACAAAGCAGAGAAAAAAAACAGAAGAAACAACAAAAAAACAAAGCAGGAAGAAACAAAACAGAAGAAAACAAAACAGAGAAAAATAATCAGAAAAAAACAAGAAAACAACAAAACAAAACAGAAGAAAACAGAGAAAACAAAACAGAAGAAAAACGAAGCGAAAGAAACGAATCGAAATGAAACAAAAAGGTAGAGCATTCATGACAAGAACAACAGAAACAAGAGAGAAAAACACAAACATAATCAAATACCGCAAGAAGTCAAAGAAACAAAAGAAACATCGTCAACAGGAACGAGAGGAAGAACAAGTACAGGAAGAATAAGTGAAGAAGAGCGAAACATCAGCAAGAATACGATCAAATATCAAACACAGAACCAACACCAAAGGCACCAAAGAACAGGAACAAACAAAAACGTCTTCAGAGAGAACAAATACAAGACAGAAAAGCACGAGAAAAAAGAATAAAAGCGATAAGAACTACAAGAACGGCAAGAGCACGAAAAACAAAACCCAAAAACAAAATTATTCGGAAGAGAAAATAAGGAAAAAAACCCAACAACCGACAACTGCACGAACATAAGAATAATATCAACAAATATCTGAACCGCAACACCAACAAGGTCACTAACCATAACACGATTTGCAAAGTCTAGTAGACAAAGAAACGCACAACGTCAGAACGAAATAGATACCACACAAAAGAGAACCCACTACGTACTCCCCTCCAGAAAAACAAACAACACTCACATAAACAAAAAATCAGAAATGAAGGGAAAAAAGAACAGTACACGGTAAATGGCAAATCCATAATTATTATTGCATTGTCGGTAACAACGATATCAGCATGGAGAAACAGATACGAAAAGAAATCAATAACAGCAAGAAAACCAGGAGAAACAGAAGAGTGAACGGGACAAGAAGCAAAACAACAAACAGAAAAAGATAACAATAAGGGCAAGAACATGACAAATCACCAAGAAAAGCACGACGAAGAAGACTGGAACGGAAAAAAGATCCAACAACAAATGAACGAAAAGACAAACAGCAACAGGACAAAGAAAATAAATGAAAAAAAAGACGAAGGAAACCTAACCAAGGGACAAAATCAAAAGCAGAGACAAAAGAGAAAAAAACAACTGAAACAATATGAAGAAAGAAAGCAACAAAGCAAGAGAAGAAAACAAAAACAAAAAAAACCCGAAAAACAAAAGGGACAGGCAGCAGGCAAAAAGAAGTTAAATCATAAATGACAAGAACAAAGAAAACAAATGAAAAAAAAACCACCAAATACCTCAAGAAGTTAAACGAAAAATCAGAGAGAAAAAAATAAAACAGGAAAAAGAGCAGTAAGAATGAAAAATCAAACACAAAAAGAGGAGACGTTAAATCAAGATGTGCAAGTCAAAGGAGTAAAACGAACAATAACAACAGAAGATAAAGAAGATAAAAAAAGAAAAAACAAGAAAAACAAGAAAAGAAACGGGCACAGGAAAAAGATGACAACCCACAACAAAGAGTATAAGAACAGTAACAACAAGTGGCAGAACCACAACACAAGAAGCACAAGTAATATCAGGAATGAGAAATATTACAACGGAAAACAAACCAATCCAAAACAACAAAACAAGAACCTTAGGGAAAAAACAATAAAAACATATCAGCAAGAACAATAGAGAAAAAAAACGAAAAAAAGGCAGAAAATAAAAAGAAGACTGAAAAACAATCACAACTCGGACCTAAGCACAGCTATGTCAAAAGCAACAAAAACAGCAACGACAAATCAACAAAACTGAAAATAAAAAATCACGAATGGAAACTGAAGTCCATTAGAAGTCGAACATACAACCAAACAATAGCAACAAAGAAGTCAACGAGAACCAGAAGAGAAACAAAGACAGAAGAAACAAGATAAAGAGGAAAAACAACAACAAAAACAGAAAAACATCAACAGATATACCACAACCACCAAGAGCATCGACAAGAACACGAATAAAACACTTCTGAGCAGAAAAGAAACACGGCAAAAACAAGAAAAGAAAACGCAAAACAGGAGATTAAAAAAAACTATTACAACTGCAACAACACGAATCATAAACACAAAATAGAGCAAACAACACAATACAGAGAAAAAAACTCAAAACAAAATAAAGGAAAACAAACGGAAAGAAAAACAATAAGCAATACATGGCAAATCCATAACTATTATTATTGCACAAGCCATAACGACAGCGTCAGCACGGATAAACGGATACGGAAACAAAAACAATAACAGCACGAAAAGGAGAAAAAGAACAAAAGAGACAAGGAGCAGAACGACAAGAAGCGGAAAAAGAAAATCTGTAATAACGCTAGCAACAAAAACGGCATTAACAAATCACTACGAAAAGCACAAAGAAGAAAAGCGAAAGAAGAAAAAGAAAGAAAAAGAAGTATCTCAAAAAGAAGACAAATATCAAAAGGAACAAGATCAAGAATGAAAAAAAAACAAAAACGAAACATAACTAGGGGCAAAGTCAAAAGCAACAGAAAAGAACTATGTATAGAAAGCAACAAGATAAAACGATATGGAAAACAAAATGAAAAATGCACACAAACACAAAAAAATCAAAGACCCGCACAACCCAAACAATTCAAGGGAAACAAAGAAAAATAAAAGTATTAAGGACAAGAATAACGAAGATAATGCGAAGAACAGAAAATAAGAAAAGAAAAAGTCAAGAAGAAGGAAAAAAAGGAACAAGCACATGACAGAACTAGAACACAAAGGCACCAAGGAGCAACAACAAACCAAAAAAATAAAGAAAAACAAGAATGAAAACAACACAATTAAGAACAACACCAAAATCATCAAGATGAAGAAAGGGAACAACTACAAAAATAATAAGACTTTAAAACATACAAAGAAATGAACAAAAACAACTACAAAAAAGGAAAAGAAAAAGAAAAAAGTACCAAAAACAAGAGCAACAAGAGCACGAACAGCAAAATCAAAAACAGAAAAATCAGAATCTAACTTATACAAGTCAAACACAAAAACAAACGAACAAAAAGAACAACAAAATCAACATGCACAGAAAAAAAGATAAATGATGTACAGAAAAGAACTAGAGCAGAAGATGAAAACCGACAACAGCAAGAGTATGAGAACAATATCAACAAATGGCAGAAGTACTTCGGGAATAACGTAAATTTAACAATACAGAAAAAAAGATCAAAACAAATAAAGAGCAAAGGGGAAGATGACAACAAAAACACACGATCAAACGCAACGAGAAGAGAGAGAAAAAAGACCAGAACGAATATCCAAAGAGAGCAAAATCAAGAACGAAAACGAAGACAACAATCAAAACACAGGAGCACCAAGAGCACCACAACAACAAATCCACAAAACTGTAAATAACAAAACGAAAAATAAAAACCAAATTCAATCAGAAATCAATCAAGCACATAAGAATAGCAACAGCAAAGTCAACAAGAACCCGAAGAAACGAGGACAGAAATAACGAGACGAAAAGAACAAAAAACAAAAGCGAGAACATAAGACTGTCAACTAATAACAGAACCACAACACTAAGAGCATAAAAAGCGGAAATAAGAAAAGCTACTGAGCTGAACAAAAACAAGGCAAAAACAACCGCAAAACAGGAGAATAAAGCAACAAAAACTACAACTACAACTCAAAACAGAAACCCAAATCAAAGCAAAAAAGAAAAAAAATCAACTTGAAGTCACCAAGAAAAGCACGAAGAAAAAAGGAACAACATCAAGAACAAGAAGTACATCAAAAATAAGAAAAACATCAACAAAAACAGGATCAAGATTAAAGAAAAAGACGGAAGAATATCACAAGGAAACAAAATCAAAAACAACAACAAAGTGGAAAAATACACAACTTAAACAGTATTAAGAAAGCGAGCAACAACATAGAAAAAAATGAACGTAAAACGAAAAGCAAAAACACAGAGAAAAGGAAAACAAATACTGATACTGAAAGAAAGAAAACATGGCATTGATAACACGAACGATAATGTGAAAATAATGAAGATAAAGGCAGACTATAAGAAGTCAAAAACAAACAAAACAACAAACAAAAACAAAAACAAAGGAAGGAATAACATAACAAGAACAAGAGAAGGAACAAGAACTGGACGAACAAGTATAGAAGAGCGAAAAGTACACCAGCAAGACCAAACTATAACAACCAAACTATACAACAAGAAATCAACACAAACAAAAACGAGCACAGGAAATACTAGAACAAGAACAAAACAATCCAGGACAAAACGCAACTACGTAAACAAAAACAACTACAACAAATTTACAAATATGAAAGGAAACTGAAGAACAAAAGTCCAAAGTCAACTAGAAGTCAAACAAGCAAACGAGATCAGCAACAACGAAGTCAGCAAGAACCCATAGAGAAAGAAGTCCAGATAAGAGCAAGAAAAAAAAAAAGCAAAACGACAACAGCAAGAGCAGAAGAATGATGTTAAGCACCGGAACCACATCACCAAAAACACCAACAAGAACACAAATAAAATACTAATGAGCAGAACAAAAACAAGACAAAAGAAACACACAACGGGAAAATAAATCGACGACACAACTGCAGCAACAGGAACCAAAAAATACAACAGGCACAGGAACAAGAAATTGAAGAATAAAAACAAAACAGAATATAATAACAAACAAAATAAAGAACATAGCGAATGAGTCCAGAAGTAAACATACATACAATCAAAATCCCTTTTTTCCTCTGGATATCCTCATCTAACGCTGATGTATGGATTTCTCAGAAGGGGTTTTCACCTTTGGCTGTTTTATTCCACAGGCGTCCCTACATGTTGCATATGCAGAATATCTGACCGTGGTTGGTTTGAGTTTCAATGTGCATCAGCGCATTAAGTTTGTGGATGATTTCTTTATCCAACCTCTCCCATTCCTCTTTTACACTTATGGACGGATAGATCGACTTTTCTGGCGTAGCATCACCAGTACATTTTCATCTGAACAATCATCGTGGATGTCCTTGACATTGTGATTTGATTCTTGGTCCTGGTTTTCGGACATTGTACATGTATCTGCTGGCTCCGAGAGCTGCTGTTCACTCATTGCGGCCCTTTTTCGTCCTGTGGATCCTCATGCCGCGCTTGGTAGAGAATCTGCTTCCACAGCTCACGGGAATTCCTTTTCTTCTACTTCTGGTCCCTTGTGGATTTCCAGTCGGTATTAGGTGGGCGCCGATAGATTCATCATTCTCTTCCCCCTTCGGTGAATCCTGGGAGCATCTTTTACTTTTGGAAGAAGAGGCAAATTAAAGAAACGCAAGATGGGGAGTCAGCCAACAGAATCCATAAATCTAATCTTTCCCAGTGTCATCCTGTCTTTTGTGGACATCTCTGAACTGTTCCTGAAAGTCAGTGGTCTAGTCACGTGTCAGTATTAAACTGTGGGGAGAGGCGGGCAGCAGAAGGTCCCAGGGAAAAACCCCCGTCAAGCAAGTGTTTTGGCCCTGAACTCCTTACAGTCTAAGGGGACTGGACAGCATCCGGGTCCTGACTGTTGAATGTTCTGTTGTGACCAAAGTTTTTTTTTTAAAATGTAAATCGGTCCTCCATCTGGATTCGAATCCCATCCTCTAAAATAGTCGGCAAGACTACTACTATCTAAGCTACGCACAAAAAGTTAAGGATCACTATGAGAAAACAGGTGCGTAATAAACTCAGTTCGCTACTGTTATTTATTTCTCAGTCCAGCCAAATTGTTATGAATTCTTGTTCAGCTGTAAGTGGGCGATGTTGTGTTAATGCGAAAATTGCACGGGATTCTCTACTACTGAGCTTGGCCGCAAACGGAAAAGCGGAAACTTGCGAAAAAGGACCTTGTTTTGGACCGCTCTGCCTGAACACATTGCACAAGTCAGATGGTAAAACCATTATGCACGTGCAAGGACTGCTGTTTATGTGTGAGATGCTGTCTCTTGCTTGGCTTTATAAGAAGACATTCCACCAGTAGTAGGCCTGATCTGACAATGCCTCCACGACGAAAATTGAGCGAGTTTGAGAGGGGACGAGCTGTTGCATGGTTCCAAGATGGTGTTCCCAAGGAGAAGTGTCCAGGCGACTTCAGGTGTCCATCTCGGTCATTGTCAGACTGATTCAACGCTTCACAGCCACTGGGAGGTTCCATGAAAGACGCAGATCTGGTCGACCGAAGAAGACAAACCCACGTGAAGATCGTCTCATTGAACGACAAGCCCTGCAGACAAGAACAGCCTCTTCCAGCATCATTCGAAGGCAGCTGAGGGTGGCTACTAACATCAACATCAGCCAGCAGACCATACGGAACCGCTTTCATGGGTTTAACCTCCGTTCTCGTCGCCCAGCTGTACGGCCACGCTTAACTCCAGCCCATAGGGCAGTACGCCGCGCCTTCTGCAGATGTCACGTGAGGTGGACACGTCAGCAATGGTCCCAGGTCCTGTTCAGTGATGAATCACGCTTCACCATGAACCACAACGACGGCCGACTGAGGGTCTGGAGGCATCCAGGACAACGCTTTATTGACACCACTGTCCAAGAAAAGGTGGCCTTTGGTGGAGGTTCTGTAATGGTCTGGGGGGCCTTCAGCCTTCACCACAGAACACCCTTGTATCATGTACAGGGTAACCTGACTGGCCTCCGATACTGGGATGAAATCCTTCGACCGCTGGCTGTGCCTATCCCGGCTGTCTACCAGGATGACAACGCTCGCCCCCACAGGGCAAGGGGGTCAACGACTTCCTGCAGCAGTCTGGAGTCAACAGAATGGAGTGGCCAGCATGCAGTCCCGATCTCAACCCGATTGAGAACCTCTGGGATGAGCTGGATCGCAAAGTGAGGAGCAACCACCCCCCTCCCAGGGATGCCCAACACCTCTACCAGATGCTGCAGGCTGAGTGGCAGGCGCTTCCACAGAGGATCTTCACCAACCTGGTCAACTCGATGAGGACTCGCTGCGTCGAGTGCCAGAACAGCCATGGCGGTTACACGCATTACTGAACTTTTGGGAGCATCAGAATGCCCTGTCTTGTGATTTCAATGACTTTGGGAAATCAAATTTCGATACGTACCCACTTTGATCAAATGTACACACCAAACGATTGCTCGAAATTGAAGGCAATTGTGTATCGTTATCGCTAAAGCATGGAATTAAATGTTTGCCAAACTTCAACGCATTGGCTTTCTTATTTTGAAAGTTATGAATTTTTGTGCAAGTGATCCTTAACTTTTTGTGCGTACGTGTAGAATAAAAATGTTTGAATTGATGGATCCATCTGATTAGACAATGGATGCACTTGGTTGAGGAGCCGGATGGTGAACAGTATCAGCTGTGGTTGAACAAGGTGGTTTTTGGGTGGCAGTCCTGACGCACATGGTTGATAGGTGATCGCTGCTGCAGCTTTCTTTTTCATCTCTCCAACAACGTTGAGGATCGTTTCTCCTCAGCGGTGACCAGACCTTCGGCTGATTTCAGATCTCATTTGCAAGATTCCCTGTATAGCAGCAGTGAACACCCTGTGCACCAGGATCCTGCAGTGAGCTCTTCGTACGGGGTATCTTCGGGATATGACTATCCTGCTGAGGCGAACGTGGCCAAGCCAGATGAATAAATTTCGAAAGGCTGCAACTTTGTGAAATGTTAAGGTAAGGATTGTGTACTAATAAAAGGTGTTCCACGGAAGGGAAGGGACAGATGGGGAGAGAATTTTTAGGGATACCAAGAGGAGGGAACTTTGGTTGAGAACCACGGGATGAAACGTAGGGGGAGGGGAGGAAACTTTTGGAAACAGAACGAGGGTATAGACCTTTTTGGGAAGAGTGGGATGGGAGGGAGCATAGGTGAACGGCGAAAAGACAAAGGGGAGGGAACTTGGAATTCAGAAGAGACTAATGGGAAGAAACTTAGAGAGGGTCTGAGGGGAGCGAACTTTAGGACATGGTAAAGGGACTGAGATTAGAAAACTTGGGGATGGGGGGGGGGGCGAGAGGGGGAGCCATGGAAGTTTGGGGGTGGGGGGGGGGACGTCGGGAGAATCAATGGCCGGGAATTTGGGGAAGGGCAGGAGAAACAACGGGTGGTTACTTGGGAAAGGAATCATTGGTACGGAACTCTGTGGAGGAGGAAAAGAGGGGAAACCTTTTATTTGGGGGGGAGTGGGGGTACACGGGGAGGGAATTCGAGTAGGGGGACCCAATGGGGGAGGGAACTCGGGGAGAGGGGAACCCATTCGGGAAGAGAACTCGGAGAGGGAATTCGGGTAGGGGGACCCATTGGGGGAGGGAACTCGGTGAGGAAACTTGGGGAGAACCCATTGGGGAAGGAAATCGGGGACGGAACGCGGGGTGGGAACTTGGGGAGGGAACTCGGGGGAGGGTTTCAGGATGGGAATCCATTGGAGGAGGGAACTCGGGTAGGGGGGGGGGGGGGAACCCATTTGGGGAGAGAATTCGGGGAGGGAAATCGGGGAGGGAACTGAAAGAAGGGAACTTTTGGGGAGAGGGGAACTCAGGAAAGGGGGGGGGGGGAACCATTGGGGAGGAACTTGGGGAGGGGGAGAAGGAATTTTAGAGGGGGGGTGAACTCCGGAAGTGGGGGAACCCATCGGAGAAGGGAACTCGGGGACTCAAAGAAACTTTGGGGGGAGGGGATGGGAACTCAGGAAGGGGGAACCCATTGGTAGAGAACTTGTGGTGGGGGGGGGGGGGAAGGAACTCGGGGAAGAGGAAACCCATTCGGGGAAGAATCTTGAAGGATTGAACTCGGGGGGAAGAACTCGGAGAGGGAAACTCAGGGGAGGGAATTTGTGGAGGGGGGAAGCCATTAGGGGAGGGAAGCCATTAGGGGAGGGAATTGGGGGAGGGGGAACCCCCATTGGGGGTGGGAACTTGGGGGAAGGGAACTAGGGAAGGGGGAAGCCATTGGGGAAAGGAACTTGGGGAGGGAACTCGGGGGAGGAAACTCGGGGAGGGAGACCCATTGGTGGAGTGAACTGGGGGTGGGCGGAAGAACTCGGGGAGGGGAAACCCATTGGGGAGGGAATTCGAGGGAGGGAACTCGGGGGGGATGGAAATCCAGGGAGGGAACTCGGGGAGGGAACTCGGGGAGGGGGGAACCAATTGTGGCAGTGAACTCAGGGAGGGAACTCGGGGGAGGGAACTCATGGGAGGGGACTGTGGGAGGGGACTGGGGGAGGGGACTGGGGGAGGGGCAAACTCATTGGGGAGGAACACTGGGAGAGGGAACTCGGGGATGGAGAACCCATTGGGGGAGTGAAATCGGGGGGGGGGGGGGGAGGGAACTCGGTGAGGAGAACCCATTGCGGGTGGGGGAAATCGGGGAGGGAACTAGGGAGTGGGAACTTGGGGAGGGAACTCTGGGGAGGGTACTCGGGGAGGGAGACTTATTGGGGGAGGGAGCTTGGGAAGGGGAACCCAATGGGGGAGGTAACTAGGGGAAGGAATTCGAGGGAGGGAACTCGAGGAGGAGGGAACCCATTGGTGGAGTGAACTCGGGGGGTGGGGGGGGGGGACGGAAAGAACTCAGGGAGGGAGAACCCATTGGTGGAGGGAATTCGATGAAGGGAACTCGGGGGATGGAAATCTGGGGATGGAAATCTGGGGAGTGAACTCAGGGAGGGGGACCCCATTGGGGGATGGAAATCGGGGAGGGAACTCAGGATGGGGAACTCGGGGAGGGAAGTCAGGGAAGGGAACTTGGGGGGAACTCGGGGGAGAGGGAAAACCATTGGGGGAGGGAACTTAGGGGGTGGAACATGGGGAGGGGGAGCTTGTTGGGGGAGGAACTCAAGGGAGGGAACTCGGGGAGGGGGAACCCATTGGGGGATGGAAATCGGGCAGGGAACACGGGGGGTGTAAACTTGTGGAGGGAACTCGGGGGGGAGGAAACTGAGGGATCTCGGAGGAGGGAACTCGGTGAGGGGAACCCATTGGGGGAGGGAACTCAGGGAGGGAACCCAGGGGAGGTAAATCTTGGGAGGAAACTCTGGGAAGGGGGAACCCTCTGGGGGACGGAAATCGGGGAGGGAACTCGGGAGTGGGAACTTGGGGAGGGAACTCTGGGGAGGGAACTTGGGAAGGGAACTTGGTGAAGTGGGGAACCTATTGGGGAAGAAACTCGGGGGAGGGAGAGAAAGGGGGATCCATTAGGGGAGGGAACTCAGGGGAGGGAGGGAAGGGGGAAGGGGGATATTTTAGGGTTGGAACTCAGAGAAGGAACTCGGGGAGGGAACTAGGGAAAGGGGGAACCCATCTGGGGAGGCAACTTGGGGAGGAAACTCAGGGGAGGGAGGGAAGTGGGAACCCATAGGGGAAGGAACTCAGGGAGGGAGTGAATGGTGGAACCCATTGGGGAAGGAACTTGGGGAGGGAATTCGGGGACAGAGGGAAGTGGGGGTGAACCCATTGGGGAGGGAACTTGGGAAGGGATGTTGGGGAGGGAACTCATGGAGAGGGGACCCATTGAGAAGGGAACTTGGGGAATGAACTCGGGGAAGGGGGACCCATTTGGGAGGGAACATAGGGAGGGAACTTGGGGAGGGAACTCAGGGAGGGGGACACATTAGGGAGGGAACTTGGGGAGAGAACTTGGGAAGGGAACTTGGGGAGAGAACTTGGGAAGGGAACTTGGGGAGAGAACTTGGGAAGGGAACTTGGGGAGAGAACTTGGGAAGGGAACTTGGGGAGAGAACTTGGGAAGGGAACTTGGGGAGGGAACTCGGGAGGAGGGGGAATCCATTGGGAAGGGAACATGGGAGGGAACTTTGGGAGGGGAGACCCATTGGGGAGGGAAGTTGGAGAGGGAACTGAGGGTGGGAGGGACACATTGGGAAGGGAACTTGCGGGGACTTGGGGAGGAGTGACATAATAATAATAATAATTACAATATTTATATAGCGCAAAATCTTGATAAAATCAAATCTAAGCGCTGAAGCAGACACACACGCAGGCACGCACGCTCGCACACACACGCACGCACACATACAGACACGCACACACACACACACACACACACACACACACACACACACACACACACACACACACACACACACACGCATGGCTATAAATGGGGAGAAAGAATAAAAGCAATAAAAGCAAGAATAAAAGCAATGGAAAATTATAGAGAGCATAGCATACAATTATATATTATAACCATGTGATTCCCTCCGAGCGGAGACAGGCTGCAGAGGGGAGGGTTGAGTGAGGTTAGGATTTTATGCAGGAGAGAAAAGGTGAGTTTTGAGAGCGGACTTGAAGGAGACAAAAGTAGGTTGCTGACGGACTGAGAGAGGAAGTTTGTTCCAGGAGAGTGGACCAGAAACAGAGAAGGCTCGTGGACCATAGGTATTGAGCTTAGTGCGTGGAAAGCGAAGAGTCAGAGTATCAGAGGCAGAGCGGAGGGTACGTGAGGGAACATAGATCTCAAGTAGGCTTGACAGGTAATCGGGGGCTGCGTTATTGAGGCTTTTGTAGCACATGGTGTCTAGTTTGTACTGTATGCGCTTTGATACAGGGAGCCAGTGAAGTTGTGCCAGGAGATGAGATATGTGGTCAGCTTTTTTCTTTTTGAGTACAAGGCGTGCAGCATTGTTTTGAATGCGCTGTAGGATGTGAATGGTGGAGGCAGGAAGACCAGACAGGAGTGAATTGCAATAGTCAATGCGAGACATTATGAAGGAGAGAACGAGTTTTGCAGTTGTTTCGACAGAGAGATACTTCCTGATCAGCTTTATACGATGGAGATGATAGTAGCAGGATCTGGCAGTTTGAGAAACAAAGTTGTTCATGGAGAGGGTAGGGGTCAATGCAGACACCAAGGTTTTTAGCTGAATCAGAAATTGTTACTGATGTGTTACATAATGGGAGAGAAAGAGGAGGCAGCTGAGAAAGTTTCTGACGGGTGCCAATGAGGATAGCTTCTTTAGGAGGGAATTTGTGGAGGGGGACCCATTAGGAAGGGAACTTAGGGAGGTCCTTGGGGAGATGGGGACCTATTGGGGTGGAGGGACCCGTTTGGGAGGGAACTTGGGGAGGGACATTGGGGAGGGGACCCATCGGGGAGGGAACTTGGGGAGATGGGGGACCTAGTAGGGAGGGAAGGGGGATCCATTGGGCAAGGAACTAAGAGAAGGGGGACCGATTGGGGAGGGAACTTGAGGTGAGAGGGAAAGGGGAACCAATTGGGGAGGGAACTTGGGGAGGGAAGGGGGACCCATTTGGGGAGGGTACTTGGGGAGGGAATGGGAACCCATCGGGGAGGGAAGTTGGGGAGGGAGTTAAGGGAACCCATTGGGGAGGGAATTTGGGGAGGGAGGAAGGGGGACCCATTGGGCAGGGAATATGGAGAGGGAACTTAGGGGGAAAGGGGGACCATTGGGGAGGGAACTTGGAGAGGGAGGGAAGGGGGACCTATTGGGGAGGGAATTTGGGGAGGGAACTTGGAGAGGGAGGGAAAGGGGACCCATTGGGGAGGGAACTTGGGGAGGGAAGGGGGACCCATTTGGGGAGGGAGGAAGGGGGACCCATTGGGGAGGGAACTTGGGGAGGGAGGAGGACCCATTTGGGGAGGGTACTTGGGGAGGGAATGGGAACCCATTGGGAAGGGAACTTGGAGAGAGAGGGAGAACCTTGGGGGAGGATTTTCGGGGAGGAAGGGGAACCCATTGGGGAGGGAATTTGGGGAGGGAGGGGGAGAAACCATTCGGGAGGGTACTTGGGGAGAGAGGGGGAACCCATTGGGCAAGGTGCTTGGGGAAGGGGGAGAAACCATTGGGGAGGGTACTTTGGAAGGAGGAGGACAACCCTTTGGGAAGAGTACTTGGGGAGGGAGAATCCATTAAGGAGGGTACTTGGGGAGGGAGGGGGAGAACCCAATGGGGAGGTACTTGGGGAGGGAGGGGGAGAACCCAGTGGGGAGGGTACTTGGGAAGGGAGGGGGAGAACCCAATAGGGAGGGTACTTGGGGAGGGAGGGGAGAACCCATTGGGGAGGGTACTTGGTGAGGGAGGGGGAGAACCCAATGGGGAGGGTACTTGGGGAGTGAGGAGGAGAACCCAGTGGGGAGTGTATTGGGAGGAGGGAACGCATTGGGAAGGGTACTTGTGGAGGGAAGGAAACCCATTGGGGATGGTACTTAGGGAGGGGGAGGAGAACCCAATGGGGTGGGGGTACTTTAGGAGGGGGGAAACTCAATGGATGGGTATTTGTGGAGAGGGGAGAACCCTTTGGGGAGGGTACTTGGTGAGGGGGGGGAGAACCCAGTGGAGAGGGTACTTGGGGAGGGAGAGGGGAGAACCCAGCGGAGAGGGTACTTGGGGAGGGAGAGGGAGAACCAGCGGGGAGGGTATTTGGGGAGGGAGGGGAGAACCCAGTGGGGAGGGAGGGGAGAACCCAGTGGGGAGGGTTCTGGACAGGGGGAGGAGAACCCAATGGGGTGGGTACTTGAGGAGGGGGAAAACTCAAAGGGGTGGGTATTTGTGGAGAGGGGAGAAACAATGGGATGGAACTTGGGCTGATAACCAATCGGAGGAGAATTGGGGTAGGGTGAAACCAAACTGAGAATACTTGGGAGGGGGATTACCAAGGGGAGGGGACTCGGTTTTAGGTAGAACCAAATTGAGGGTACTTGGGAGGGAGATAACCTATGGGAGGGGACTTGGGGGGAGATAACCAATGCGAAGGGACTAGGGGAGGGAAAACAATGGGAGGGTACTTGTTTGAGGGGAGAACCAATGGGAGGAAACTGGTGATTTGGGGGGGGGGGGGGGGGCGGGAGAACCAACGAGTTTACTCGGAGGGTGCTTGGGGCGGTAGAACCAATGGGAGGATACTTGAGGCTGGGAGAACCAATGGGAGGGAAGTTCGGAGGCGGGGACGGGGGTGGTAGAAACAATGGGAGAGTACTTAGGGGAGAGAGGGGGAGCACAAAGAGAGGGAGGGAACTTGGTGGTCAAGGAAGGGGAAACTGCAAAGGAGGGAGGGAACTTTGCAGGTCAAAGAGGGGGGGATGTGGGGAGGGAGAACCTGTAGGAGGGAACTTAGGGAGGGAGAACCTGTGGAAGGGTAAATGGGTAGGGAGGGAAGAGAACCAGTGGGAGGATAATGGGGAGGGAGAACCAATAGGAGGGTACTTGGGGAGGGAGAACCAATTGGAGGGAGAACCAATGGGAGGGTACTTGGGGAGAGAGAACCAATAGGAGGGAGAACCAATGGGAGGGAGAACCAATGAGAGGGAACTCTGGGAAGGAGAATCAATGGGAGGGTACTTAGAGAGGGAATCAGTGGGAGGGAACTTGGGGAGGGAGTACCTTCCCATTGGTTCTCCCGCAGCAAGTGACCTCCCCAAGTAAACTCCCACTGGTTCTCCCATCCCTCCAAACTGTCCCCCAATGGTTCCTCCTCCCTCCCCAAGTACCATCCCATTGATTGTCCCTCCCCAAGTACCATCCCATTGGTTGTCCCTCCCCAAGTACCCTACTATTGGTTGTCCCTCCCCCAGTACCATCCTATTGGTTCTCCCTCCCCAAGTACCCTCCTATTGGTTCTCCCTCCCCAAGTACCCTCCCATTGGTTCTCCCTCCCCAAGTACCCTCCTATTGGTTGTCCCTCCCAAGTACCCTCCCATTGTTCTCCCTCCCCAAGTACCATCCTATTGGTTGTCCCTCCCAAGTACCATCCCATTGGTTGTCCCTCCCCAAGTACGTTCCTATTGGTTGTCCCTCCCGAAGTACCCTCCCATTGGTTCTCCCTCCCCAAGTACCCTCCTATTGGTTGTCCTTCCCCAGTACCCTCCCATTGGTTCTCCCTCCCCAAGTACATCGTATTGTGTCCTCCCAATACCATACTATTGGTTATCCCTCCCCAGGTACCATCATCCTATTGGTTGTCCCTCCCCAAGTACCATCCTATTGGTTCTCCCTCCCCAAGTACCATCCTATTGGTTCTCCCTCACCAAGTACCATCCTATTGGTTGTCCCTCCCCAAGTACCCTCCCATTGGTTCTCCCTCACCAAGTACCCTCCCATTGGTTCTCCCTCCCCAAGTACCATCCTATTGGTTGTCCCTCCCCAAGTACCCTCCCATTGGTTCTCCCTCCCCAAGTACCATCCTATTGGTTGTCCCTCCCCAGGTACCATCCTATTGGTTGTCCCTCCCCAAGTACCCTCCCATTGGTTCTCCCTCCCCAAGTACCATCCTATTGGTTGTCCCTCCCCAAGTACCATCCCATTGGTTGTCCCTCCCCAAGTACCATCCTATTGGTTGTCCCTCCCCAAGTACCATCCCATTGGTTGTTCCTCCCCAAGTACCACCATCCCATTGGTTCTCCCTCCCCACATTCCCCCTTCTTCGACCCCCAAATTTCCCTCCCTCCCTTTGTGCTCCCTATCTCTCCCGCAAGTATCCTCCCATTGAATCTCCCGTCCCCTAAATTCATTCCCATTGGCTCAAAGAAATAGAAGACCGACATAAAATTGACCAAGTGTACAACAAAACCGAAGAACACCCAAGCCGCAATGACTCTGAAAAGCCAGAAGGCTGATAAAGCACCGCCGTAAATCTTGCCATTGTCTGAAGGGGGAGCCAGAGGTAGCGGTGAGTAGAATGTTGGTGGAAGCTGAGAGGTAAAAAGAACGTGTAGATAGAATGACAGAAGAGATTGACAAGGTGTGTATACACGTTCTTATACAATTCTGAATCATATGTAAAAGCATCGAGCCCCATTTCTTTTTGAAGTTTGGTAATTGTTAACACTATTCATTGGATGTTGCGTGTAACACAGAGCTGATAAATATTATCATAGTTAATTAAAGCAAACAAACAAACACAAACAAACTGAAGAAATGCTCACAGATCGAAGGCTTGCACGTGAACTGGTTGTTTAAAATGAAAAGATGGTACGGTTATTATGGGAAAAGACAAAGTATCAGGTAGATGGAGAGAATACATCGAAGATCTTTTTGACAATGACAGAAAGGAGGAACGCATCATTAGAAAGAACTCTAAAGGATCACCACTAATAGCAGACGAAGTTACAGCAACAATGAACAAGACAGAACAGTGAAAAGCCCCATAACCAGACAATATTGCTATGAACTGATTGAGGCTCCAGATGGATTTGGTATTGCAAAAGTAAGTCTTCCTAAATAAAATATATGACTCCGGAAAAATCCATACAAATATATCAAGTCAATTTTCATTGTACTTCAGAAGAGAGCACGGGCTATGGAATGCAAACTCCATCGTACAATCACCTTGAATCAAGTTTTAAAAACATTATATCAAGTATAATCATAATGAAGACAAGGAATAGAATCAAGCCAGAAATAGCAGAAGACCAATGTGGATTTGTTGAAGAAAAATGAATGGAAATGCCATATATATCCTAATAACTCTCATAGAAAGGTCAGTTCAGATGAGTAAAAATTTTCATCAATGTTTTGTAAATTATAGCAAGGCCTTTGGTCGGGTAAGACTTGGAGAATTGAACAACCAACTGGAAAAGTTCAGTATCGATGGAGAAGATCTAAGCATAAAAAGAATGTATATTGGGAGCAAACAGCAGTAATAAGAGCAAGTAAAATAAATTCTTTTCAAAATATCTAAAAAGGAGTTAGACAGGGATGTGTTTTCTCACCAGATTAGCGTTCAGTTCACAACGAAACCTTCATGAAAATTCTGAATGAATGTCTTGTGATAAAAGTTGGAGGAAACACGTAAAACAGTGCACATTACACCGTTCTAATTGCAGAAAAAAATATGAAAAATCTTGTGAATATGATAGAAATAGAAAGCAGAAACAAAGGGCTAGAGCAGAATAGTAAGAAAACTGAAGTTATGGTAATCAGTGAAAAACAAGGAATTCTGTCATGTAAAACAACTGCCTGAACAGTGAGAGAAATTGAAAACTTTAAATATCTCAAAACAGTCAGTTCATCAGACTGCAGATGCATGTTAGAATCATCCAGCGGAACTGGCCGACGAAAACAACATTCAACAAAATGTAAAGCGTTCTACCCAACTAATGCTTTTCAATATGCTTGTAGGGTTTTGTTCACGTTTAAGGACTTGGCCAGATAACTGCTAGCAGATTCGGGTGAAGCTCATATGGAGTTGTCCAAATATGATTAAACAGTCTATATGTCTTAAACAGTCTATACACTTATCTATTTATCAATGAAATGTGCTCAATACATTTCAGTTCACTTGGTTATTTGATGAATTTATTGCCAAAGATGTTGATGTTTTCCATGTGCATGATAATGAAGATCGTGTGTGTGTGTGTGTGTGTGTGTGTGTGTGTGTGTGTGTGTATGTGTGTGTGTGTGTGTGTGTGTTTGTTTGTTTGTGTGTGCGTGTGTGTGTGTATGTGTGTTCGTTCGTTCGTTCTTTGATTTAACGTCTTTTCACTATAAGTGATATTAGACGGTGTGTGTATGTGTGTGTGTGTGTGTGTGTGTGTGTGTGTGTGTGTGTGTGTGTGTGTGTGTGTGTGTGTGTGTGTGTGTGTGTGTGTGTGTGTGCACGCCAGTCAGCGCGCGCTAAAATGCGTGTTTTTGTGTGTGTGTGTGTGTGTGCGTGTGTGTGTGCGTGTGTGTGTGGGGTTGTGTGTGTGTGTGTGTGTGTGTGTGTGTGTGTGTATGTGTGTGTGTGTGTGAGAGGCAGAGACAGAGAGAGAGACAGAGACAGACAGAGAGGAAGACAGAGATACAGAGAGAGAGACAGAGACAGAGACAGACAGACAGGAAGATAGAGATACAGACAGCGAGAAAGAGAGAGAGAGAGAGGGGGGGAGAGCAAAGAGAGAGAGAGAGAAAGAGAGAGAGAGAGAGAGACAGAGACAGAGACAGAGAGACAGAGAAAAGAGAGACAGAAAAATGTTATCTGTATATCTGTTTTTTCAGAGAGAGTGAAAGATGACGGAAACAAATCATTGAATCAAAAACACGCTGCGGCCTGCATGTTTGGAACAATTAAGAAATATTTTCTTTCAGTGATGTTCTGGACGGTATTTTTGCAGTTCAGTTATCGATTCTTGGCAGGAAAAAGAAAACGAGGCAACCCAACGTACAAACTGACTAATTGTCTTCTCAAACACATGCAGGCAAATATTCTGTCGGAGAAATGGGCAAGTGTGGAGTATGTATTAACAAATATATACATATCTTGTGACGTATGCGCATAAGTAAATGTGAACGTGCAATGACAACACGTAAATGCGCGTAATGCATGTATGAATACGCGCACGCTGCCATGTGTGTGTTTGACTCTGTGTGTGTGTGTGTGTGTGTGTGTGTGTGTGTGTGTGTGTGTGTGTGTGTGTGTGTGGTGTGTGTGTGCGCGTGTGTGTGTGTGTGTATGTGTGTGTGTTTGTGTGTGTGCGTGTGTGTGCGTGTGTGTGTGTGTATATATATATATATGTGTGTGTATGTGTGTGTGTGTGTGTGTGTATGTGTTGTGTGTGTGTGTGTGTGTGTGTGTGTGTGTGTGTGAGCGCTCGCGCACGTGGGTGCCAGAGTGCGTGTGTGTGCTTTGTTGGTTTTGTTATTATTGTTGTGTGTTTGTGTGTGTGTGCGCGCGCGCGTATGTGTGTATCTGCGTGCGTGTTGTCAGCACAACTTTTATGTTAACCTGATAATAAACGCTTTTTAATAATGGTGATGATGATGATGGTGATGATGATGAGTACGCGTGGCGCGCGCGCGCGCGTGTTGTTGTGTGTGTGTGTGTGTGTGTGTGTGTGTGTGTGTGTGTGTGTGTGTGTGTGTTGTAGTTGTTCTGCGTGAGTTTCGATTTCCACTTTGACGAACACGATGTACACAATAATGAACTTCTCAAAGAATAATTGATGTCACCAAATCGTTAGTTTGGTGGATACATGAGCAGACTTATTGAGTCATTATTCGTTGGAAATATCTATAAAACTTGTTGGCGATCTTTTAGAATGAACAATCGCCAGTTAGCAATAACTTACTAGAACGACAGTAAAATTGTATGTACAAAGGCTTAAGAGAAAATGTTTTCTTCTTTAGCTAATTGGATCTTTTGAGGCATTATCCGGAAATTGCAAGTAGTTGTATAACAATGCATAAGAACGAAAAGAACACACGGGACAGCTAGCTCATTGGAAGAAATTCACGATTTTCTGTGTCATTTTGAGATTAATATTCGGTCAACATGCTATTACGTAGAGAGGTATTTTCTCTGTCACTTTCGTCTACGGTCACGAAAGTGGGCTCTTGTTTTCACAAATGGATGCAACAGCGAGATGGTTAAAAAGTCGGACTCGCAGATATTATGACTATGTCTCTCTTGTAGAGCGGGGTCTATAATAGCAGCCATGGCTTGATGTTAGTCGATGCTGTCTTCTTGTGTTATGTTATCTCCTTATTTCATCAAAAGAAGGCTTTGTTTAAACCAAATATTGTTGTAACTGACGGACGCGTCCAAATTTGCTGACTGCAAGTTGATAACGGCAATGGCTGTCTCTCGACAACTAGTTCAAGGGAAGAAACTCCTTTTTTTCAACAACATTTTGATCTCTCTCTATCTATCTCTGTCTCTCTCTCTCCGTCTGTCTGTCTGTCTGTCTCTCTCTCTCTCTGTTTCTCTGTCTGTCTCTCTCTCGCTCTTTCTCTCTCTTTATCCATCCCACCTCTCCAGTATGTTTCAATATCTACGTGCTTGCAAAGCGTCAGAAAAAAAAGCAGATGTTCTAGATACGAATGTGATCATAAGCACTCGCAAACCAAAAAAGACAACAGAAACATAGGACAATAGAATGATACAGTGTACTTAATTCATAAAACAAGACGGGGCGCACATCGTTTCGCCAACTGGTCTTAGTCAAGCATATACAAAAGCTCATCGATACACCAAGGAAGTTCTGGTGTTTTTTTGTTGTTGTTGTTGTTGTTGTTGTAGTTAAAAGGACATATTATGAGGCAAGATAAATTAGAGCACCTAGTCACAACAGGAAAGCTGGAAGGAAAAGGAGCACCAGGTAGACCCAGAGAAAAAATATTGGACAGACTTGCAGAGTTGGTGGGAGTTGTACTCGCAGCGACATGGGATAGACTCGTATGGTGGGACATGATCGCCAACGCCATGCAGCAGGGAACATAATGATGATGATGAGTTCTCCCCCTTCTCCCTTTAGTTTTGTGTTCTGTTCTTGTTTCTTGTTGTCTTTTGTGAATATTTGACAAAGACTAATTGGCGGAAACTTTGTGCCTGTAGTGTTTTGTGAATTTCATACGCGTTCTCATTCCATTTTAGCGTATTTCTAGTTTGCATTTGTTTGTGCGCTGGCCGTGTCTTTGATGTATAATTCACAAAGAAGGTTATCGAGAAAACTTGTGTAGAACTTATTTGAAGGGAAAACAATCAACAATCTAATCAAATCAAAAGAGATTTAAGTAAATGATGTCAATGAAAATAAAAGTGTTTTAGGTGAAAGGCCATCTACATCTATGACTGACTATGACAAAGGCAGACAAAGTTTGAAAATGGTATAGAAAGGCTGAGTGGGTACTTAAATGAAGTCCCATTCACATTAAACTCGGCGTATTGAGAATCTCTCTCTCTTCTCTGTCTCTCTCTCTTTCTCTCTCTATGTCTGTGTGTGTGTGTGTGTGTGTGTGTGTGTGTGTGTGTGTGTGTGTGTGTGTGTGTGTGTGTGTGTGTGTTTCTCTCTGTGTCTGGCTCTCTGTCTCTGTCTCTCTGTCTCTGTCTCTCTGTCTCTCTGTCTGTCTGTCTCTCCCTCTCTCTCTATATATATATACTACACGTCATTATTGAAGGGCCAGGAACGTTTTTGAGTCAATTTTTGAAAGGAGAAATAACCTATTTTCTCTTACTCTTTTCTCCAATTCGTTGCCGTAACTGAATGGATAAGAGCTCAGACAACATTGCAGTTTCCTTTTGGCACGTGTTTGGGGATTTGCCGATTTGCAATGGGCGGCCCAAGGAAGACAATTTCCACACGAAATTGTCGAATCTTCAGCAGGGTCTTTCTGACGACGCAGGCAAGGTAGCGACAAAATTCGCTTTGCACGTGCAAGGCAAGCCCTTTTTGAACACTACTCCAGCCAAAGTTGCCCGCAGACGAGGATAAAAAGGACCCGTTCTTGGTTCGTTTTAACCATGCTTGCAAGACGACGGATGACGGATGAGCAGCGGGGGGTGAGCCCTCGCTCTGCTTGATGAAGGCCTAGCGCAGCGGGAAGTTGCTAGACGACTTGAAGTGTCGCATTCCACAATCCAGAGACTGCTGGAGCGCTTCAATGAGACTGGAGCAGTCCAGGAAAGGCGTCACACGGGTCGACCCAGAGTAACGACAAGACAGCAAGACCGCTACCTTGCCCTCTCCGTCCTGAGGGAAAGGGCATCCACTGCGGTGACCTTGAGGGGTCAGCTGAGGGACGCAACAGGTGCTAACATCAGCTGCAGCACGGTGAGAAGACGGCTACATGAGGCAAACTTGAGGTCACGGAGACCGGCCGTCCGACCCGTGCTGTCACCGGTCAACAGAGTGCGCCGCATGACCTGGGCCAGGGAGCACGTGACCTGGACAAGGCAACAGTGGGCCCGGGTCTTGTTTTCGGATGAGTCCAGGTTCACCCTGACCTTTAACGATGGCCGGGCTCGGGTGTGGCGACGTCAAGGGGAGAGGTTCGCTGACGCCACTGTCCAAGAGCATAACCGGTACGGCGGCGGGTCGGTGATGGTGTGGGGTGGCATGAGCCGTGGTACCCGGACCCCCCTGCTCCCCATTGACGGCATCCTGAACGGGGTCCGGTACCGGGACGAGGTTCTGGCGGCCGTGGCACTGCCTGCGCTTGTGGACCTTGGTGAAGGCGCCATCTTCCAGGACGACAATGCACCTGCGCATCGAGCACGCCTTGTGACCGACTTCCTGGAGCAGCATGAAATCGTCCGTATGGCCTGGCCAGCGTGCTCACCTGACCTGAACCCAATTGAACACCTCTGGGATGTGCTCGGGAGGCGCATCAGGGACAACCACCCCCCACCGGGCACCCTGGCCAGGCTGGTCGACATCCTGCAGATCGAGTGGGCGGCCATCCCTCAGGACACACTCCGTACCCTTGTGGGGTCGATGCATCGGCGCTGTGAAGCATGCATCCAGGCTCGGGGCGGACACACGCGATATTGAAAACAGATTGGCCAAATCTGACACTTTCTGTTTTTTGAAAAGGGGGGGATGTTCCTTTAAATGCATGTGCTGTTCACTAATGGGTCATTGTGCTAATTTCTTTTTCCAAAACAGGTGTGGAAATGATGAAATAAAACATAGAATCAATTCTAAACATTGTCAATTATTTCAACTTAAAATTAGAGAGGAAGGAAGAAGTGGCCCTTAAATTATGATTAGGAGTATATATATGTCTCTCTCTCTCTCTCTCTCTCTCTATATATATATATATATATATATATATATTTATATACTTTTTCCACTGGAATTTTTCGTAAAGGCTCCTACTATTTTTAGTTAGTGCTTAGACTTACTTAAGACTACTAATATTCAGTTCAAACTCATTACTTACCAGAGCGTTTTCTGCCATTGCTACTATAGACTACGTGGCACAGTTATTCTATCTTTTGTTGTCGTCTTCAGTTTCGTCACTTTCATTGTTTGCATTGAAATCTGTTAATTTCCACTTCACTAGTTTATGCATAGCTTCATTACGTTTTTTCTTCTTCTGCGTTTAGCTGCACACAAATGAGCCAAAAAAATCTATTTGCCGGAAGTGTCTAATAATGGAAAATCACTGCAGTGTTACGAATCTCATCATCATCATCAGGTGCCCTGCCGCATGGCGTTGGCGACCATGGACTTCCATCTGCCTCTATCTCTCGTTCCTCCTAGCATCTCCCCCAACCTACTCGTCCCCAGCCACTCTGCAAGTCCGTCCAGCATTTTCTCCCTGGGTCTACCCGGTGCTCTTTTTCCCTCCAGCTTTCCTGTTGTGACCAGGTGCTCCAAATGCCCCTTCCTCATAAAATGGCCTATAAATGTTGCCTGTCTTTCCCTAATCTTCCTTATGAGTGATCTACTTGTGTCTGTCTCCATCAATACTGTCTCGTTTGTTTTCTTTGCTGTCCATGGAACCCTCAACATTCTTCTTAGAAACCACATCTCGGCTGCCTCAATCTTGTTCTGGCTTTGTTTGTTGACTGTCCACACCTCGCATCCGTACAACAGTATTGGTTCTCTTTAACATTCAAGAACTCTCTTCCTGATGTTAATTGATAGGCATTTGTTGGTAAGAATGCTTGTCATCTTCTTGAATGCTGTTTTGGCTTGGCCGATTCTGCTGGCTATTTTTGATGTGCATCTGCCGTCTGATGAAATGATTGTTCCCAGGTATTTGAATTTATCAACCTGTGTCAAGGTTGTGCCATTTGCTGTTATTTTGCATGAGGGGATTTCATGTTTTTTACTGATCACCATGACTTCAGTCTTCCTGCTGTTTAGTTCCAGCCCCTTACCTTTGCTTTCTATTTCTAGTATATTCACAAGGTTTTGTAGGTCTCTTTCACTTTCTGCAATTAGCACGGTGTCATCTGCATATCGAATGTTGTTTATCATTTTCCCTCCAACCTTTAATCCAGGGTCTTCTTCTAGGTTTCTCATGATGTTTTCGCTGTAAAGTGAAAACAGATCTGGTGACAAAACACGACTCTGTCTGACTCCTCTTTTGATATTTTGGAAAGAGCTTACGTTGTTTTCTATTCTCATTGCAGCTGTTTGTTCCCAGTACATATTTCTGATTATTCGTATATCTTTTCCATCAACATTGAGTCTCTCCAGCTGGTTGATTCATCATGTCTTACCCGATCGAAAGCCTTGGTGTAGTCAACAAAGCATAAACGCAAATCCTTATTCATCTCATTTGACCTCTCTATGATAGTTATTAGGATGTATATGGCATTAATAGTTCCTTTTCCTTCCACAAATCCACACTGTTCTTCTGCTATTTCTCTTTTGATTCTATTCCTTGTCTTCATCATGATTATTCTTAACAGGATTTTTGTTACATGGCTCATCAAACTGATTGTGCGATGGAGTTCGTATTCTATAGCCCCTTTCTTCTTTGGAAGTGCAATGAAAATTGATTTTGACATATCTTTGGGGATTTTTCCAGTGTCGTAAATTTCATTTAGAAGGACTGTTATTTTTTCTATGCCAAATTCCTCCAGGGCTTCAATCATCTATTGGGATAAAAACAATAAACGCGGAGCACATTTGTTTCGTGCTCTAATTTACTAAAAAATCTTCGATTAAAGGTTTCAGGCAGTAGATTACATGATGCACCGCTGAACCTTTGATTGAAGATTCCAGTTGATAAGTAGAGCAATGAAACCATTATGCTCGATACATAGCATATACAGCTATCAGGTTTACTGTCAAAGGAGAGGCAACGTAACAACCACAATACAAACGACCCAGTCAACAACGTCGACAAGAAAGCCAACAGGTGACGGGGCCAAATTAAGGGCTGGGATGCTGGACTTTCAGTCGAAAGGTCTGCCCTCGATTGTGTTTTTTTTTAAAGGGTACAGTTTGGATAGTTTTCCTATTTCCCGCATCAACATTTGTACACATCCGCTTGTGCTTGGACCCTTTTTGTGTATATCAGCACGCAAAACATCAGGTAAACTGAAGATCTTGAAACCCATGCCAGTATTTGGAGGCTTATAGAAACAGACAGACACACACACACACACACACACACACACACACACACACACACACACACACACACACACACACACACACACACACACACACACACTACACACACACACACACACACACACACATCACACACACACACACACACATACACACACAACACACACACACACACACACACACACACACGCACACACACACACTATTCAGCATGCACACTCACAAAAGACGGAATATGCAAACTGTGCAGCAAAACAATGCCTGCACAGTGCTGACCAATGAACACAACAAAAACAACAAAAAATCAAGTGTCTGAAATGGAAAAGAAACGGCCAGCCATGTCCGTCTTGAAATGACCTGATAATAATGGAAAGTTTTTAGTGTCATCCTAATTTGAAAAGGATAGACATTAAATGTTTTCAGCAGATAGAGTCAAACGCCGTTTTGAGATCTTTATAAGATTCACCACCACCCCTGCCTCATGGGGATGCCAGGGGCTCTTTCCGTTTACATGTAATTGACAGTATCCCTACCTTCTGGATATATTGTGATAGAATTTGTTTTCTTTTCTGTCACTCTCTTCCTTTCCACTTTGTTCCTTTGCTTTCTGTTATCTCTTACTGTCATATTCTGCCTTGCTGGTCCATTTACCTTGATGTGTTCTATGAAGCCTTGCATACATGTACTTTATCTTGGGATTGACCATTGGGCACATGCATCAATTGCATTTTGGTTCCAAGAAAATGTGATGTACAGGTACAGTTTTAAACAATTTAGGCCAGTTGTTATGTACAAAAACGCAGTGTCTTTAGTTATGCTTACATGTGTGTATTCAAGTTTCTTTTCTTAAACTCTGATAATAATCTGGACAGAATGGTTAACGCCTGGGCCATGTCCTTAGATTATATGCGCGAATACATTGATATGTATATTTATCTATCTTATCCGTTTTTTAACGAGATGTTTTCTAAGTTTTTGAAATAGTTATAGCCCCCCCCCCCCAACCACGCACACACACAAGAGACAAGCACACAAACATATAAACAACAACAACAACAACAACATCATCATCATCAACAACAACACAACACCTGACAACAAGCAAAGTGATAGCAGAGACTCATAAAAACTGTGATAGTTTAAGAAGGGCAGCATAAGCATGATTTGATCATCTTATTTGTTTCCCTCGCTTTCAGAATATTTACCGCCTCTGAATAATTGTTCATCTTGTATACTGACGAAGAAGTGCGCAGAAAACGGTGGCAAAAACCGTACTTTACAAATCAGTGACTGTAAAGATTGTGGCAGTTTCATTACACTCTGCAACAGAACACGTGAATATCTCCCTCACAACGCTTATGTTGCAGAAATAGTGGCTAAACCATACTTTATATAAGAGGGACTGTAAAAGAAATTGTGACTATTTCATTACACTCTCCAACGGAACACGTCACTATCTCCCTCACAACTCTTAAGTCAGTCAGTGTGAAGAACTGCTAAATCTAACAATGATAAAAACCACTCAGAACAAGGAGTTACTTACCTTCCCAATGACAAGGACCAGTCTGACTGAGGAAACATTCAACATCACTTTGTCGCCTGCGTCATCTTTCAACGAATCGTTAGAGGGGTCCGTTTCTGGTGGTCCATCAGCACCCATGGGTGCATGCTTCTGGATCATGAGTTTGATCCCCAGCATAACCCAGAGAACACTATCAGTGAGCAGGTGAGATTTTGATGTTCTCTGTCTCTCTGTTTTACTTTTGTGCTCCTCCCATTACCCTGAATCGGCTTTCCTTTGTTATGCTAGTTCTCTGTCTCTCCATGCCATTGCATTTGTAACTGTGTATGTATACCTGTTTGCATTGTAATAGCTAGACGCTGTGCCTCAGTTCACAAACTTTGAGATGGAAATCTACAGAAGAGAAGGAAATGTATGGAATTTCATCATAAATGAAAAAAAAAGCTGAAAATGAATAGTACTAGCAATCCCATTACTACTATGAATAGTGCTGTTGCTGCTGCTGCACACCACACGACAACAACAATTATAATTACTATTACTACTACTATTACAACTACTACTTCTACTATCACAACTACTACTACTACTACTACTACTTTTTGTTACTTTTACTGATTTTACATTACCCGTTGAATACAAAACAACAAAAACAAGAACAAGAACAACAACAACAAACAAACAAACAAACAAAGCTGATTTACAGCAGCACAAAAACTTAAAATATTTTGTCATTTGATACGATGCAAGTCGTTAAGTCTGCACGTAACGTTAATATTTCTGCAATCTATAAGTCAACAACGCATCTAAACAATTTAATGTTGCGTTAAATTCTCACTGCAGTAACTTAAGAAAAAAGTTACGCATTTTGCGTATTCAGTTTAATTATACTCGTAATATGTGCATGAATTTGTATCTGTTCTTTTATTTTTTATGGATTGCAATTTCATTTATGGTTTTCAATGATGTATCGTATCATCTGCAATGCTAATGACAATTGCTTTTGTCAGATGGAGTTCTGGATCACCCTTATGAATTCAGCAATTCTGATGCCTCTGTTGACTGTGGTTGGCGTGCCTGGCAATGTGCTTTGTGCTGCAGTGTTCTACAAACTAGGATTGAAGGAACGAATCAACTTGTGCCTGTTCTACCTGGCCATTGTGGATTTGCTAAACGTGATTGTTTCTGTTTGTTTGTCGTACGAGGTTCAGTATGTGGCTTTGGTTGGACCTTCCAGTTTCTTCATTGAAAACTTTGTAGGTAAGGAAAGAAACAATTATCTTCTAACTGTCTGATCTTGAAACAGTTTTATGCTTGCAGAGATTACTCGTTTAAAAAAGTGTTTTTGTTTTGCTCGTTTTTGTTCTTGTTGATTTTTTCTTCTGTTAAAAAAACCTGCTGTTCTGCTATAACTAAATGCTTTTATCAAACTATCATAATACCAAAGAAATAAGAGGGAAGCAGGGAGAATTTTTATGATATTAATCAAAGGACATAACTCTTGAGAATTATCTCCCATGTTGTACTTCTCAAATCTAACACAGTTTGCGCTACCCATTCAGCTAACATAGAAGCAGATACAAAGAGGAGTGTTCTGAGCTTACTGTTTTTGTACTTTGCATCTACTTCCATGCTAGCTGAATGGGTAGCACAAACTGTGTTAGATTTGAAAAGTACAACATGGGAGATAATTCTCAAGAGTTATGTCCTTTGATTAAAACTATCATAAGCTGGACATATTTTTGAAAATTTGCATACTTTTTGGTTTCAAAGTTTTAGTAACCAAGGACACAGTTATGTCAAACTTTTAATAACGTAACGATTGTTTCCTAAATGTAAAATCAAAACAATACAAACAATGTATCTTACCTTTTGTGTCCAATTGTCTGTACTGGTACAAATTTTCAACCTTCTTGTTAAACCTTCCTTAGGTGGAGTAAGTAATCTGTAGTACCTGAAACAAAACTTGTATCCTTTATGTCGTAATGCAGATGTTACTTGATACATGTTAGGTAGTTCGGATCCAGCTTTTTTTTTTATCAAAGATAAATATTCTGGGATCTGTAGATGGTTTCTATCCCGTGAGTTCAGACCTTTGACCAGCCACTAGCACTTGCTGAGTATTAACAAGAAAGATATTTTGACTCAGGTATATTTAATCTTTACATGATACTAAATAAGCAAATTGCTCAAATTTTATCATTTGCCAACAGACTATTGTTAAACGGAATTCATGCTGAGATACAGCCCCAGAACAACTTGGAAAATGTACAATGATGATATTGTCATTTTTTGTATTTTGTTTATATACATCGAGCACATCAGCGCAGTCGCTGTCATGATATTTGTGGCTATTTAACAGAGAACATATATCAGATAACACGATTTTTATTCCCTTCACTAGGAAATTTATTTCACAGATATTCACAATACTTGAACAACGTGAATTTTATAATCAAAGTAAATGAATGTGGATAAACACACAGTACAGCTCACATCCTTGTTTAGGATTTTACAGAGTTTTTCAGGCCACAGACTTCTGCTTTCTGCCGTGTAGAAGTTAACCACTCTTCTGATAACTTGTTTTTCCACTAGCATTGTATATCGCCTGTGTGATCTCTGTAAACACTTGATTGTGTCTCCATGTGTACCTTTCTGGGATTAGCACTGCTTGCATGCGTTCATGACATGTTCTACTGTTTTTTGCACTGACAGAAAGGGCACTAAAAGTAATCTAATTTCCCTCATTTCATCAGACTTGCGTTCTAGGGTAGGAGCTCACATACGATCTGGAGACAAAATAGATTCTGAGAGGGGCCATATGCCAAAAGTCATTCCAGCTGAGACATCATTGGAGTGCACTTTTTCACGTTGTCCATTGCCCCTGTTGGCTTTGCTGGACTGCCTTCTGGATTCTTTTAGCATCCTCTTTTTTCTAAATCTGTTGAATATAATCTCCTGCCCTCAACAATTTCCTGCCTGGAGGTTTGATATAGCAAGGCCTGTGGATCTTGGTACATTGCCATATCAACGTCGTTTTCTTTTATAAACTGAAATCAGCAAGATTTTCTTATGGTCCACTGTGCTGCATTTGTTCTTTGGTGACATTGTCTCTCTTTGTTTCTTTTTGTTTCATTGGCTTTTGACCACCATCCTTTTTTGATTGGGTCCAGTCCCTGAATATTGGTTTGTGTGTGTCCTATTATTTCTCTGAACTGGAGCCTTTCCTTCGCCGCACTGACTGCCTCCTGGACTTGTCATTTTCTGCTAGTCTTTAACCTGGACTGGACTGATTTCACAACTCTATCACTTGTGTCCTCAAGCATGCTTTGAAGCCTGATCTTTTTGCATCTTATATGCCTCTAAGATGGATTTGGGGGGTAGCTTCAGTTTTTCATAGCGACAATATAGTGGGACGCCAGTGAGAGCAGATGGGACACTGAACGATTTTCTTGTGTATTTGTTTACTTTGGCCACCATCAATTCCACTATGGCAGTGCTGATATCGTATATCAGTAGAGGCCAGAGAGCTTTGAAATTAGCATGAACTGTAGACATCACACTTTGTATTTGCCAAGGAGGCTACGCTGGTCTATTATTTGCATGGTTTCCTTTGATACTTGCTTGGTTTTGTTATCCTTATCTTCAGAGAGTCATACACCATTTTCCAGGGCTCTTGACTGTTTCTTTTGTTACTTTTGGAATGGCTTGGTTGGCTACAGTAAATGTGACTATTTTGGCTACCTTTCCATTCTGCAGTGGTTGGTTCTGTGATTTCATTGGTTTGAAACTCACCTTGGATGAAGTGACTAACTTGACTAACTGTGTAAGTACTTTGTGTTTCGTTTCATTGCTTACAATGAATTGAATTCTAGATAAGCATATTGTTGAAAAGTTCCGAGCATTAGTCCTTGAAAAATTATACCATATCTTCTTGATATTACTTGGATTTCCATTGGCTTATCCCTAAGATCTCTGTTGCTGTTTCAGTCATTAATTGGTTGAAATCGTTTGTGAAGGGTCCACGGACTTCTTCAGGAAGCAGCAGTGGGCCAAATTTTGTCTCCTATGGTTGCTGGACTTATTCAGCAATGTTATGTCTTAGATACGGCTGTTTTTCATTCTCATTTTTTTCTTTGACCATATTTTAAAGTTCATCATGCCAAGGTGAGCTCCTGGAAAAGTCTGTGTTTTATCCCTATTGATGCCAGATCTGTTCTTATCTGGCTGTGATACTGACCATTAAAGTAATGTTATATCCATTGTTAGGATGCTTTATGCTCACCAAGAGTGTTGGCAAGAACCAGTTTATTACTACTGGACACAGTTGGTTAAACAGTTGGTCCTGTTAACAGTCTGTCCTGTTGTCTAAATTTTGTAGCATTTACCAGAGCGTTTAGAGTTGTGACAGGAAAACACACACAAATGACTTGTGAAGTGTAGGTTTTCATATAACAATCTATTTATCAATATATTGAAAGTTATCATTATTTCTATTATAATTTGTTCAACAATGACTTTATTTATCATGATCACGTTCAGGCCTGACAGGCTTCACGTGGGTCAGCATGTTCCTGAGTGCCATCATTGCCACTGAGCGGTGTTTCTGTGTGGTCAGTCCACTACGTGCCCAGCGCGTGCTGAGCACGAGAACAATGGCTGTGTTCATCACTATCACCTCCCTTGTCCTGTTGGCCGGTATGCTGGTCATTGCGGGCCCTAAACACACTATGGCCTGTGTCTTTGACCCCGAGACCAACATCACGTCACAGATTGTCTACGTCACCAGGTACTGTGTGTGTGTGTGTGTGTGTGTGTGTGTGTGTGTGTGTGTGTGTGTGTGTGTGTGTGTGTGTGTGTGTGTGCACGCGATGCTGTCACAGATTGTAAGTTTTTTGTGTCTTACATGTGAAACTGAAAAAAACAATTGAAGTATGAAACCCAAAGCTGATATCGAGAACTATCTGGCTTACAGAGAAGAACACATATTCATTCTAATGTTTGATTTCTCCAGACCCTAGTCTGTAATGCCCATTTGAATGTTGCAATATATTGTCAGCGCTAAAGTATAGGAACATGGGCTCCAAGGCACCTAAAATAGCATTGTCTGTTTGCTCACGTCTGAAATCCATATATTGTTGTAGTGGTCCTTGATACTAACAGTGTCTTCAACATTTTCTGAGATCCAAAACACTTATGACTACCCACGTCCAAACAAACAGAAACCAGAAAATAAAACATGAAATTAGACTGAAAACGAGTATTTAATATGGGTAAATGTAAGGCAACAAAGAATATCAACTACAAATACAAACAAACAAAAACAAACAAACAAACAAACAAACAAACAAACAACAAAACAAAAGAAACACAGGGAAAATTTCCTGTTGTTTCATTGATGTTTGCTGTCTGTTGTCTTACATTTACATTGGACAAAGGCCAGTTAGCCGAAATTTTGCGCCTGTCTAGTCTCGTATTACATACGCGTTCTGGTCCTATTTTCATGTTTTCTTGTTCATTTTAGTCTGAGATGAAAACGAATTATCCCTCATATATAGGATGTGTTTAAATAAGTCTCAGTCTGAAATAAGTTTGAATTGTATTGTCAAATGTTGTTGTACAGTATTCCAGCATAAACAGACTTAAGTGTTATATCAAGTCTTTTTCTCTCCCTGGTTGTAGCAAGAGCAGAAAAAAAACCACCTTATCAATGTAGGTTTGTAATAAACAATAGTCTGTCTGTTCAATTTTGTTCACAGCTACTACATGGATAACAAGGAGGTCTTGGATGCGTTGGAGGTTTTTGTCTATGCAATCGCTCTTCCTAGCATCTTCCTGCTCATCATCTTTACCACTACTTCCGCTACAGCTATTAAACTCCATTCATCAGTCAAATGGCGGAATAAAAATTCCTCTGCTTGTCCAGTCACCAGAATGAGCAACAAAGAAGCTCGTGAAGTGGCGCTGACGAAAATGCTGATCTGGTCTTCAGTGCTGTTCATGGTGTGTCTGATCCCCATGATCTGTGTACAGATCGCTATGTTTTTGTTGCCAGAACTCAACCATGGTGGACGCTACCACAATCTGACTGCTGTACTCTGGAGAATTATTCCTGTCATTAATTCCTCTTTCAACTTTGTCATTTACTATTACATGGGGACGCGCTTCAAAAAGACTTTGAAAGAACTGCTTTGTTGTGGTGGTACCAAAAGTAAGGTTAGAAGAGCTAAAGGAGAAAGAGAAAAATGTAGCGTTAATTTCATATCTTAGGAACTAAACAGTGATTGCCTTTTCTTAGATTCAATGAGAGTTGCTTTTTGTGAATGAGGGGATGAGAAATAAAAAAAAATGTTATAAAACGAAAGACCTGAGCAATAAGTGCTACTAAATAATCATAACGTAGTGAGAATAACTAATTTACAGGATACGACTTGTATGTTTCATTATACTGCGGTGGCTGGAGATTCTGCTAAATCACAGTTCGCCTTTCCATAAATATTCTGGAATTTATTCAATGAGAGCTGCAGATTCACGGTAAGTTTCAGAATGGAATCAGGTTAATCTCTCTATCCTTGCCATTGGCTTGTTTCAAACTGCTACCGAACACATACACAGACATACAGAAGATAGTGTAGTTACAGATTATGTCGGAAACAAAACATTCACCCCAATGTGATAGTTTCGTCGATTCTGTGTCACCATATTGTTTCTGTGTTAATGTAACCTAAATGCAGGTTTTATCTACAGAAACCTACAAAGTACTGCAAGTTTATAGGATACCATTATTGCCTGTGTATAATCAGAGCGTTTTTTTCAATGAACTGCAGGAAAATATCTTTTATGTAATTCGTTTTTTTTCCTTAACATGTTAATCAAAACAATGGAACAGTGTCATGCAAACATCTGAAGTCATGAATATGCCATGTGCTCGGCATATATCTATTTAACATTTTATTCGTCCGACACTAACAACTAAGAAAATACTGACAGTCATCGTTTTTGTTAGCAATAACTTGAAGGTTTCTTGACAAAACAGTTCATAACAACAGGAGCAAAGACGGCAGAAAATTCATGCTGGCAAATAATGTCCACAACCTGTGTAAACACACACTACATTTTCGGTTCAGGATATAATCATTATAAGATTAATCGTGGAGTACCAGCCCTATGAGGTGTCACAATGATTATACCATCGTGAAACTTGTCTAAATTCTGTAGACTTTTTCGTTTTCATGTCATGGTGACTCAGTTTTGGTTCCATCTATTGCTTCCATTCCTGAGGTAGATAAATTCAAATGGGGAGCTTTGGTGTTGGTGGTTGATGGGGGTTATCATTACAGAGATGTGGTGGTAATGATCTTACTAAGGGCGCTCCTTCATTATGGATCCTCCAATGAGCGATTACTGTCGTTAGTAAACAGTGATCTGCTTGAGTTGGATCAGTACGTAAGAATTGTCCATTCCCATATCGGAAGAGGCAAATACCACATTTTCTGTCGTCGGTTTACTTGGTTCACATTTGTCAGTAGTGATGAACCAAAAGCATGCCGACGAAGGAACTTGTAGTTACAGATTATATAATACAAGTTGTGCTAATTCATGAAGGAATATCATTTGCAGTTCATATCGCTTTGTTAATGGATAGTGTACACACACAACTGTTTATGTTTATACCATTGCAAGCCATGCAAACTCCAGTGTGGTGAATGCCACAAAATTTACAAAACAGGATGCAGAGAGCTAAAATATATTTTAGCATTTTCATTGTTTAACAACTAACAACAGTGATCTTCGTAGCATTTGAATCTAAAGTGAACGTGAAGGCCCCGTAACAGTAATTTGATGTACGCAGGGCTGTGTGAATGGAGGCATAAAAGATGTGTGGTGTATGATGTGTGTAGGGTTGTGTGAGTGGAGACATAGAAGATGCCTGATGTATGTAATGTGTAATATGTGTGTGTGTGTGATGTGTGATGTGTGTAGGGCAGTGTCGATGGAGACATACGTGATGTGTGATGTGTGACATGCGATGTGGGATACGTAACGTGTGATGTATGATGTGTGATGTGTTATGTGTACAGGACTATGTAAGTAGAGCCAAAAAATGAGCTTTGACAAGCGGCCATGCCATGCCCGGTTTTAGCGTTGTTCTTAATGGCATTTGTCAGCGTTGTCAGTGGAAGCGAACATTTCTTTCAGCATTGCAGTATTCTATTTTCTCCTATCCTCCTTCGTTTGTAGGCCTAACTGGCTTACTCCATGTCTATACAGGCCGTCTCAGTGCCTCAGTTTATATCGAAGTTCGTTAAGTTACGCTCATACTGAAATAAAAGCTTCCAGGACTGGCGTGATATCTACTTGTAGTATTTGCTAGGAGATCATTGATAACGAAGATTAGGAAAAGGCAGGCAACACTTATAGGCCATTGTATGAGGAAAGGAGAATTAGAGCACCTGGTCACAACAGGAAAGCTGGAGGGAAAGAGAGCACCAGGTAGACCAAGGGAGAAAATATTGGACGGACTTGCAGGGTGACTGAGGACATAGAGGCTGGAAGATGTGTTTGCGGCAACAAGGGACAGATCAATATGGAGGGCCATGATCGCCAACGCCATCGCGGCAGGGCACATGATAATGATGAGTGTTTGCTAGCGTTAACATCGATCGTTCTAGGAAAGCAACAGTGGCAACAAAAACAAAATTAGCAACAACAGCATGATCAATGACAACAGTAATATTCCAAGTGAATGAACTTGTCACTCTGTAACTTCAGGTAAACAGCATTACATAAGCATGCTGCCTTCTTATTTATGGCTTTCATTATTGCAGTCACAGCCTAATAATGTTCCAGTCAACTCATACCCGTGTCAGAATATGCAACTCGCTACTTTCAGTGTTACATCATCCATCCAAGGGCATGGGTTTTGGACTACTAATCGTTTCAGTCACAAATTTACTTGCACAATGAAAAACAGGAATGTAATAGAAACTATGTTTAAGCTCACTCTCCCTTAACTGAAATGTAGACTTTTGTGAAAAGACAAACAAAACACCATTTTAGGTATTCTCTTTTTTGTGTTTGTTTTTTTTCTTTTTTTTTTTCTTTTTATCGTTAACGCAAAACAACACTGAACGATCACAAGCTTGAAAACGATTTTGAGTTCCAATCTATTTTACGCATTCATTCACGCTATATAAGGTCACGATCACCACATGTGATATGCATTTTATTTAAAATTAAGTTCTTAATACACATCTCTCCGGCTGGAACCTGTACTGTCTCCTGTCCTGGCTTACACCAGTGAGTTGGAAACATTGCTCTTGCTACATGGGCAACAGGAAGTTCTTTATGGCATTTTATAAATTGTTTTACCACAACGCCATTCTCTAAACTCTTTCGAACTCACTGTTCGTTACGCATAATTTGACTTTCTAGAGGAGCACAGAGTGTAGATGTTGTCAGTTAAACATTTATGTTAAACTGACAATAAATGGTTTACGATGATGATTTGAATATTTTTTGTGTCTGAGAGTGTTATGAGCGCAGCGAACGAGAGCGCACGTTTGTGTATTCCCAACTTGTTATTATTGCTACATACTTTTTGTTTCAATAATGTTCTATTCAGGCACATCAGTAAGTGCATGTTTTTGACAGTGTATTAATCAGATATCTAATAAGAGTACTTACCGTTGAAAAATAGTAACTCGAGTGTACAGTTTAATGATCAGATATAAAATATTACCATAAGCTCAGTTGGAAAAAGCCTCATAGTGATGATGCATTAGTCGTGAGTTCAATCCTGAGATCTTGATGAAGTCGTAAAATTTGACTTTTGATGTCTTGAGCTCAATCCTGGCTCAGAAAATAAAAACTGGCCTGTTCGCTGCCCACCTTAATTTTATAATTATTCTGGTGGTGTCAGCTTTCTGTTTCAAAGGGCCGTTCCTTCGTCATCCCCGTTTCAAGACTTTTATGCCAGCATATAGGGTTTTGCGCAAGCTGAAAAAGTCTGCTGAATAATTTCTGCATTGTTTGGGTGGAGTGAATATAAAATAGTCCGAGTGCAATAAATACTGTTGAACAAACTCTTAACTCTGTCATAGCATGAGCGTGTAATTTTGCTTCCCATTTCTCTGCGGGTTCTTAATCAAATTAATTCGAATGACTGTATACATGCATTCCAGACGAGCGTATGGAATGTCAAAGTCAAACACATGTCATGACTGAAAGCAACCCAATGCAAAAATGTCATCTCGTACTAGTTTTTGAACAACACAGGGAAAATGAATTTGAGAAGTAGGACTTTCCAAGTGTAGAGTTGTTTCTCATTAAATGACAGCTTCGTTTGACAAAGCACATTGTGAGCAAGGAAGAAACCGCACCCCTGAACTGCTCCTTTGCGGAGAGCAGACGCAAAAAAAACCAAAAAAACAAAAAAAAAAAACAAGAAAAAAAACATACATACATACTTGCATACATAATACATACATACAGGCAGGCAGACAGACAGACAGACAGACAGACAGACAGACAGACAGACAAAAACAACCAAACAAATAAAAAGAAAACTTTGACCAGGGAAAAACCACTAACTCGATAAATATATACTCTAAATGCCAACCTCATTATATGTAGCAGCAACACCACCATCTAGGAAACATTGCACAGAACAGGATAACTGGTGACAGGAGTGCATGCAAGGCACAATCATATTTTGACAGTGCAGAACAGTTGCCATGACCTAAAACAGGAACTTACAGAAGCAGAACCAAAGGCAGCAGGACCCCTTTTCATGCGGCATTTGTGGAAGACCGATTTACCAAATGAAGACACACACCAGGTCACAAGGACCAGTAAACTTAGTCATCCTTGGATCGACTGGAGAATCCGTTATCATCGATATACTTGAGCAATTTCATGTACGTTTTTAATGAAAACGTGATCATTTAATTTACGAAAAATGTATACATATGTCAATATTATTTTAATTTAATGCTTGGACAACGAGGGTTATTTCTGGAATGCATGATTTACAAAAACAAGTTTACGGCTATTGTTCACTTAAACGTGAGTGATTTTTCACGTGTGCGACCCGTTGCAGAAGGCATACATGCAGACCATCTGCAGCAGGTACGCGTGAAAAAAAAACAACACTGGCTACAGCAGGCATCCGTTTTAATATTTCAATAAAGATGACGACGACGACGACGACGACGATGATGATAATGATGATGAGGATGATGATGATGATGATGACGAGAATGACGACACTAATGACTTTTAGTAGGTGCCATATCTTGATATGTATAAACCAAATCAAAGCACGTACTCTCATCATACACCAAAGCATTCACTCGAAATAACAACATCTCAAGCGTATAAAACACACACAGACCGGGAGGGGAGGACAGGAGGGGCAAAGGACTAAAAGGTGGGCACATAAAAAGTGAAATCACTGCTGGACAGAAAGGTATGTCTTCAAGTTAAACTCGAAGGAAGACAAGAGTATGTGATTGTCGAACAGTACAGGTGAAGCTCGTTCCAGTTATATGGAACAGACACAGAAAAGAGCGGCGACCAACGGTGGAACATCTGTATGGAGGAATTTGTAAACAAGCAGTATCAGAATGGTCCATGTTTCGCATGCATACAAAAATATTGACATGAAACATGGACTATAACAGCAGACATTGAAAGAAGGATACAGGCAATGGAGATGAGATGCTTCCGCAAACTCCTTGGTATCTCGTACAAAGATCATATAACCAATAAGGAAGTGAAAACCCGAATCGAAAACGCCATCGAACCGTATGAAGACCTCCTGACTTCAGTGATAAGACACAAACTGAGGTGGTATGGGCACGTCACACGATCATCTGGACTGGCCAAAACCGTCTTGCAAGGAACAGTACAGAGAGGGAGACGAAGAGGTAGACAGAGAACAAGATGGGAAGACAATATCAGAAAGTGGACTGGCCTTGAATGGAACATCATTCTGCGGAAAGCTGAGGACCGTGAGGAGTGGAGGAAGTTGGTTGCAAAATCTTCAGTGGTGCCCCAACGGTCAACCAGACTACGGAACTGATGATGATGATGATAATGAGTATCAGAATCAGAACGAACTGATCGGGAAAAGGTGGTCACGGAGATAAGTACATGTAGATGCAGTAATATTGATACACTTGTGCCATAATGTATTGTGTGTGAAATTCTTTGAGAACCAGGCAAACAGTGGGAAGAGTGAAACGAGGGGGTGATATGATCATGCTTCTTTTTATGAAGGGCAAGACAATCCTCAGAATTCTGAATACGCAAGAGGCACGAGAAAGAAGAAGCAGACAAGCCAGACAGCAGAGAGTTACAGTAATCAATACGAAACAAGACAAGAGAAGTCACGAGTTTATATACTCTTGAAGTTGAAAAATAATGACGAACAGAACTGATACGTCGCAATTCACGGTAATATGACAGACAGGTTTAGTGACCATTTTGTGCATGGTGAGTTAAGGATCAAGGGCAACGTCAAAGTTCTTGAATGAATCAGAAAGCATAACAGTGTTGTCCCCTAGTAGAAAGCTTGTGCTTGATGCCAATGAGCAATTCTTAAGTCTTATCTCCATTCAGCCGTAGCATATTCTGTATCATTCATTTCTGATTCTCAACATACGCTCGTAACACTCAGCGGCTTCAGACAAAACACAGGTGGTCTTACTCATTTAGGAGCTGGTGCAAGACTGAACTGTAATAATTAGTAGGATCGGAGGAATCTGAAAAAGAGGACAGACAATTGATGACTTCAGTCGAGAAGGATTTGATGTTTTCAGGTTGCAGCGGGTCACACAGAATGGTCAGAAGGAAGTTATCCCAGGACAGACTGGTGTAGCAAGTTCATCGGTATTGAGGACAATCAGCCAGTCAAGACTATGGCCTTTAATATGTGAGTGCTGGGAGAGAGAGAGAACGGTTAGACAGAGACAAACACAAACGCTTGGTTTTCAAGTCACCTTGATCATCATCGCCAGGAATGACGTGTTTTCTTGATTTTAGAATATAATGATCGAGAAAAAAAAACCTCAATTTCATAATGAAAAATAGAAGGAGTGAATTTGTTTGCACTGCTGGGAGAAGGACGGCAAATACATACAAAAGAAAATAAAACTTCAGCGGTTTTAAATGACAAAGTAGAAAAGGGAAAAGAGTGGATGAAAGAGAGGTCAGATTAAAGCACATGTCTACAAAACAGCAATCTCGCCACCAAAAGAGACTCGTGGGAAGAAAGAGATTTTGTAACCAGGAGTTGTAAGTTGTTTGGTATTTGGATTATGTCTACTTGGTTTCAACAAGGTTTCTATAAGACAAATCAAATAGAAATTTGTTCTCAAAAATATATAATATAATAAATATGCAATCAGTTTTTTTCCATCATTACAGACTGACTGAGATTAACAAACACATTGTAAACTTTTGCAGAAAACGCACACTGATGTGCAAACCAACTCCGTTCACATCTCACTCATTCTTTCAATCACCAAACTCACACCGAAGCATACCAGAAGCCGATGCAAGTTTCTTTGAATCACAAGAATTGTAAGAATCAAACGACTCACAGCGTGCAGCCAGTCTGCTCCCAGTACCTGTAGTATGTATTATACAATTAGTTGTGTAACATTGATGGTTTCATCAGACTTCGTTAATAATGACATAATTGCTCGTAAATCACTGGAAGCGCACGCCGCGCACTTTCTTCTAAATTAGGTAGGTAGTTAGGTTGGTTAGTACGTAGGTAGGTAGACAGTCAGAGATAACGACAATAATAACAAATTAATGAAACAAAAAACAACAAAGAAGAATACTCTCTTTCGCAACGTTGAACTTTAACTGTTGTAAATGAAAGTAACGCAGGTTATTGCCATGGGCAACATCTATTGCTGTTCCTGTTTTGGGTTACTGAGAAATGAAAAATCAGAAAGTTTGTGATTTGATCTCATGACTCCTGTGACTTTCACTTAGGTCTTCTATTTCAATGAAAATCGAAAGAAAAAAATGTTTTTGTGTTCTAAATTTGACATCAAATGGCTAATAAAATACTTGAGATTTAAATGCATTGTGGGACGGACAGACAGACAAACGATTTCTCAGCAGGGTGAGAAATGATGTCAGGGTGAGAAATCGTGTCACTATCGCAGCATTTTAAACATGATTTCTCAGCCATGTGAGAAACCATGTCAGAGGTGAGAAATCGTTTCGTGACACATACGTCAGACGTTAACTGGGAAAAGGGAAGTGATGGTGATGATCCTGGTCTATCTAAATGGACAGTAAGAATGGCTTGCTGAATGCAGCTTGGCTCGCATTCGAATTACAACCACACTATAATAATATTACGAAACATCTTGCACCACTGTGTTCTGCCCAGTGAATAGATCTGTTCTGTTCTGTTGAATTTAAAGTCCTACCACTTTCAAAGTATATGAGGACTAGCTATAAGAATTTTGCTCAAAGAAGCCTTAAAAACATGTTGGTTGCACTGTGAGATACCGATGCTATTGTCAGACTCTCTGGAATTTTTGATACTGTGACCCACTCGCACACTAACCAACAAACAAGGCTCCATCATTAAAAGTAGCTGTGGGTCTTGTTGACAACACATATAAACGAACCCAAGCATGATGTTAAGTAAATATATGGCATGTATGTAAATATATGGCAATGCTTCGCTTTTATGTATGGATTTTGTGTGTGTGTGTCGTGTGTGTGCGCGGCCGCGTGTGTGTGTGTGTTGTGTTGTGTGTGACTAATTAATTGCCCCTGCTCCAGCTTTTGTATTATTATTGTTTGTTTCTATTGATAGTTTTGATGAGGCAAAACTAGGGAAAGAGAGGGACAGAGATGGTTTGAGATACAAACAGGTAAATACACACACATCAAAACATACACACAGACGCTCGTGTGCGCACGCGCACGCGCACACACTCATACTCACACACTCATACACACACACAGACACGTGCACGCACGCGCACATAACACACACACACACAGCACATTCACACGTACACAACACACACATGCACATACACACACGCACACACACACATACACGCATGCACACACATATACAAACACACACAAACACACACACAACACACACACACACACACACACACACACACACATTAATTATATATATTATATCATATTCAAATAAATGGCAATAAAAACGAACGAACGCGTGCACATACACGCATACACACACACACACACACACACACACACACACACACACACACACACACACACACACACACACACACACACACATCCACACACTCCTCTACACACACACAAGATTCCCCCCATTCTTATTGTACCCTGAATAAAAATTAATGATGATAGAGTTGGGTATGAAACTAACTTTATCTTTACCAATACGTGCTTCATCTTTTCTTTTCTATTCTGTTTTTTTTAAATGGATAAGTTCAATTTCTAGGAGAAAAAGAACCAGTAGTTGTCTAATTCTCTAATTATATTCTCCTCAAAAATTGTTTAATTTGTCAGAGTAATTGTGCGGATTGGGGGCAGGAAAGATATTGACGACTTCATTTATATATTTCATATGTGTGTGTGAAAATGGAAAACGTAAATGGTGTGCCTGTGCGTGTCTGCACGTGTTTGTGCATGTGTGTGTGTATGTGCGTGCATGTGTGCAGGTGTGTGTATGTGTTGTTGGTGGTTGTGTGTGTGTGTGTTGTCGTCGTTTTGTGTGTGCGAGATGTGTGTGTGTGTGTTTGTGTGTGTGTGTGTGTGTGTGTGTGTGTGTGTGTGTGTGTTCCGTATTTATACATGTGTGTGTGTGTGTGTGTGTGTGTGCCGGGGTGACTGAGGGTGGTGGTGAAATGGGATGTTTATGTGTAAAGGTGTCATAATGTCTGAATGTTTGAAATCTACGCGCGAACAAATTATACGTGTGTGTGTGTATGCGTATGCACGGGGTGTGTATGTGTGTGCGCGCGCTCGTGTGCGTGTGTGTGTGTGTGAGCGTGCCGGGGTGTATGTGTGTTTACGTGTGTGTGTGTGCACGTGTTGTGTGTATGTGTGTGTGTGTGTGTGCGTGCGCGTGTGCGTGTGTGTGTGAACGCACACATGTCCTAAACACTAAGTATTTAATGTACACTTTTCTACACTTCCAACTCGTGCAAGCAAACAATTTACCCAAAATTATGCCACCACAAATTATTTCAAGTTGCTTTTATTGTCGACAATAAAAGTTTGAAGAAGAGATGATTAGCATATTACTGTGCGCTTATGTTGTTTTGAAATGTCTATAAAATTGATGGTGGTCTTTTAGATAAACAAGTGTGACGTGACAATCTGCTTTGAGAAAAAAGAAACAGCTAATAGCTACGAGATTGAACTTGTAAATCTCTTTGATATCTCATTGAAGAACTTTACAATTATCAAAACCTGTTACTTTTCTGTACACTCAAACATAGATTCTCCCAGCCATTAAAACAGGACAGTTTACTGATGAAAAGTGTGGAGTGGTAATATCAGATTCCTTTCTTGGACACTTTCACGTCTTGCGACGCCTGCGGCATAAAGAGCGCTCCGACGGACTCGATCGGTAGGGATTTGAAGGGTATCAAACCGTACAGTCTGTGACAATTGCAATAGATTATTCCTGAAAGATGACAATGCAGGAATTCTAGGTATCATCATCATCATCATCATCATCGTCGTCTGTCTATCACATCATCATCATCATATCATCATCATCATCATCTCATCATCATCATCATCATCATCTCATCATCATCTCCTCATACATCATCATATATCAGTCATGCTATCATGTCATATCATCATCTCATCATCATCATTCATCATCATCTCATCATCATCAGGTGCTGCCACATAAGTTGCGTATTCCTCTTTCTATCTCTGTGCCTCAAGCCTCTTCAGCTCTTTGTCTCTTCAGCAACTCTGCAAGTCCGTCCAATATCTTCTACTTGGGTCTTCCTGGTGCTCTCTTTCCCTCCAGCTTTCCCGGTCCCGTTGTGACCAGGTGCTCCAATTCCTCTTTCCTCATAAAATGGCCCATAAATGTTGCCTGTCTTTTTCTAATCTTCCTTTTGAACGATCTTCTTGTGTCTGCCTCCATCAAGACCGTATTGTTTGTTTTCTTTGCTGTCCATGGAACTCTCACCATTCTTCTTAGAAACCACACCTCGGCTGCCTCAATCTTGTTCAGGCTTTGCTTGTTGACTGTCCACGCCTCACAACCGTATGACAGCATTGGTTCTACATAACATTCAAGAACTCTCTTCCTGATGTTAATTGATCGGTATTTGTTGGCTAGAATGCTTTTCTTTCTAGGTATCAGAGCCAGAAAATAGCTTACCTCTTTACCTCAAGAACGTTCAGCAAAGATAAACGGTGAAGAAAAAGAAATAACCAGTTTTTTTAATAATTATGGCCACTGTAAAATTCAAAGCATAAAAACACACCATACGTTTTAGAAAATAAATCATAAGTAAACGGTGACACCAGACAAAAACGACTTTCTACCTATAAACACGTGTGCACACCTTTCGATCGACGACGAACGTGGTAATAATAGTACACACAACTAACCTCACTACAGAGCAACAGACTTATTAACATCTCAAGAAGTCACTAAAGGATAGAGTTCATAATACTGAATTAAAATCTGCAGTTCTCTCTCAGTATCGTCTGGAATCTTTCTATTTCCTTGAAAATCTTTGCAACGGATTTCTGAATTATTTCTTGCAAACGCTTATAAATACAGATTATTGCCATCATTGATATAATTATGTACCGTCTATTCATTAAGGACTGTCTACGCAGTAATTGTTTTATTCATTTTGCTTACATATTAAAACGTGCTCTCAAATACACTCATTTTCTTCTTTTGTAATCATGGAAATGACATGAAACATAACAACACAATGACATCCGAGGTTCCTCGTATACGATGATTTTAAATGGTGAATCACTGAAGATTAGATCAGCAAAACAATCAGTTATGCATCATAACATTTGAAGCCAGAAAATGGGTTGATAAAAAAAGCCTAACAACAAAAACATAGCTTAAATAGAGCAGCCAGCAATCGAAACAGACAAGCAACAATGACAACAACAACAACAACAACAACAACACAAAACACAAAAAAAACAACAACAAAATATTCATGCAAGCAGGAAACCAGATACTCAAAACGCATCACATTACTAAAGACCTTCTGGGGATCATTATAACCAGAATAGAATGCCACATGAAACTTTCATCAAAAGTTTTAAAATATTTTTAAGGTATTTGTCAAACACAGACTCTAATTCAGCCCCCCCCCCCCCAATACCTTTTTAAAGCTGTTTAGAAATAAATGACACCAAATGACAGCTTGCTGCTGTATCCACGGCAGCGTCCTCAGAGATCTCATTCATTTGTTGCTGATCAAGCCATTGGCATGTAGGGCCGGGCAGCAACGCAAACTCTCCACTTATGTCTGTTCTGGACCTGCCTTGCTCTTGAAATATATGACATGGGTTGTTCTGTGTGAAATACCTCACTGGATATGCCTTAATAATGATCAAATCATAGTTTCTTTTCGTGCCAAACTTGTGATTCAGATTTGACGAAAACCTACGCATAAACAGAAAGAAAGAAAAGAAGAGAAAGAAAGAAAAAAAAACAAATAAAACGAAGAAATATATTTGAAAATCAAAAATAAGACTTTTGCGGTGTTTACTGGCATACTGAATGATTTTGCTCAGAGGAGTAAGAAACTGTCGAGAGCTGAACTGTTGAAGGTCATGAGAGGAGAAGCTCCCACTCAAGTAAGTGATTCGGCCCTCAATTCCTTACACTCTGAAAGAGCTGGGTTGCATCCAGGTCATGACACCTGAACCGCATTTTGCTCTCGTCGTCTTTTTTTTTTGGGGGGGGGGGAGAGGGTTGAAGGTGACCAGGTGTCTCTGCTGTCGCTCTTTTTTACAACCTGGGTTTGAACCCGTGCTTCTGCTGTCTTAAAGCCAGCCCCCCCTCCCCCCACAATCCCCCCTCTTGTGATATTTGTCCTAGTCGCTCAACTATCAGGGAATTTTTAAGCCTCATGAAGTTCACTTTTGTTCCTCCTCAACCACATCTTTTTGGCTATTTCTGCATTTGTCTTTAGGGCTCTGGTCCTGTCCTTCTCAGAAATCGAGAGCTTTTTGATGAGATCATAAACAAAAGTGCCTGGCCTACAAACCCCTTTGCTCCATCTTCTACGGCGAGGACTAAACTGGCAGACTTTTCAGTCTTGTAAATGTGGACTTCGTCTATTCAACTTTCATAAAGATCCATACACAAGTATCTTAAAATCTAGCACTTTTGTCTTTTGAAATTTCGACCCGAAGTACATTTTTGATCCATCCATGTGACTTTCAGCGGCGGTCTGGGTACGGTACTATAGTACTTGGAAAAGATACAGGCGCTACCAAGTTTGCTTAAAACCTACTGAAAGGATTGAGATCAAACCCCTGTAGATGGAGCTCGTTACCTTTGTCAAGACAGTCCATCCAGAAAGGGGTCAACTTTGATTTCAAACCTGAAAAGAGTCTCAGTTTTTCAGCTTCATTTTCTCGAGATGACGGCTCCGCACTCGGAACGAATTCCATATGCATTAACGTCACAGGTACCATGTGATGGCCATCATGGCACAAGCATTAAGCCTGCTCACATAAACCAAAGAGCTGGCCAGGTCGAGAGGTCCTACCTAACCTATGTTTTACCTGGTTTAGTTTCATATTGCCAAAAGCGCAGTCAGTCCTACATTTCTATACTAGTGTCCTAGCGTTGGGTTAGTGTCTCCATTTTTCTGGGAAAGGTTCTTGAGCCAGATACCAGAAGATGGATATTCTGAACAACAAAGCTCTACTTGCTGAGGCAGTTCTCTACGTGGCAGTCACTGCCCTGTGGAACTATGAGCGTCAGTAGGCAAGAGGTTGGGGAGATGGTTGCATGCCTCCTCCATATTTTCAAAATTCCTTGAGCTGGTCAGGTATACGGGCAAGCCAGAACAACGAGGTAAGTCCCCAGTACTCATTCCCATGAACAATTGTAAAGGAATGCGTAACTGCAGGATCGATCTTGTGTCCCACATAAAACCCACACCAAAGCACAAAGGACAAGGATCCATGTGACAGTCCATCACCTTAGAAAACTTTGAACTATTCATTGCATACTGCAGTTATACTAAAATGATTATGACAACGTGTTACCCATGTCCTGTCAAGAATTTGGTCAACATCCACACGCAGTCTCCTTAAAAGCTAAACATATCTATATGAAAATAACAGATTCGTTCAGTGTGAAACAATATCAACATTCAAAGGTATGTATTCGTGGCATGCATTAAACAGAAGTATATTCCAAATAATTCCTTAACAGTTAACAAATTTTTGTTGACATACATCACTTTTCACACACATGGACACCATTGATCTGTCTGAATTGTAACCTCTTTGGTGTGTGTTTGTGGGACTGGCAAACTTGAACAAACAAGGGAAACAAAAATTATCTGGTCAAACGGGATCTAAACGTCTGTTAAACGTATGACAAAATCAACAAAACAGTCCCAAGAGAAATACATTGTACGTAAATTCATGATTAAACGTTGATTTCACATTGGTGGTTCAGCTCACTAGGACATGTTCTAATGCAGCCATTGCTTTTTGTTTGTTCGTTTGATTTTTTGTTCTTTTTGTGTGTTTTGTTTTGTTTCTGTGTTTAACTCATTTTGCGTTTTATTGCGCAGCATTTCTTTTAAAAAGAAGGTTCATTCAGATCAACACAGCAATATCACGAATGTATGTATGTATGTATGTATGTATGTATGTATGTATGTATGTATGTATGTATGTATGTATGTATGTATGTATGTATGTATGTATGCATGCATGCATGTATGTATGTATGTATGTATTTATGTATGTTAATATGTATAAATGTATTTATGTATGTATGCATGCATGCATGCATGTATGCATGTATGTATGTACATATGTACATATGTACGTACGTATGTTTGTATGTACGAGTATGTATGTGTGTATGTATGCATGCTTGCGTGCATGTATATATGTATGTATGTATGTATGTATGTATGTATGTATGTATGTATATATGTACGTATGTGTGTATGTATGTATGTATGTATGTACACACACACACGCACTCACGTACACACGCACGTTAATGTCATCAAAAAGGGGACAATATTAGTATGACTTGATCATGCTAGGAAAGAGCAAATAGCAAATAGTTCATAACATCACTTCTCACCATAAATTAACGCATTTGGGCACGGTCCATCCATTAATGAAAAGGGTTGAGGAAAGGAGAACGCGCGGAGGGTTAACAATTCCACTTTGACAAACATGAGTCAGACTGAGTGACTAATATAAACCTCACGATAACAAACGCCAACACGACTAGAAGAATCAGTGAAAATCACCATGACAGGATCCAGGCTGACTGAAAAGATGTTTAACGTCACTCTGCTGCCATCCACACCTCACGGAGGAAAGGTGGTGCCGACGATTTCTGAAAGTGTAAGGGTCCCCCCTGGCTGTATGGTAGTGAATCAGGAGTTTGATCCTGAACATAATGCACACAACATCATCAGCAAACAGGTAAGTGTCCATGGTTCTCTTTCAATCTTTTTGTTTGTCTTTCTGTCTGCGATTCTTTGACTCCGCTTTGTTAAAGTTCTTTTTTACAAGAGATCAATAGATTTCACCTGCCATGATTTTATGGCTGGTTTTCTTTGATTGCATTTTAGACTTGCAAGGTTAACGGTGAGCATGATTTTTGACTGTTGTCTTTTATCTTAACCAGGCTGTGGTTTTTGACGTGTTGTTAGCCCTGAAATGGCTCTAATAGTCGGCTGGGCTCTAAGCAATTTGATTTTTAATTAGAATTTGTTAAAGTTCTATGTGTCTCATTCTCTTTTATTTTTATCAGTTTATGTGTGTATATCTATATGAATTTATTACGTATGAGTCTGCTTGATTTGCGATTTTCATGCTCGACACAGTGCTGCAATCTGCTTATGCTAATGCAGTATATATTTCAAGATGAACATGTCAGAAAAGACAAAGCAAATGTACTTAATAAATAGTAAATATGTTTTCTCATAATTGTACACTTCTGATTATGTCTTTTTGATGAAAAATTACAAAATCAGTTGCACTTTTAAAGTGCAAGAGAAAAGATAAATTTTTACAGCAAAAAATAGTATTCATGACATATTTATGCAATTTGCTTAATGCTTTCACAACTGTACAACAGAACGTGGTGATTTAACCAGTTTGTTCAGTCCATTTGTATTGTTTCCGTAAATTTATTCCTAAACTTTTACAAGCTTTGTGATATGATTTATCTTTTGCAAACGACAGGTCTGTGGGTAAATGAAACTCAGTGAATTGAACTGTCATTGATCACTTCATATCTAACACAATACCTACACTGTTTTTCAGACAGAATTTTGGGTATCTCTTGTGATGACGGCAGTTGTGATGCCTCTACTGTTTGCGGTTGGTGTGCCAGGCAATATCTTGTGTGCTGTGGTGTTCTGCAAGCAAGGATTAAAGGAGCGAATCAACATGTGCTTATTCTGCTTGGCCATTGTGGATTTATTGAATGTCACTGTTTCTGTCTGTCTGTCATCTGAGCTGGTCTACGTGGCTTTGATCGGACCTTCCAGTTTCTTTCTTGAGAATTTCGTGGGTAAGGATTTCAAAAGTCAAATAGATTCTATATGCTGAAAGTTTTACAGTAGTTTCAATATTCACAGACAATCATTGAATTTTCCACTTTATGAAAGAGATGTGATTAGTTTGGTTACAGAAAATCTGTGTTCAATTAACGTGAAGCAAACAAAAAGAAAAGAGAACAAAAATGAAAATAAATTAGAATGAAAATAAAAAAGAAAACAACAAAAAGGAAAACAATTGAAATTGAAACGTATGCATTATTATGACACTACATGCGATTTTCAAAGATAATGTAAAGGTTTAGTTTGTGCTGGGAAAATCTATCAAGCCATCCCAAAAATATTGATGTTGAGATTTTCCCATAAATGAATTTCATAAGGTCAAATTATTTAATTATTTACGTTCTGATATAAAATGTACGTTTATGATGAAATGGTTGTTGTGCATGCTTTTTTTCAATTATAAATGACCCAACGATTTGTATCTCGAAACTAAGAATGATAAACAAATGATCTGCTTGGTTTTCTTCATTTTGTATAGCATGATCATTTATCATTGTGAAAAAACCCTCATTTTGTCAAAGGTGTCCTTGTTTTTCCTATGTACTGTCAACTTATTTGTCACAAAACTCTAAGTAACAGGGGAAGACATTTATCATGTGTTCAGTTATGCCAGTCTACACGTTTGATGATATGTGATACATCCCATTTGCATAACTGTATAGTTGTTCACTTTGGCTGACTCCCTATTTAACATTGGGTTTGTTCTGTGTGGTCTTCAATTAGAAGAACTGGTGCGTAAAATTTACATAAATTTTACATGCGTTCATGGAAAGTTGTAATGTGAAAAGTGTGGTATTGTCTATGTTTCACAGTATCTTCCATGCCGAAATCACATTACCTGAGAAAAATAGTGTTGGCTGAAATTTTTGCACTTGACAACAATGTAAATACAATGTAAAATTAAGTATAGAATTCAATAGTTTTGACAGTATATTTCCAGGTAGATGTTTTATTGTATCTCTCCGCACAAGTATCTGTCTTGATAATGAGGGTCCATCTGTTTTGCATGAGGTAATTTGTCAAGTTGATAACAAGTATAAAGAACATTTGATATAAGTCTAATATAACGACAAACAGGTTATAATATGTTATCAGGTTTCAAGGGAAATTCTGACAAATTATGAAGGAGGATATTGTTTACAATCTCTCTATTTTGCTGTATACAATTTCTCAATCATTGCTATGTTAAGACGATCATTGTGCTTATCAAATTAATTACATTTCAGGTCTGACAGGCTTCACGTGGGTCAGCATGTTCCTGAGTGCCGTCATTGCCGCTGAGCGGTGTTTCTGTGTGGTCAGTCCACTACGTGCCCAGCGCGTGCTGAGCACGAGAACCATGGCTGTGTTCATCACTATCACCTCCCTTGTCCTGTTGACCGGTATGCTGGCCATTGCAGGCCCTAAACACACCATGGCCTGTGTCTTTGACCCCAAGACCAACATCACGTCACAGATTGTCTACGTCACTGAGTACGTCGTCTTTATAATAATAATAATAATAAAGAGCATTTATATAGCGCCTAATCTCATGAAAACAAGAGCCCTAAGCGCTTACAGGTATCACGCAGACACAACCAAACACACACACACACACACACACACACACACACACACACACACACACACACACACACACACACACACACACACACACACACACACACACACACACACACACACACCAGCCGACATTCAAGGCTCAAAAGACAACAAGGGGGGATTTGGGGAAATTAGGTGGTAGAGTCTTTATAAGTATCATGAGAGGGACTGGAAGAGATGGGTTTTCAGAGAGGACCTGAAAGAAGTGAGAGTTGCAGAGTGGCGAACAGAGACAGGGAGCCGATTCCAGATTACAGGGGCCTGATAGGAAAAGGAGCGTTGACCATAGGTTTTAGTGCGACAGGATGGTATGCGGAAGGTACGAGTATCAGCCGAGGAACGAAGTTGACGAGAGGGGGTGTACAGATGGAGGAAGTCAGAGATGTAAGGGGGTGCAAGACCGTTGAGAGACTTAAAACATAACAAAGCAATCTTGTAGCGAATTCTCTTTTCAACAGGTAACCAGTGAAGAGATTTGAGAAGAGGAGTGACATGAGAGGAATGAGATTTTCTGAAGATGAGCCTAGCAGCATTGTTTTGAACTTTTTGAAGCTTTTGAATGAGAGAGAAAGGACAGCCCGAGAGGAGGGAGTTGCAGTAATCGAGACGAGAGAGAACAAAGGCACAGAGGAGAGTTTTGGTGGCTTCGACAGAGAGGATATTGCGAATAGAAGAAATTCTGCGTATCTCAAGATAGCATAATCTGCAAACATTCTGGACGTGTTTTTCAAAGGACAGGGTGTTATCAAGAGTGACTCCAAGATTGCGGACAGTGGAAGATAGTGGAATGTCAGATCCAAGCAGAGAGACAGACAGAGGAAGGGAAGAACACTTAGCCAATGTGGTGGGAGAGATAAGGCTAAGTTCAGTTTTAATGGGGTTGAGTTGAAGTTTGTTTACAGTCATCCAGGAGTGAACATCAGAAATGCAGCCTTGGGTTTGTCTGATTATAGAGGGCAGTTGTGGGAGGGAACCAGAAGTATAGAGTTGGTTGTCATCAGAAAAGCTATGATGGGACATAGAGTGAAGTCGCATAATTTCAGAGAGGGGTTGTGTGTACAGCACAAATAGGATGGGACCTAAAACAGAGCCTTGGGACACACCAAACTGGAGGGTAGCGGGTGCAGAGGATGAACAACAGACAGAGACTGTTTGAGTGCGATTGGAGAGGTAGGACTGGAACCAAGACAGAGCGATGTCAGAGATACCGAACACTTTATGGAGACGTGTGAGCATGATAGAATGGTCGATGGTGTCGAATGCAGCCGAGAGATCAAGGAGAGATAGAAGAGAGATTTGATTTTGATCAAGAGCAGTCAGAATATCATTTGCAATTTTTACAAGAGCAGTTTCAGGGCTGTGTCCAGTGCGATAAGCCGACTGATAAGGGTAAGAGAGGTTGTTGGCGGTGATATGATCAGAGATCTGTGCGAGAACAATTTTTTCAAGGACTTTGGATAAGAAAGGTAGGTTGGAAACAGGTCGATAGTTTTTGAGGTTATTGGGGTCAAGACTAGGTTTCTTTAAAAGAGGTCTGACCAGGGCAGATTTGAAGGAAGTGGGAAAGATACCAGATGACAGGGAATTGTTGATGACAGTTGTGAAGTGAGGGAGCAAAGTATCTAGGCAGTGTGTTAAGATAGATGCTGGAAGAGGATCAAGCTCACAGGTCTTGATGTCAGAATGGCGGATTACATTGCGGATAGTAGTTTCAGAAGCAGGCTGAAAAGAAATAAGTGGTGTGCCTTGAAACAGAGGGTCGGGAATAGGAGGTTGAGAGATGGGCTGGGAGTCAAGACTGGAACGGATGGACCTAATTTTATCAATGAAAAAATCTGAAAAATGTTGTGCTAGACGGGCAGGGGGAAAGCATGATGGGAGAGGAGATTTATCTGATTTGCCAAGGAGGGTATTAGTAACGGAATATAGCTGTTTTGATGTAGAACATGCAATAATTTTCGCATTGTAAAAGGCAGTCTTTATAAATAGAAGAAGGGTGAAAAGGGGCATGTCTGTGTAAAATGCTGTTAGAAGATGTAAGTGAACTGATAATGTCTTGTCTGAATTTCTTTTCAGATTTCAGGTTCAAGCGTGCATAGGTCTGAACAAAAGATATGACACTTCGATTTTGTTTCGAAACATTATGACTCTCAGATCAAATCATGATAAGTACGAGTACTCCACATAGAGGGAAAAACGTATGCCTCATAAAATTGCTTGATTATCAACAAATAATTGTTGAAGCACCACTTTGTGCAATGTTTGCATAGTGTAGAAAGTTTATCTCAGAAATATGCTTTGAAATCATTTGCATAACATGAATCCAAAATACTACATGGCATCTTTCTTTGATGTCTAAGATTCTTTCCATGCTGATGTGCTCCTTTGGGAGGGTCTGAACATATCTGAAGGATTTAAAATTGTACTGAAAACAAATAATCAAGTTGCAGGATATCGCTTATGCATATCTCTCATTAGAATGTGAAAAAAGAATGTATGCTATGTCACTTTCTGTTCTAGTTATCTGAAAAGTTGAATCTGATTTTCAAATTGTTATTGTCTATAGACACATCTGTGATTTATTGAAACACTTATCCACCCCCAACCCCACCCTCATGAGGATATTAATATAAAATGTAAATATGAATGGAGCAAATATAGAGTCAGAAACACAATCAGCGCACTTTGTGAGCTGACTGCATTTTGTGTGTGTGTATGCATGTGTGCGTGTATGTGTGTGCATGTGTGTGTGTGTGTGTATGTGTGTGCGTGTATGTGTATGTGTATGTGTGTGTGTATGTGTGTGTATGTGTGTGTGTGTGTGTGTGTGTGTGTGTGTGTGTGTGTGTGTGTGTGTGTGTGTGTGTGTAATTGTGTGTGTGTTTGGCAATTGTCATTTATTGTTCCTTCTGTTGCTGTTGTCTTATTTAAAGATAAACAGTCCCTACAGGAATTCTGTGCGCATGTGTATAAGATTGCGCGCGCGCGTGTGTGTGTGTGTGTGTGTGTGTGTGTGTGTGTAAGTGTGTGTGTGTGTATGTGTGTGTGTGTAAGTGTATGTATGTGTGGATGTGTGTGTGTGTGTGTGTGTGTGTGTGCGTACGCATGTGTGTGTAGAAGGGGTAGTGAAGCATTTTTGTGATATTGTTATATTGATGTGAAACATTTTGCATTGTCTTTACACACGTGGGTATATGCACACATTCATGTATGCGTGTGTGAGTGTGTGTGTGTGTCTGTATGTGTGTGTGTCTGTATGTGTGTGTGTATGTTTGTGTGTATGTGTGTGTGTGTGTATGTGTGTGTATGTGTGTGTGTGTGTGTGTGTGTGTGTGTGTGTGTGTGTGTGTGTGTATGTAACGTGTGTATGCGTTTTGATTTGATGCATTTCTCAAGATTGGAAGCCTTATACATATCAACATTAATTCTCTATGCCGTTGACATGCCTGCACACCAAAAGACATTGCATTTTGGGGGGGTGGGGGGGGGGGGGAAGCAGATAATAAATCTTGAATCTTTAACACTTGAACTTGTGTACAGTCATAGCAAACAATCATCCTTCCATATAAATTCTGTCTGCAGGTATTACCTGAAAAACAAAACAGTCCTGGATGTGTTGGACGTATTCGTCTACGCGACTGCTCTCCCAGTCATCTTTCTGCTCATCATCTTTTTCACCACCTCCACGACAGCCATCAAACTTCGCTCAGCAGTTAAATGGCGAAGTCAAAGTTCTTCAGTCAGCTCATCCATGGCCAATATCAACAAAGAAGCTCGAGAAGTGGCACTGACAAAGATGTTAATCGGGGCCTCTGTGTTATTCATGGTGTGTCTGATCCCCATGATCTGTGTCCAAATTGCTATGTTTCTGGTGCCAGAACTCAAGTATGGTGGGCGCTACCACAATCTGACAGGCGTTCTGTGGCGTATCATTCCTGTCTTCAGATGTGTCAATTCATCTTTCAACTTTTTTATTTATTACTCCATGGGAACTCGCTTCAAACAAACTTCGATGGAAATGATATGCTGTGGTAGTACCAAAGGCGACGTTGGCAAAGTTAAACGAGACAAAGAGACTTGTGGCATTGCTGTTGTATCATAGGCCTATAGGGGAAAACTGGTTTCTAGTGTGGCACTATGCGATGTCATACAAAAAGTATGACTAGAAATACACAGAAAAATCGTTAATAAAACAACACACATGCGCGTAAATAAAGATGATTTTTCGATTGTATTAATAATGCAAATCGTATCAAACTCTTTACCATGACTGTCACAAACTCTGTGTGAAGACAACTTACACTATTTTGCCAGTAGTGGATTTCACTTAGCGTTATTACGTGATACTAAATAAGATGCTCGCTATAACCATGTAGTCCCATATATCACAACACGAGTCAAAAGAAGAAGAAAAAGAAATAGTCAGACAGGCGATACATTATTGTGAACAGAAATATCACTGGTATGGATACACCATGACTCAAGAGCAGAAAACATTCCAGACATGTTCATTGTTTTTAATATTCTGTTACGATGGCACAGAAGGAATGCCCTTTGATAGTAAACTTTGTCTGTTGCATACATAATTTAATATTGTGTTTTTCTGTCTTATTCCAACACTATCCAGCTGTAATATATTTTGCTTACATTTATAGAAGTAACGTGTAGCAGAACGTGTTGAAAAAAATCACGGCATCCCCTGTTTTTATACTATGCTCGACTCCAAAAAGAAACACGTTTTCAGAAATTTTAAATCATGCACATGTTCACTTCTATTAAACAGCTTTTCTTTAAACATTCTAAACGTTCTGAACTTATTCATACCTCCAAAATACACATTTAATGTCATCTTTTTCTTGTCAGAAAACGTGCATTTTTTAAAATCATTTACTATATTCGTTTGTTTTAGAATTACGTTTATTACTGTGAGTTCAGATTTACATCTTGCAGTCGTTTTTTAAAGAAGCATGAATTCCGCCCTAATGCTTTATTGAGTTTAATTTTCCATGTCTCACAGTGAGTAGAGTTTTGATTAGCGATTATTATGAAGACATAATACGTTTTAGTGTTTTTATGTATTAAATGTAGTGTTTGTAAAGTTACACATGGACTATTCTAAACTATCTATTAGTTAGCATGCTGTTTTTTTTCTTTATCTATTTCTTTATGGTCGATTTCCATTAAGTCTAGATTGATATTATATTTTCTATTGAATTTTGAGTATCACACAAAAAAAAAATTGCATTGATTTTTCAGTTACACCACTTTGACGAATACGTTTGAAGCACCTGCAAGCAAAGATTGTTTTTAAAGAAAGAGTGAATCTTTTCTCTGTTAATTTCGAGAATTTTATATGCGACTAAATCTTTGAGACTCCAACCGGTATCCGAGCATTATATTTACTGTCCACCATTAACAGTCGGACCTGTGACATGAACCTGATGTAGTCATGTGTTCGGAATAATTAAAATTTCTTATTGAGTTTTACGTTATTGCTGGTAGAAAGAAACTCTAGGGAGAGCTAGACAACAGAAGGTCTTCAGAGAAGTAACCCCCTTTAGACAAGTGTTTCGGCCCTGAATTCTTACACTCTCTTTTTTTTTTTTTTTTTCCCACGCGGGGAGAGAACCTGGCGATTCTGCGCTTCAGAACTGCGGTACGCGGTTTTACCAATGTGCTAACGGGGCACACATCATCTGTAGGGAATTTAATCCTATGAAGTTCACTTTTGGTTCTCCTTGCCCAATCCAGCTTGAGCTCCTTTCTGCTGCCTCTGCCATCGCTTAAGGGCTCTAGTCATCTTCTTCCCAAAATGGCGAGTTGTTTCATGAGATCATAAGCGGAGGTGTCCACAACCCTCTTGCCCGACTCTATGGCGAAGATTTTGACCCGCAGACCTGCTTTTTCAGGGTGCTGGCAAGACCGGCGTATTTTTCGGTCTTGTAGATATGTGCTTCTTCCATTCTGCTTTCGTATGGCACAGTGAGTTCTATCAGAATCACTTGTTTCGAGGAGTCAGAGTGGAGAGCGATGTCTGGTCTCATGCCTGTCTTGCTGATGACATCTGGTAATTTCTCCACTCTGGGAGGTCTGCCGCTGCTACTGTTTTATTGTTCATATGATGTTTTGGAAAGGTTATAACCCTGATATGGCTCTACGCAGTCGGCTAGGCTTTAAACAAAAATGACAATGACAAAACAAAAATAACAATGTTCATATGATAATGCGAAAAGGAAAAACAACAGACAGCAGCAGACATTTCCTTCCTCGCGCGCGCGCGCGCGTGTGTGTGTGTGTGTGTGTGTGTGTGCGCGCGCGCTCGCACGTGCGGTTGTGTGTGTGTGCGTGCGTGTGTGTATCTATATGCGTGCGTGTGTGCATATGTATGTGTATGAGTGTGTGTGAGTGTCTGAGAGAGAGAGGGGGGGGGGGAAGAAAGAGAGAGGAAGAGAGACAGACAGACAGACAGACAGACAGGCAGACAGGCAGAGACAGAGAAAGAGAAAGAGAGAGAGAGAAGGGGAGAGGGAGAGAGGGGGAGAGGGAGAATGAGAGAGAGAGACAAACAGACAGACAGACAGACAGACAGACTGAAACTGTTAAAAATACAAAGATCGAAGAACTGATGTGAGAAGTTTAGGACCTGCCTTGATTAATCAAAGAAATATTATTTTCCTCAGCATTGATAACTTCTAACGTATGCATGTGTGTGTGTTTATTTTTGTTTTTTTGTTTTTTTTGTTTTTTTTGTTTTTGTTTTTGTTTTTTGGTCGATGTCATTTCGTTGGTGGTTCAGCGTAAGGTACATAATCGTTGACAACAAGACGAATTCTTTACACAGTTATTTCCCTTCCAGAGAAAATTGCGCCATGGAGCCCATGGTGTTTCCAGTTTTGCGGCGATTTACTTCCCCTATAACAGACTCGCATTTGATGCTGAAAAAATATGTTATGAACCACCACAACCACCACACAACAACAACAACAAGTAGTAGTAGTAGTAACAATATTAGTATAGTAGTAGCAGCAGTAACAGTTGTAGTAGTAGTGGTAGAAGT
>JAPXFY010000012.1:33821745-33834245 GCA_030674185.1 Monoplex corrugatus | reverse complement strand
TACGCCAATGGTTCATGCGCTTTACAAAAGCATTAGAGACAAACGTAGACATATGCGACTATATACATATCGACCCTTAGCAATAACACGGGGAACAACAACAACAACAACAACAACAAATACAACAACAACAATAACAACAACAACAACAATAACAACAACAACAACAATAACATAACAGTCTTGCTAGTTGTATTTGTATTAATATTATATAAAAAAAATGTAAGTTACATACAAGAATCAAAGGAAAAGAAGGAAGGGAAGGGAGGGCATTAAGAAAGAACAGCTAGGTGAATGGGGGAGGGGAAGACATGTCAACCAAAGAGTATAATGAAAACAGGATAAAAATAACATTTGCCATCTCATTAAAAAAAACACATAAAAATAGTCTGATAAAATATCACTTTCCGTATATATGTCAATCAATCGAGTGTACTGCAAAGGCATAAGATAAAGGCAGATGCACGTAAAGCAATACATGTCAATCCCCATCAACAACAATGCATATTATCAAATACTGACATAGAAGCATACGAGAAGAAGAAAGTGAAAGATGCAATAACCAACAAACAAGGTGGATGGGAGGGGTAGGGGGAGATAACATATCAACTCTTACGCTATGATGAAAACAAATGAATTGTAACTCATACACAATTCCAAAAAAGCCACAAACGGAGAAAAAAAAATCAAATTCAATCAATAGGAAGTAAACAGACAAGAGATTCAATAATTTTAATATGAAAGGCATTAGCGTACACGTGTGATAGAAATGGCTGACGAAATGTTTTATTAGCAAGTGTATGCAGTGTTCTGAGTTTACTGTTTTTGTACTTTGTATCTGCTTCTATGCTAGCTGGATAGGTAGCGCAAACTGTGTTAGATTTGAGAAGTTCAACATGGGAGATACTTCTCAAGAGTTATGTCCTTTGATTAATATTATTAAAAATCTCCCTGCCTCCCTCTTATTTCTTTGGTATGCAGTTTTAATTAGAATAATTGTTTAGGATAATTCAAACAGACAGAATTATTTAGGATAATTCAAACAAATATTTGTAAAACGTTCATTTGAAACTGTTTAGTGATGTGCATGACATGCTTGTGGATGGGCAGTATATTCCAGATATATGTGCCCAAAAAAGGAGATGCTTGCTTTGAATATGTTTACCCTTGGTCTTGGAAGATAAACGTTATGTCTTGAATATTAGTGTAGAAGGTTCGGTGAGAGATGAATAGTTTGTGAAATATTTTACAATACAATACAATATTTTATTTATATAGCGCAAAATCTTGATAAAATCAAATCTAAGCGGTAAAATAGACACACACGCACGCACGCACACACACGCACGCACGCACGCACACACACACACACACACACACACACACACACACACACACACACGCACACGCACACGGTTATAAATGGGGAGAAAGAATAAAAGCAATGGAAAATTATAGAGAATTATAGAGAGCATATTATAGAGAGCATATTATATACAATTATATATTACAATGTGATTCCCCTGCAGAGGGGATTGAGTGAGGTCAGGATTTTATGCAGAGGAGAAAAGGTGAGTTTTGAGAGCGGACTTGAAGGAGACAAAAGTAGGTTGCTGACGGACTGAGAGAGGAAGTTTGTTCCAGGAAAGTGGACCAGAAACAGAGAAGGCTCGTGGACCATAGGTATTGAGCTTAGTGCGTGGTAAGCGAAAAGTCAGAGGATCGGAGGCAGAGCGGAGGGTACGTGAGGGAACATAGATCTCAAGTAGGCTTGACAGGTAATCGGGGGCTGCGTTATTGAGGCTTTTGTAGCACATGGTGTCTAGTTTGTACTGTATGCGCTTTGATACAGGGAGCCAGTGAAGTTGTGCCAGGAGAGGAGGTATGTGGTCAGCTTTTTTCTTTTTTTAGTATAAGGCGTGCAGCATTGTTTTGAATGCGCTGCAGGATGTGAATGGTGGAGGCAGAAAGACCAGACAGGAGTGAATTGCAATAGTCAATGCGAGACATTATGAAGGAGAGAACGAGTTTTGCAGTTGTTTCGACAGAGAGATACTTCCTGATCAGGCTTATACGATGGAGGTGATAGTAGCAAGATCTGGCAGTTTGAGAAACAAAGTTGTTCATGGAGAGGGTAGAGTCAATGCAGACACCAAGGTTTTAGCTGAATCAGAAATTGGAACTGATGTGTTACATAATGGGAGAGAAAGAGGAGGCAGCTGAGAAAATTTCTGATTGGTGCCAATGAGGATAGCTTCTGTCTTGTCGTCATTAAGCTGAAGTTTGTTGAACGTCATCCAGTTCTTAATGTCCGAGTAACACTCAGTGGTGCGAGTCAAGAGGCGCTGTATATTGTCTGGTGTGTCACTGTCTAGAAGTTGGGTGTCATCAGCATAGAAGTGGTGTTTTATAGAGTGGGAGTTGATGATGGTGGACAGGGGGGAGGTGTAAAGAGTGAAAAGAACAGGGCCAAGGACAGATCCTTGTGGAACACCACAGGTCAGGTATGCAGGTTGAGAGTAAGTGCCATTGATGAGAACAGTTTGTTTTCTGTTTGATAGATATGAAGTGAACCAGGAGAGAGCAATGTCAGAGATGCCAAAAGTATGATGAAGTCTAGAAAGGAGAATACCATGGTCAATGGTATCAAAGGCTGCAGACAGATCAAGGAGTGTGAGGAGAGAGACTTTGCCAGTATCAGTTGCAAGGAGGAGATTGTTGAGAATGTGTAGCAGGGCAGTTTCAGTGCTATGGGACTGGCGGTAGGCTGACTGGAAAGGATTGAGGAGATTGTTGGCAGACAGGTGAGAGTTCAGCTGGTTGAGGACAACTTTTTCGATGAGTTTTGACAAGAAAGAGAGATTAGAGATAGGCCGGTAATTTTTCAATTCATTTGGGTCTAAATTGTATTTCTTGAGGAGAGGGTGAACAATAGCAGACTTGAAAGAATCTGGGACAGTTCCAGTTTGAAGAGAAGTGTTGATGATGTCAGTGATGAATGGGAGTAGAGTAGGGAGACAGTCAGAGTAGAGAGAACCTGGAAGAGGATCCAGTTCGCAGGTTTTGAACGACATGGATCTGATTTATGTTGAGAATTTCTTCTTGTGAGACTGGGGTAAAAATAGTAAGAGGTGTGCCAGAGAAGGAAGGGTCACGTGGACATGGTTGACAGGGTGTCCTGTCAAGCCTGTCACGAAGAGTTTGTATTTTGGTGGTGAAATACTTGGAGAATACTTGGGAGTTCTTCATTTGTGTGTTTTGTTGGGAGAGGTAAATCTTTTCGTGTGCCAAGGAGATGATTCATGGTTGTATTTGTGGATACTTTTGTACATCTGTGTGCTGTTGTTATACTTAAGTAGGTTTTTGAGTGATAGTATTCTCGCTTTTTTAATTTCTGGTCTGTGATCAGGGAGCTGTCAGTTAGTAGAAGTGTCCCGGCTCTTCTGTGCGGGGATTTTTTTTTAAAATAGAGCTTCGCTGCAAACATCCCGTGTTGCTGATGCATAGTCAAAATGGGATTTGATATAAGCAGTATGGTTTTATTTGTGTCTTTCTTTCTTTCTTTCTTTCTTTATTGTTGTTTATTCATTTACTTATTTATTTATTGCTTCAGGGTTAATAAAACGTGAGAGCTTACTAAGAAAAAACAGATACTTAGAGAGTTTTACTGAAATGATCATTGTGAACTTCTCATGTAAGTTTTTCGTCTATGTGTACGATTCAATAAGTTTTCATAGTTTAAAATATTGTCACACTCCTTCTATTTGAAATTTATATCTGTCAAAATGCCACTGAAAAGGGGGAGGGGATACTCTGGCTGAAAATGAGAACTCCTCAATCTTTTGAAGTGCTACAGCTTTAAGTTGAACCTGGCATTAGGTTGAATTCTTTTTCTATGTTCCCGATCTTTTTTCTCTCCTTTCTTGCATCTCTGACAGTTTTATATCGTTTTTGTTGTCCTTTTTCTTGCATTTCTGACATTTCATATCTGCCAGTTCTTTCAGTGCCAGCTTACCCTTTCTGCTCTTTATTATTTTCCTTCACGTTGGAGGCGAGATTTTTGAACACTGTATGCTTCAAACTGTTAGGTGGTTTTTCTTGTATGGCTTTCATTGTAAAGCTTTCTGTGTAAAACACGTGCAAGAAGCTCTTTTTTCGCCTGATTTATGGAACGTTTTTTTTTCTACTTTCCTTATGAATTCTATGTGCAGTACATAGCTATGGAAAGCTACAACAAAGATTTGGTTATGTGCAATTTGGTGTTATCTTTCTTTTTCTAGTTTATTGGTCAGAACTTCAATCCGGTACGTAGAGCGAAAGATACCTTTTTTCCAGATCATCTTGTATCATACATAATTTGATACGTAGTGGATTGTCCTCTAGTCTTATTTTTAAACTCAGCACTGCTGTTTTCCATATTCTATCAATCATTATGTAATCTTTTTGATTTTTGTACCTCTCTCCAGGGTATACATGTGTAACGCCTGCGATGTGGCTGCTTAAAATGAGTGTAAGCAAAGACTAGATTATTTGCCTGACAAAAGGACGCTAAGAGATCTGTATGTTCGTTACGAGACTTCACAATCCATCAAATAGTAAATATTGTTTTGTTTTTTCAAGATAAAGGCTCTATTTTGATGAAATTTAATATTCCATCAAATACAGCCTTTGTCTTAAAAACACTATTCTTCGTTTCCCTGCTCACTTGCATTTCTTTCTTTTTTCCAGATACGATGACGATATATCTTTAAGGGTGGCATTAAATTAACATATACATCAACGACAAAAGTTAGGCCATTAGTTGGTCGCTGAGTAATTTGGACAATATCAGAAAAGGAAATAATTTTTTTGCTAATCAGTAGAATCTCTTTCAGCACATTTTGATCTTAAATAAGCTACCTACATCCTTGATCACTTTGTAACAATTTGTGGGCTGGCTTTAATCCTTAAAAATGAATATAGCTTGACAGTCTTGATCAGGGCTGCCACCCCCTCCCACACCCATCATCCCCTTTCAAATCTGATTCTGAGAGAGTAATTGGCTCTGCAGGAGCAGAACAAGACTTGATAAAAAGTTGTTATTATTAACCCTTTGACTCCTGCGCCGTATCCACCCACCGCAAAAACTTAACACTTTGTCTCCCTCACCCTATCCACCAGCTTCCTGCATAGGGCGAGGGAATCAAAGGGTTAAGTTTTTGCTTTGCTAGCATGGTTGACAATACAGAATGCTAGTGGACAGGGTTCCGGGAGGCAAAGAGTTAAACCTCACTGCATTATCTGGTGAAGGCTCTGACCATCCCTTTTTCTCTTCTTCTCTTCTCTTTTGTCCCTCACTCTCAGTCTTTGCTTCCCATACAACAACCCTTATCTCAACTCCTTCTCTCCTGATATTACAGACATTGCCTACACCCTCTTGAAACCCCCTATTATTTCTATTAAGTTTGTAAAAATGGATTATGAATATGTTGAGGATGACAGAACACTGTTTTCGATATTGACAAGCAGACAGACAGACAGACAGCTTGGGAGGCATGTGTTTACGCATGTGTGTACAAGAGAGAGAGAGAGAGAGAGAGAGAGAGACAGACAGACAGACAGACAGACAGACAGACAGACAGAGAGAGAGAGAGAGAGAGAGAGAGAGAGAGAGAGAGAGAAAATAGTAACAATAACAATAACAATAACAACAACAATACATGTAATGATAATGAGAAGAGGAATAACAACAACAGAAACAACAACAACAGGCACACACACACACACACACACACACACACACACACACACACACACACACACACACACACACACACACACACACACACACACACGCACATATACAACCACATACATATACAACATACATGTACACAAATACAGCTTTCCCTTCAGTAAATTTGATTGTTATAGTTTTAGGAGAAACAAACCACGTATACGATGAAAGATATATACATTTCACAGAAAGAATGAGCAGAATTTAAGGTTACCTGTTGAAAATAGATGTGGCAAGAAAGAGAGAATATGAAAAAAAAACCCCAAGGTTAAAAAAAAAGAAAGACAGACAACCAGAGGTAATTACTTCTGCTATGTGACCAGGCTGACATCCAGCGTCTAACAGAGACTAACTTTTGGAGTTTCCTGATGTCTGATGATTCAATTCCAGATCACAGCGCGTGGCGTCTCCGTATTTCACGCTGACGCTTTGACACGTGCGCTATGGCTCCTGGCCAAAAAAAGCCACTGCATCATCAACAGTGCCCTGTTCCCGCTGTAGCGTCCAGATAATTGATCTCATCTGCAGAGATGTCAGTCAGTTGGCGATGCATGGAGGACAGTGTTCTTAACGCTAGCGTAAGCTATGATGGGTCTAAACACAGCTAGAAAAGGTCAGTGTTAGACTGAACTTTTTGTTGTTGTTGTTGTTGTTTTTTCGAGGGGGATGTTGGGGGGGGGGGGGGTCGGGGGGGGGGGGGGGATGGTGGTTGATGGAGAAAGCATGGCCCAGAGAAGGAGATGAGACATAGATTTACTATGTGGAGTATTTCTGTATAGTAAAGAGATTTGAACATGTATTCATTTCTTATATCGGTTGGAATGGAAACAATTGTGACGATGTTGACATAATCGAGAGAAAAACAAACAAACAAACAAACAAACAAACAAACAAACAAACAAACAAACAAACAAACAAGAAACCGTGATGCTGGTCAGTCTGTTTGATTATATTTACATGATCACGTGTTGTATGACATGTTATTTGATCATCTCAATATGTGAAAGGTGCTTGTGCATATTGAATTTTTAATATCTTCATGAAAATAACAATGGCATCACGTTGAGACAAGTTAATAAACTTAAATGTCTGGGAACAGTCATCTCACCCGACAGCAGATGCACATTAGAAATATTCAACAAAATCGGCCAAGCTAAAACAGCATTCAAGAAAATGAAAAGCTTTCTTACCAATAAATATTACTTATCAATTAATATCAGGAAAATAGTTCTTCAGAGTTACGTAGAATTGAGATTGTTGTACAGACGTGAAGTGTGACAGTCAACACGCAAAGTCAGAACAAGATTGAGGCAGCTGAGATGTGGTTTCTGAATAGAATGTTGAGTGCCATGGACAGCAAAGAAAACAAACGAGACTGTCTTGGAGGAGGCAGACACAAAAAGAACATTAGTGAAGAAGATTATCAAAAGACACGCAACGTTTATAGGATATTTTATAAGTCAAGATAAATTAGAGCACCTAGTCACGACAGGAAATCTGGAGGGGAAAAAGAGCACCAGGTAGACTTAGGAAGAAAACATTGGACGGATTTGCGCAGTGGATGAAGACAGAGAGGGCGGGATAAGTACTTGCAGCGACTTTGATAACGGCACCTTGACGTCCAGACTTACACATCTATGACTCTTTTAAAGTCTACATTTTTACTTAAATTTGCTAGACACATCCATACAATAACTAGGTAAACCTGGATAACACATTTTTTTGTCAAAGACACACAGACAGACACTCATAGTCTGGAATTTGGAATTTGTTCAAGAGGGATCCACCACGCTCGGATAACTCCATATACGCTCCACCTAAAACTGCCGACAATAATCTGACAGACTTCCTGAGCCTGCGCAAAACCCTATGCATTGGCAAGATCTTGAAATAAGGCAGGGAGAAAAGAAGCCTATGAAAAGCTAAGCTGACACTATCAGAATGATAAAAACATTACGATGAGCAGCGAACAGGCCAGGCTGAGATCGAACTCGAGGTATCATGTATTAAGTCCATGTCTCTGCCAACTGGCCCGAGTAAAACGTAAGTGTAATCGAAAAGAAAACGAACTCAGATCACCTCGAGGCAGACAAGTATTCTGCCCCTAAACACTCAGGTAGACAGCCAGCCAGACATCCATAGAACAACTGGGGAAATCTTGATAACACATTATAGTCAAAGACAAACAGATTGACAGTCGCTCAGATAGACAGAGAGGCATACGTCTTTCCTGTTGAAATGGCATTATCTCCCCTTTTCCTCCTTTTTATTCTAAAACAAAAAGGGAGATTGGAAAAGAAATCCAAATCTGTATTGATACGTCTGATGCAAGTGGTTGAAATCCTCACAATTTCCTTTCACTTCTCTGTCTTTGGATCTTTTCCCTACTTCTCTTAATCTAAATTGACGACCAGACATGTTTTAGTTTAAATTGATTCACCCCAGTTTCTGTCTGTCTGCCAGTTTATCAATAGTGTGTGTGTGTGTGTGTGTGTGTGTGTGTGTGTGTGTGTGTGTGTGTGTGTGTGTGTGTGTGTGCGTGTGTGTGTGTGTATGTGTGTGTATGTGTATGTGTGTGGGGGTATGTGGGTGTGGGTGTAGGCGCGTGCACATTTTCCTGTTTGCGTGCGCGTGTGTACACTTGTGCTCGCTCATACAACGGATATTTACATCTTTGCTCTAATCTCCCAGAGTCAAATCAAAGTACAGTTAAAATACTTCATGCATTGCAACGACACTTACAGTGGGCTTACCTGACAAACAGCACCAACGTTGAGACAAAGAAATGTCTATAGTATGAAAATGTGGCGCGACCAGCTAAGACATATGGACGCAGACATCCAGACACATTTATAACAATCACCATACTAACCATTCTACACAACCACATTGACAGAAGAACAAAGAGACACGTTTAGAACAATCACCATACTAATCATTCTATACAGCCACACTGACAGAAGAATAACCGAAAGCCTACACAGACAGACAAGACAGACAGATAAAGAGAGAAACTACTGATAAACAAAATGTTTACTGTCACAATGACACTACTCAAAATGTCATTATTATCTGCACATGTAAGATCACATGATATAATATCTTTCATCAAAATAAGTTTCTATGTGTGATTTAAACAGGAAAACCACCAGCCAATCAGTCAATTAATCAACCAATCAACCTGTCGACAAAGCAACCAATCGACCAACCAACACAACTATTCGTGAACGACTGATTTCAAACACAAAAAAGCGTAGGAAAAGATAATAGCAGCGAACAAGCACAATCATATCAATTAACCAACGAACTAACAATCAGTTCATTATTAACAACCACACACGTGACTGCCTGACTAACTGAATGACTGGCTTAAATTAATGAATGTCGATTGATAACAAAACAAAATGTTTTACTGCACACATGCTATTGAGAGAGTCAGACTCCATGGTGGGAGCAACGAGCATGCTACTTCCAATCACAGGAATGAACTAATGAAGCGATCTCACCTACAACTCGGGAATCATATACAGGACCAGAACAAAAGCCAAAACCCCAAGAAAACACAAAAAGAGAGGAAAAAGTGGAAGGAAACATGCAAATATAAATGGAAACATGACAAAATCTGAAAGGCTGTCAAACAAAAATACTTCAGGCTCCAATGTCTGCCGGATAAGAGCTGGCAGATTTGGGTGGAGCGCAAATGGAATTGCTCGAGAACGATGAGTCCCGCTGGAACTCCAAACTCCACACTCGCTAATTATAATATTGACACATTCTCTCACTATAAATATTCACATGCCAATGGTGATATTGACACATTCTCTCACTATAAATGTTCACATGCCAATGGTGATATTGACACATTCTCTCACTATAAATGTTCACATGCCAATGGTAATATTGACGCATTCTCTCACTATAAATGTTCACATGCCAATGGTGATATTGACACATTCTCTCACTATAATGTTCACATGCCAATGGTGATATTGACACATTCTCTCACTAAAATGTTCACATGCCAATGGTGATATTGACACATTCTCTCACTATAAATGTTCACATGCCAATGGTGATACTGACGCATTCTCTCACTATGAATGTACACATGCCAATGGTAATATTGACACATTCTCTCACTATGAATGTTCACATGCCAATGGTAATATTGACACATTCTCTCACTATGAATGTTCACATGCCAATGGTGATATTGACACATTCTCTCACTATAAATGTTCACATGCCAATGGTAATATTGACACATTCTTTCACTATAAATGTTCACATGCCAATGGTAATATTGACACATTCTCTCACTATGAATGTTCACATGCCAATGGTGATATTGACACATTCTCTCACTATAAATGTTCACATGCCAATGGTAATATTGACACATTCTCTCACTATGAATGTTCACATGCCAATGGTGATATTGACACATTCTCTCACTATAAATGTTCACATGCCAATGGTAATATTGACACATTCTCTCACTATACATGTTCACATGTCAATGGTAATATTGACGCATTTTCTCACTACAAATGTTCACAGAATGTTCGCGATGGCTGTGCATTTGCATTCTTCTGTAGTTCAGTCTGTCACATGGCACCAGTAAATGTCAGAACGGTTATGGCAACATACATGTCATTCTTCCAGACATCGTGTAGGGAGTAATATTTTTATGTTTCCTTCGTCTACTGCTGGCCTTTTCAAGTTTCCATGTAAAGGAAAATAGAAGGTATATTTCATCGGCAAGAAGCTATGTGGGCAGTGAGAGGAAAACACCACCTCTTATTTCCCTCCCTCCCTCCGCTCTCTCTCTTCTCTTGTCTCTGTCTGTCTCTCTCTGTCTCTGTCCTCTTCTCTGTGTCTCTGTTTGTCTGTCTGTCTGTTCTCTCTCCCTCTCACTCTCTTTGTCTCTCTCTATCCCCTTTCTTTCTTTCTGTCTTTCTCCTTCTGTCTTTCTCTCTCCCCCCTCTCTGTATCTGTCTGTCTGTTTGTCTGTCTGTCTGTCTGTCTCTCTCTCTGTCTCAGTCTCTCTCCCTTCATTCTTCCCCCCCCCCCTCCTCTCTCTCTCTCTTCGTTTGTTTCCTTTTCTCCCCTAAAGCACAAATCAACAGTCTGGTGAGTTTAAGAAAAGCGTCTTCATACACACGTATTAGCATTAAACTCTATTCCTATTGCACTTGAATAGTAAACGTTTGAAACACAATACCCACTTGAAGATCACATTCAAAGGCTATGAACAATGTAGATGATTTTGATAAAACAAAATTAAACGAAATAGTTATCTCTATTCTTTGTACTATCTCCGATGAAAGAAAATCACAATCATCAACGGACAAACCTTTTCTGGTGTAAACAAAATAAGCTGTAAAATACGTATGTGACAAGTATATATAAATGACAGAATAACATGAATATTAGGCACTGTTCAGTGTGTGTTTGTGTTGAAATATTTGCCATGTGTTGTACTGTGATGGAAAAGCTGTTTTACTTGCAGCAGCATTTCTCTGCTGTTATTATAGTATTCTTTTTATTCGCTCATCATCAGACGATGATGTTATCTTCATTTTTATGGCAGATTACTCTCACAGCAAAGTTTCCAGTTTTCTCTTATCTCAAATGCTTTGCAGTGTGCGTTTAGTTTGTGACTATGCACTCTTTCTCATGGGGAACCATTATTCAAAAAAAGTGTCTACATATAACACGTCTATGGGCTGTGTGTCCATGCTGGTAACTTCTTGCTAGATGATTTGAAGCAAAACCTGTCTCAAGGGTTAACACAGAAACAAAATGGCTTTCTCTAGAGTCCAGTGGAGCTACTGATTGCTTCTAAAGGGGTCTGCCTAGGCTTTAATTTATCAAATAATCTGTTTTGAAATATTGTCGTGTGCTTGTCCTTTGACAGAAACGTGTTTTGCATGTGGAATTTTTTTTATCGCCACTAAGTTGTTATACATGTACTAAGAAACAAAGAAGTAACACACACACACATACACACACACACACACACACACACACACACACACACACACACACACACACACACACACACACACACACACACACACACACAAACACACACAAACAAACAAACACAAACAAAACAAACAAACAATTCAATTTCAGTTTCAGTTTCAGTTTCAGTTTCTCAAGATAGCGCCACGAGTTATGAATACGTTCCATAGGTATTGACGCTACTGATGCCATGTGATGGATAAGATCGAAAATGATCATGGAATAAGCTTTATTTGAACTTTGGACTTCATTCATGAGAGATTTATCACACCAGGACAACTCCAAAAATCGGCCAGATATTATTTGGCAGAATCTTCGAGCCTGCGCATGCGTAAATCCCTGTGCACTGGCAGAGCTTTGAAATGGAGAGGGGAGGGGAATGAGAGCTATGAAACACGAAGTGACATCACCAGAATGATGGAAGCACAAGAATGAGCAGCAAATAGGCAGTTAGTCTAATATTACACGCTGGGATTAAACTCGAGATCTCATATCTTGAGTCCATAGTTCTTTCCAAAGAACTAACCACCTCCTGGGATGACAATATATGTTATCATTCTCCTATAATCTTTGTTTCTTTGTACATGTATAACAACTTAGTAGCGGTAAAAACATGCATGCAAAACAAGTTTCCGTCTAAGCACATATTATGTTCGATATTTTTGTCGATTTTTTAGTCTATTGCTGCTCTTTT
>JAPXFY010000012.1:33809245-33814245 GCA_030674185.1 Monoplex corrugatus | reverse complement strand
AACGCTGGCATTCTGAGGAAGGAAAAATTAGGAGAAAGAAAGATACATAAAAAAAGATCGATGAATAGAAAGAAAGGAGAGAACGAAAGAAGGAACGAAAGAAAAGATTAGAAGAAAAAGAAGAGGATGAAAAATAAAAAAGAAATTGCATGGAAAAAGAAGAAAGAGAGATTCATATATGTACACACAAATGAATGGGAAAAAAAGGAAGGACAGAGAGCCAATGAGCGAGAGATTGAGAGAGAGAGAGAGAGAGAGAGAGAGAGAAAGAGACAGAGACAAAGACAGACGGACAGACAGAGACAGAGAGAGACAGACAGACTGATGGACAGCCAAACAGAAAGACAGACAGAAAGATAGAGAAGGAGAGGGAAGAGAGAGAGAGGAGAGAGAGAGAGAGAGAGAGAGAGAAAGAGAAAGAGAGAGAGAGAGAGAGATGACAGACAGACAGAAAGAGAAATGGAGAGAGAGAGACAGAGAGCAAAGACACACAAGGAGAAAGGATTTGCAGACAGCGTCGAAACAACAAAACAAAGATAATCAAGATATAAAAGCAGACAGATAAACAGAAAGACAGACAGACAGACAGACAGATTAAGAAGAGCAAACAGACTGCAGAAAGTGGAGAGAAAAGAGGACACAATAAACTGTCCCCAGCAAGACACTCGTAGCTCCAGGCTGTGGTCACAAGTGCTCTGTGTCCTGTGAACCTTGCCAAAGATTGCCTCTCTACACACAGGCCTATTGTCTCCTCTCTGTGACCCCATAACTCCCAGATCTTTCCTTTTCATTCTTTGTTGAACACTGGCATACTGAAGAAGGGAAAATTAAGAGAAAGAAAGATAGATTAAAAACAATTGATAGGAAAAAATGAGAGAAAGAAAGAAGGAACAAAGAAGGGATTAAAAGAAGAAGAAGAGGACGAAAAATAAAAGAAATTGCACGGAAAAGATATGTACATGTATGCATGTAAACATAAATGAAAGAAAAAAGAGAAAAGAAGGACATAGAGTGTGTGAGCGAGAGATTGAAAGAGAAAAAGTGAGAGAGAGAGAGAGAGAGATAGAGACAGAGACAGTGACAGACAGACAGAGACAGAGAGACAGACAGACAGACTGATGGAAAGCCAGACAGAAAGAGAGAGAGACAAAGGGAAGAGAGAGAGAGAGAGAGAGAGAGAGAGAGAGAGAGAGACAGACAGACAGACAGATAGCCAGACAGAGACAGAGAGAGAAAGCAAAGACACTCAAGGAAAAGGTATTTACAGACGACGTAAAATCAGCAAAACAAAGATAATCAAGATAAAAAAACAGACAAACAGAAAGACAGACAGACAGACAGATTAAGAAGAGCAAACAGACTGAAGAAAGTGGAGAGAAAAGAGGACACAATAAACTGTCCCCAGCAAGACACTCGTAGCTCCAGGCTGTGGTTACAAGTGCTCTGTGTCCTGTGAACCTTGCCAAAGATTGCCTCTCTACACACAGGCCTATTGTCTCCTCTCTGTGACCCGATAACTCCCAGTTCTTTCCTTTTCATTCTTTGTTGAACACTGGCATACTGAAGAAGGGAAAATTAGGAGACAGAAAAATAGATTGAAAAAAAGATTGAAAGGAAAAAATGAGAGAAAGAAAGAAGGAACAAAGAAGGGATTAAAAGAAGAAGAAGAAGACGAAAAATAAAAGAAATTGCACGGAAAAGATATGATATGTACATATATGTATGTACACACAAATGAAAGAAAAAAGAGAAAGGAAGGACAGAGAGTGAGTGAGTGAGAGATTGAAAGAGAGAAAGAGAGAGAGAGAGACAGAGAGAGACAGAGACAGTGAGAGACAAAGACAGAGAGACAGACAGACAGACTGATGGAAAGCCAGACAGAAAAACAGACAGAAAGAGAGAGATAGAAAGGGAAGAGAGAGAGAGAGAGAGAGAGAGAGAGAGAAAGAGAGACAGACAGACAGATAGACAGACAGACAGAAGGACAGAGACAGAGAGAAAAGACACGCAAGGAGAAAGGATTTGCAGACAGTGTAGAAACAACAAAACAAAGATAATCAAGATATAAAAGCAGACAGATAAACAGAAAGAAAGACAGACAGACAGACAGATTAAGAAGAGCAAACAAACTGCAGAAAGTGGAGAGAAAAGAGGACACAATAAACTGTCCCCAGCAAGACACTCGTAGCTCCAGGCTGTGGTCACAAGTGCTCTGTGTCCTGTGAACCTTGCCAAAGATTGCCTCTCTACACACAGGCCTATTGTCTCCTCTCTGTGACCCGTTAATTCCCATTTCTCTTCTTTTTATCCTTTGTCGAGCGCTGGCATTCTGAGGAAGGAATAATTAGGAGAAAGACAGATTAAAAAAAAATCGATAGATAGAAAGAAAGGAGAGAATGAAAGAAGGAACGAAAGAAGAGATTAGAAGAAAAAGAAGAGGATGAAAAATAAAAAAGAAATTGCATGGAAAAAGAAGAAAGAAAGAGAGATGCATATATGTACACACAAATGAATGAAAAAAGAGAAGGGAAGGACAGAGAGCGAGTGAGCAAGAGATTGAGAGAGAGAGAGAGAGAAATAGAGAGAGGCAGACACAGAGAGAGACAGACAGACTGATGGACAGCTGGACAGAAAGACAGACAGAAAGATAAAGATGGAGAGAGAGAGAGAGTGAGAGAGAGAGAGACAGAGAGAGAGAGAGAGAGAGAGAGACAGACAGACAGACAGAGACAGAGAGAGAAAGCAAAGACACTCGAGGAGAAGGTATTTACAGACCACGTAAGAACAACAAAACAAAGATAATCAAGATATAACAGCAGATGGACAGACAGAAAAACAGCCAGACAGACAGAAAGAGAGAGAGAGAGAAAGGGAGAGACAGAGAGAGGGGGGAAGAGAGAGAGAGACAGAGAGAGAGACAGAGAGAGAGACAGAGAGAGAGACAGAGAGACAGAGACAGACAGACAGACAGACAGACAGACAGACAGAGAGAAACAGAGAGAGAAAAGACACACAAGGAGAAAGGATTTGCGGAGAAAACAGTAACGATTTGGAGGGAACGTAGAAACAGCAAAACAAAGATAATCAAGATAAAAGACAGACAAACAGAAAGAAAGACAGACAGACAGACAGACAGACAGATTAAGAAGAGCAAACAGACTGCAGAAAGTGGAGAGAAAAGAGGACACAATAAACTGTCCCCAGCAAGACACTCGTAGCTCCAGGCTGTGGTCACAAGTGCTCTGTGTCCTGTGAACCTTGCCAAAGATTGCCTCTCTACACACAGGCCTATTGTCTCCTCTCTGTGACCCCATAACTCCCAGATCTTTCCTTTTCATTCTTTGTTGAACGCTGGCATACTGAAGAAGGGAAAAATTAAGAGAAAGAAAGATAGATAAAAAAAAAGATCGATACATAGAAAGAAAAGAGAGAAGGAAAGAAGGAACAAAAGAAGGGTTTTAGAAGAAGAAGAAGAAAAAAAACGAAATTAACGAAAATAAAGAGGTAGCAACAGAAGAAGAAGGGGGAAGAAGCGGAAGGAAAGGATTATGAAATTGGAAGAGAACACTTTATCTGAATTGCGAAGCACTTTATGTTTTCAAGGGAAGTTGCTATTCTATACATATAACATAACCAAGAGAGTATGTTTTTTGCAATTTTCTATTTAAATTAAGCACGCTGAACAGTCTTTGTAGACAAATACATATCCATCATCATCATTATCATCATCAGGTGCCCTGCTGCTGGCGTTGGCGACCATGGACTTCCAACCATCTCTATCTCTCGTTGCCCCTAGCATCTCCCCCACCCTCCTCATCCCCAGCCACTCTGCAAGTCCGTCCAGCATTCTCTCCCTGGGTCTACCTGGTGCTCTCTTTCCCTCCAGCTTTCCCCTTGTGACCAGGTGCTCCAAATCCCCATTCCTCATAAAATGGCCTATAAATGTTGCCTGTCTTTTCCTAATCTTCCTTATGAGTGAACTACTTGTGTCTGCCTCCATCAGGACTGTCTCGTTTGTTTTCTTTGCTGTCCATGGAACTTTCAACATTCTTCTGAGAAACCACATCTCGGCTGCCTCAATCTTGCTCTGGCTTTGCTTGCTGACTGTCCACGCCTCGTATCCGTACAACAGTATTGGTTTTATATAACATTCAGGGACTCTCTTTCTGATGTTAATTGATAGTGATTTGTTGGTAAGAATGCTTGTCATCTTCTAGAATGCTGTTTTGGCTTGGCCAATTCTGCCAGTTATTTCCGATGTGCATCTGCCGTCTGATGAAATGACCGTTCCCAGGTATTTGAACTTATTAACCTGTGTCAAGGTTGTGCCATTTGCTGTTATTTTGCATGAGAAGATTTCATGTTTTTACTGATCATCATGACTTCAGTCTTCCTGCTGAAATACATATTCATAACAGCGAAACAAGTGCAGGTATTTCCTGTTTTTGTGCGTGTGAAGCTCTTGTTCAGGTTCTATTTTTTCACAGGAACATCATGCTCATTAGGATAGAATTCTGACTTATGTTTATTTGATTGCTTAACGATGGTTAATCTATGTTAGTTATTTCAGATTTTCATTTAATAGCACATAAATTGCAAAACGTTTACTGCACACTATGATATACTTTTGACTAAACTTGAATCTGTTCTGATATCCAGTTAAAATTTTGGTCCAAAGACCTACAAACTGTAGTCTTAAGTTCTACTTTACCCTGTCCTACACATTTCCTCTCCACATTTCTTTGATTAGATTCATCAAAGTATCTCGTTCTTTCTCAAAGCGCTGATTGGATTATTCCAAATGTCTCGTTTTCCTTCTTGGCGACAGTAGGGGAAATTAGCTGCGATTTGCGAAAAAAGCACCATCTCGTCAGACACAGTCCAGTTTCCTACATTTTTGATAGCAAAACGGGAAAAAAAGATAGAAAAGGCTTTATTCTTGCTGTTGTAGTGATTTGTGGTGTTGTCTGATCCTTTCTGAATCTATCGTTGTCAACGTG
>JAPXFY010000012.1:33771745-33799245 GCA_030674185.1 Monoplex corrugatus | reverse complement strand
TTTCCATATCTGAGTGCCAATTTTGTTTAAACGAACAAATAAGCCTGTCTTTAAATTCATTAATAAACTGACACTCATTTCCTACTCCCTGGGACAACCACACGATTCCAAACCCAAGTTCTGATAAAGCCTTTTTTACCTGATAGGCCCAGTTCTGTTTTCCTATTTCCATTTGAGTAACCATCATTTCATATGCCTGTTTACATAACCGAGATTGTGGAAGCCTTAACAATTTCAACCAGTATTTAATACTCTTCACAAAGGTTCTAATGTATAAAGGATATCTTCCAGTTTCTCCATATAAAACAGTATTAGAAGAGTGAATTGGTACAGCCAAAAAACGTTTTATAGCATATGTATGCACTTTTTCCATATGTGGATTTACAGTAAGACCCCATACTTCAGCTGCATATGTAAGTAAAGGTTCTATCTGTGTATCAAACATTTTCCAATATAAATTACAATCAATAGAATTGAGCTTCCGTAAGGATTTTAGAATTTCAATAACACCTTTTTTCCCTTTATTACAAGATTCTTCCCATGCATAATTTAAACTTAATTTTGTCGAAAATATTATTCCTAAGTATTTATAAGAATTAACAACTTTAACCTCGTTAATTCCATAGAACCATTTTTCGTGTTTTGATAAATGTCCACCCTTCCTGAAAATCATAATATTAGTTTTATCCATGTTAACTGTTAAAGCTAGTCGATCCGATTCTTCCTTTAAGACATTTAACTGGTTTTGTAAGCCTTTGACTGTACCAGAGAAGAACAACATCGTCTGCAAACAGCAATAGGAATATCTCAATAACCCCAGGGATAATTTGAATGCCATGCCTGCCTTTTCTTGACAGTTCCACTGCTAATTCATTAATGAAAAATGAAAACAATTGAGGACTCAATTGACACCCCTGTTTCACTCCTTTAGGGCATTCAAAATAATCTGAATATACACACTTCTCACGCACGCATGCAAACACTGAGTTATAAACTCCTCTTAGGGCCATATATAATTTTCCATTCACACCACTTTTACGTAATATATTCCAAAGATTATTACGATTCACAGAATCGAATGCCTTCCTAAAATCCACAAATGCAACATAAAGTTTCTTATTTAAAAGTAAATGCTTCTGCACAAGGGAGTAAAGTGTGAAAATATGATCAATTGTACTGTATTTTGCTCTAAATCCAGCTTGTTCTTCAATTATTTTCTCTTCTTTTTCTGCCCACTTTGTTAATCTCTTATTCAAAATATATGTATAAACTTTACTCACTATACTTGTTAGAGCGACTCCTCTATAATTATCTGGATTATTCACATCTCCTTTTTTATGAATTGGGATTATTATGGACTTTGCCCATTCTGACGGAAAAATGCCATTATCAAAAAGCTTGTTACATAAATGGACAAGGAAATCAATTACATTAGCATTTGCATGTTTTAACATGAGAGAGAGAGAGAGAGAGAGAGAGAGAGAGAGAGAGAGAGAGAGAGAGAGAGAGAGAGAGAGAGAGAGAGAGAGAGAGGAACAGCATGTCTTTCGCTTGACAAAGTGCCTGGGCTCGAAACCTCGTGCTTATATTACTCCAAAGGATCTTTCACAAACAAGATACTTTTCAATGTTTTGTGTTTTACCCTATAGATCCAGCGGTCCTATTTTGTTTTTACCTGATGCAGCTAGTCTTCCCTGTACATAGAAGTACCGTGATATCTGGCCTTGAGTCGAGAATATGCCTTGAGTGTTTGCATTCAATTATATATTTATTAACGTTTATTGTTTTCTATTCTGAAAGTCAGTCGATGTCTACTGCCAAAAATTGAGGAAAATCAAACTCATCTATATGAAACCTGATTGGGATTGGATTTAATAATAAATACCCAATGTTAAAGTTCAGCGAACGTTACTTATTTTTGTATTTTGTAAATTTTGATAATACTTACATAACTATTGTGTAACTTTGCTTTATTCCACCGTTAAACACATTGGCTTTAGGTTGTCGGTAAATATGTTTAACCCTTTGACTGCCGTACCCTGTCCACCAGCTTCCTGCATTGCCAGCCATGCTAACAAAACAAAAACTTAACTCTTTGACTCCCTGGGAGTCTAAGGATTATTTTTTGCAGTTGGTGGATAGAGTGCAGGAGTCAAAGGGTTAATTTATCACCCATATGAGTTTCTGATATGCTATCCAACACATTTAGCACGCAATCACACCCAGACACAATAAGCTGATGTGATCATTTTGAGATCAAACAGGGAAATATTTATTACGTAGCTCTTTGGTTTTGTGTTCTCTTTCTTTCTTTCGTTCTGTCCTTTCTTTCTTCTTCTTTCCTATCCCTTTTGTTTCTTCTTTTTTCTTCTTTCTCTCATTTTCTTTTTTTTTCTCTCTCTTTTTTGTTATTCTTCTTCCTTCTTTTTCTAATGTTAAATGAATAACACACACACACACACACACACACACACACACACACACACACACACACACACACACACACACACACTACACACACACACACACCACACACACATACACAACACACATCACTCACACACCCTTATGAAAAGTTATATAGAGCGGACGCCGTCAGGGAAATAATCTTTGCATGTGGTCTTCAATATTGTTTCCGTTTCTTACATTTTTCTTTTTGTAATATAGCTGCTACTGCACCAAAGGCCTCAATGAATGCACGAGAAAACGTAGCTTTAAATACGTGTCATAGAGTTCGTTATTTGGCTGGAAATGAGACCCCAGTGCACTATCATTATAAGGAAATCGGTGTGACCGTCTGGCCTCTGCTTCTTCAGTTACAGTCTGGTATCTGCTTCTTCAGCCGTCAGTTCTTTTTTTTCTGGCTTCTAATACTCACATACTCTAAGAATTTGTTCCTTTCACGCAACCGCTCCCATTTTTTTTAAAATACATTTTTTCCACTTTTATCCACATTTATAGATTGTTATTTCCATACTCTTGCTAATTTTCTTTCTGCAGACTAATTTCTTATCTATTAGTTCGTTGTTGTTTTTTTCACTGTGTGCTCTTTTCGGTAGTTTATTTCTTCTTCACTGTGTGTCCACTTTTTGTCCATAGTCTGTTCTTTGTTCTTTGTTTCTGTCTTTCTTCGGAAATATTCCTTTCTATTATTTCATTCACTTATCTTTTGCTATTTTTTCCTTTGCTGTGTTGATCATTTGTTGTCTATTCCTGTTTTTTTCAATGATGTGTGGTTTTTATATGTTTGAATATTTGTGCCCTTACAAATGCATGTGTGTGTCTCTGTAATGTGTGTTTGTGTATGTGCGTGTGTGCGTACGTGCATACGCGCGCGCACGAGCAAGTGTGTGTGTGTGTGTGTGTGTGTGTGTGTGTATGTGTGTGTGTGTGTGTGTGTGTGTGTGTGTGTGTATGTGTGTGTGTGTGTGTGTGTGTGTGTGTGTGTGTGTGTGTGTGTGTGTGTGTGTGTGTGTGTGTGTGTCCTTTTTTCGTTCTTAATCCATAATGTAGCGCTTGTGATCTTATAACTATCTTTCTTTTCATACAGAATAATATTTGTATCATGTGAGAAGTCACATCTCGTTTTGATCTTCGGCATCAGGGAATAAACGAAAGGAAGAATACAAAGAGGAAAGGAAGAAAGAAAGAAACAAACAAATAACGAACATTAACAACAAGCAACAATAACAAGAACAACAACAAAATTACAACAACAACAACAACAACAACAAACATAACAATAACAACAACAACAATAACAAAACAACGAAGGTTATCTCTTTAATTGAAGATTACCAGGACCAACACATGGACATCAGTACCCCTAAACAATAGTGCTAAAACATTCAACAGGGAACCGCTGTAATAGAATTGCCTGTTGTGAAAAAATCGTTGCTGATCATGGTTCTATCATAGCGTCGGCGCCCAGTTTCAATTTCAGTTGAAATTTCTCAAGATGATATCTCCATGCTCAGTATAGTATAAATTTTATAGGCACTGAAGCCATAGATTCCATGTGATGGAGAAGATCCAAAATGATCATGGCGGTAGGCATAAGCTTAGGCATTAGTCCTATACAGAGGCAAGGCCTTCATGTGCATGTGCTATCTAGCGAGTGGGTTTTATGTGTATCTGTGTATCGCAGTCTGTTATTGGACAACACAGTTATAATACAGTGACATGCATATCTCTCTATCTGTACTGATTAAAGAAAATTCCGTGAAAACGGATGAAATCCATCCGTGTGCAGCACGACACTCAGTCTCCATTTGCCATTAACACGACTGATCAGATTCATGACCCTAATTCTCCCAAAGAAACAACATTCTCCGACAAAAAAAAGAAAGAAAAAAAAGAAAGAAAGAAAAAAAGAAAGAAAGAAACAAACAAACAAACAGACAAACAGACAGACAGACGACACGAAACGATCGAACGAACGAACGAATAAACGAACGAACGAACGAAAAGCAATCAAACAAACAAACAAAAAGCAAAACAAACATACAAACAAACAAACAAAAACCGGGAAAAAAACAACAAATAATAAAAACAAACGAACAAACAAACACAAAATCAATCATCAAACAATCAAACAAACAAACAAACAACAAAATCGCGATCATCACAATACCTTTTTAAAAAATTTTTTAGCGCCAAATCTTGATATGTAAATCAAATCAAAGCTGGCATAGTAGCAAGAAAGATGCTGACGAACACAAGAGTGTCCTGTCGTACCTGTAGTCACAAGTAGAATCATACATAATGCATCTATATATGTAAACTGATCAGCAGATGCAGCTATTGGAGGACTGAACTCCGTGACATCTATGAGTAGTTTAGGGGCGAGAAATGAGCTTATACGAATGAGAAGGAAGAGAGAGAAAAGGAATGAGAGAGAAAGAGAAAGAAAGAGAAAGAAAAGAGAGAGAAGAGAGAGAGAGAGAGAGAGAGAGAGAAGACAGAGAAGAGACAGACAGACAGACAGACAGAGACAGAGAACTCAGAACTCAGAACTTTTTAATGTACATTGGCCTTAGGCCACAATACAATAGTCGGTGGGGAGGGGGGGGGGGGAGATAGGGTTTTGTGGATTACACCAATATTGCAATGCGTATGATTGCATCATCGAACATTGTCACTTTCCGTGCTTTCCTCAGTTGATACTTCGTCGGTGAACAGTCAACAGATCTTTCTTTTGCTGACCGATCTAACATTTAATGAAGTAATACACTAAAAGTACTTGATTATCATCAAGCTTCATCAGTGCATTAAGGCATCAAACAAGTCATACAGATATTTATATACATATACATATATCGTTCATTCCTCCATCTACTTTGATTATCATCAAGCTTCATCAGTGCATTAAGCATCAAACAAGTCATAAAGATATTATATACAATACATATATCGTCATTCCTCCATCTACTGGCAGCAATTAGTCTCTCTGTATAGCCAACAGCCGTTCAAATAATACGACAGAGACAGAGAGAGAGAGAGAGACGAGAGAGAGAGAGAGAGAAGAGAGAGAGAGAGAGAGAGAGAGAGAGAGAGAGAGAGAAAGAGAGAGACAGAGACAGAGAGAGAAGAGAGAGAGAGAGAGAGAGAGAGAGAGAGATGAAAGAAGCAGGAATATGTGTGTAAGGGTGGGGTTGGGGGTTGGGATGGGGGTAACGAACTGCTGCAGAGGAGTGAAAAGAGTAAAAAAAAATCCCACGAAATTGTCCATCACAGAAAGTGAGAGAGAGGAAGAGAGAGTATTCGTGCTCAGAGAGAGAGAGAGAGAGAGAGAGAGAGAGAGAGAGAGAGAGAATGACAGAGACAGGGACAGAGAGACAGAGACAGACAAAGACAACCAGAAACAGACAGACAGAGGCACAACAGACAGACAGACAGACAACAGAAAAATCATAGAGAGAAAGGGGGGGGGGAAGGAGGGAGAAGAGCTAGAGAGGAAATATCAAATTTGTCCATTCCACGGACCGTAATCTATACTGCACGCTGATCATGTTTTCAAATCAGTGTAACAAATGCTGTTTTCTGAAATGGCTGTGGGAAATGCGTTAAATTAAAATGAAGAAAAACATGTGAAAGAATGGGGGAAAACTGAACTGAGGTTTTGAAACACACACACACACACACACACACACACACACACACACACACACACACACACACACACACACACACACACACCACACACACACACACACACACAAACAACAACAAAACAAAACAAAACAAAAATGCTCAATGCCAACTCCGTGAAGGATCGATGAACTCTCTGCATCCTGCATAGAAAGTATCCCTAGAGCGTCTGTTGTTGACAAGATGGGGAATTTCTGGATGCATGAACCTTGCTGGTAGTTCATCATATTAAGATAATGGATACAATATCATGTTTGACTAATGACCAATATATTGTCATTTATAACCACTCTCTCTCTCTCTCTCTCTCTCTCCTCTCTCTCTCTCTCTCTCCTCTTCTCTCTCTCAGTCTGTCTCTATTTTTCTCTCTCTTAAATCCCTTTCTCTTTCTCTGTCTCTCTCTCTCTCTCCTCTCTCTCTGAATTCCCTCTCTCTTTCTCTGTCTCCATCTCTCTGTCTCTGTCTGAGTCTCTGTCTGTCTGTCTGTCCCTCTGTCTGTCTGTCTGTCTATCTGTCTTGTCTGCCTGTCTGTCTGTCTGTCTTCTCTCTTTCTCTCTCTCTCTCTCTCTCTTTCTCTCTCTCTCTCTCTCTCCCCCCTCCGTTAGTCTCTCTCTTGTCTCCCTCTGCCTGTCCTACTGATTGTCTTGTATGTCTGTCTCTTTTTTTCTGTTTCTGTCTTCTGCCTTCTGTCTGTCTGCTGCCTGCCTGCCTGTTTGTCTGTCTGTCTGTCTGTCTGTATATCTATTTATCTATCTATATAACTCTCTATCTATCTATCTTTCTATCTATCTTTCTATCTATGTATCAATCTAACTGTCTATCTAACTATCCATCTATCTTATATCATATATCTTCTATATAAGTCTATTTATCTATATCCATTCTATCTCTATCTTCTATCTATCATCTCTATCTATCTATCTATCTATCCATCTATCTATCTATCTGTCTGTCTGTCTGTCTATCTATCTATCTATTTATCTATCTATCTATCTGTCTATCTGTCTATTTGTCTATCTACTCTCAGACACCATCTCTTCTCCCACCCCATCTCTCTCCATCCCTCCGTCCCTCCCTCCCTCTATCTTTTTCTTTCTCTTTCCACCCTCCCTTGTTCTCCTATTTTTCTCCCTCCCTTGCTGTATGTGTGTGTGTGTACTCGTGTGTGTGTGTGTGTGTGTGTGTGTGTGTGTGTGTGTGTGTGTGTGTGTGTGTGTGTGTGTGTGTGTGTGTCTGCGTGTGTCTGTCTGTGTCTCTGTGTTCTGTCTGCGTCTGTGTGGGTAAATGCGTGAGTCAGTCAGTTAATAAGTGGTAAGAAGGTAAGTTATAAGTAAGTAAATAAGTAAGTAATAGTAAGTAAGAAGGAAGTAAGTAAGTGAGTCAGTAAGTAAGTAATTAAGTAAGTAATATAAGAATAGTAGTAAGTGAGTCAGTAAGTACGTAAGTAAGTAAGTAAGTCAGTCAGTCAGTAAGTAAGTAAGTAAGTAAGTAAGTAAGTAAGTAAGCAAATAAGTAAGTAAGTGCATAAATAAATGAGTATTTAAGTGTGCGTGTGTGTCTTATTTATCTTCTTCTTTTTCTCCCCTGAATGAAGAATCTATGGGGCGCCGCTTTTTAATACATGTTCACCAGTTGTTTTTTTCCAGTTCTGTCACTTGCATGCCGAAGCGTGGGTCTCTGCTTATAGTTTTTCTGCCCATTTCGCAATGTTGTCAGTGTAGTTTTTTTTTTCTGTCTCTCTTCCTAAGCTGTTCCTAGAAAAAAAATAATCTAGAAGGCCAGTGGACTTTGTTACGGAGATGTACCAACGTAGTTTTGTTTTCTTATATGAAGTCATTAGATTTTCATATGGCCCAGTGTGCTGTTTTATGGTTTGGCGCACTTGTTCGTTGGTGATATGATCAGTGTGTCTGAAGTGAAGTATCTTGCGATACCATCTCATTTTCGCTGATTTGGATACCTCTTTCCATATCTAGGGGTATGATCATGGGAGCACGCGCGCACGCACTCACGCACACACATACACACACACACACATACACACATGCAACATGCATACATACATACATACATACATGCATACATACATAATATATACATATATACATACATACATATATACATATATACATACATACATATACACATACATACATACATACATACATATATACATATATACATACATGTATGTATATACATGGGAAATACACATAAACACGCACTCACTCACACACATACATACACACACGAGAACCAGCGAGACAGTAAGAACTTGAGAGAGAGAGAGAGAGAGAGAGAGAGAGAGAGAGAGAGAGAGAGAGAGAGAGAGAGCAGACAGACAGACAGACAGACAGACAGACAGACAGAGACAGACAGAGAGACAGAGAAGAAGAGAGAGACAGAGAGAGAAGAAAGGGAAAGAGAGAAATACATGTACATAGATATCGACACAGAAAAACAGACACAGAAAAACAGGACACTTTACGTGCGCATGAACAGGTGTTTTTGTCTTTCTACTTTCTGGTGATAGACGTTTTTGTTTGTGTTTTGTTTGTTTGTTCATCGGGTTGTTTGTTTGCTAAAACACATTCAGTTTTTGCTTGGAGAGAATCGAAAGAGCTGACTGGGAGGGTTTTTGCTTTCGGACCACTGAACACATTTGGGAGCATCGTCCGTGGCAATTTGTGTAAATCAGCCCATCAAGAGAAGTAGAAATACGAGTGAAAACAATGCTTTTTAGCCTAAGCATGCAAACAAAATCAATCACGTTTTCTTCAAGGGAATGATTTGCTCACTGGCAGGTGGTGCGTTTGCCCTCGTTCCCTGAGCCTGGTGAGTCAGAACTCATCGTTTGAGGACTCACGTTGTGGTGCTCTGTTGTTGTTCTTCTATACTGCAACTTCCACACTTGGGTAACAAAGTGATAAATAAAGATAAACTATTTCCAATACCAAGACGTCTACTGTCATTATCATCGCTACTATCATATTCGTCTCCGAATCATTACAATTATGATTTTTAGATCATCATGTTCGATGATTGAACTATTACCTGATACTAGTGGGGGAAAAAGAGGCATTAAAAGAGAAAAATAAAGAAATATGATTTGTTTCCAGGCACTCAAGAAAGTGAAGACTGAGATAAGAAGACAGGATCTTTGAATTCAGACAGAGCATCATACGTCCTTAGAAACTTTTGTAAAAATATGTGGGGATGCAATCAATAAAACATGTATATAAGTAAAGAAGTAAAAATTGATATCAGACATATGATGAAGAAAGCGAGGTAACTGAGATAAATTTCATCCCCGTGGGGATGCCGGGGGCTTTTTCAGTATAAATAGTATCCGCACCTTCTGGAAAATCTGTGCAAGAAATTTCCTCTTTTCTGTCACTCTTTTTGTTTCTTCTTTTTGTTTCTTTCTTCCTCCTTTGCTTTCTGTCATTTCTTCCTGTCATTTTCTGCCTTGCTGGTCCGTTCACCTGTATGTGTTCGATGAAGCCTTACGTACTTATTTCTCTTAGAGTTATGATTGGATACATGAATTAAGTACATTTTTTGGTTCTAGGGAAATGAGATATGCGGCAGCAATTTCAGGTAATTTAAGCCTGTTTCCATATATGTTTTAGTGTCGTTAGTTATGTTTAAATCTGTATTCAAGTATGTTTTTTAAATTCCCTGTGTGACAAATTGGACGGAGTGGTCAACGCCATGGGCATCTCCTTAAATTGCATGCGCAAATGCATTGATATGTGTGTATGTGATTTTCTTTCCCTTATTTTTTTTCCTATAGAAGTATTGTGTATGTTGTGAAACAGTTATAGCCCTGATATGATCCTACGCAGTCGGCTGGACCTTAAACAAAAATAACAACAACGACAGATAGGTTTTAAATCCAGATGGAGAATCAAAACTACTTAGAACCAGTCACACATTGTCTGTCTCTCTTAAACGACAATAAACAAAACATCACTGGTAAACTAATAGAATCTGACGACCATAAACGTGACAGAAGAAGCATTTATCCCAAAAAAGGGGAAAAAAAGAAGAGAGCGAGGAGCGGGGGGAGGGGACGACGGGAGGGAGGGGGAAAGGGGCTAGGAAAGGGGGAGATGAACACATCCTTCTCTAGGCCATCATCTAAGCCTTGTGTCGTTATTGGGTTTTAGTACGACTACAGTCTACGAGCGAGGGCTTTCCTTATTTCTGGGATCGAAGTAACCTTCTTGCCTAAGGCTTGACTTTGGAGCACACACACACACACACACACACACACACACACACACACACACACACACACACACACACACACACACACACACACACACACACACACACACACACACACACATACAAGTGGTCAATATCCTAGTCTGAGTACTGATTACCTCAGTTTGGGTGGAAGACTCATTAAAGAATACAGCGGCGTACTTGTATGTATCCACTGACACGTACGAACGCACACATAATCACATGCGTGCGCGCACACACACACACTCACGAACACACACATACATACACACGCACATACATTACACACACATACATACACACGCACATACATTACACACACACACACACACACACACACACATACACACACACACACACTCCCACTCACACACACACATACACACACATGCATACACACACTCACATAATCACTGCCATACGAACAAGTACCGCTTTACAACACCATGTCATTAAACCATTTGACTTCACTGAGAGAGACAGAGAGGGGGGGGGGGGGGGGAGAGACAGAGACAGAGAGACAGAGACAGACAGAGAAACGGAGACAGACAGATAGAAAGACAGAGACAGAAAGGCACAGAGAGAGAGAGAGAGAGAGAGGGAGACAGACAGACATACAGACAGAGATAGAGACAGAAAAACAGACAGGGAGAGGGAGACAAACAGACAGACAGACAGACAGCCAGACAAAGGCAGAGGCAGAGACAAAGAGAGAGAGAATCATTTAACTATTGAAATTTTCATAAGAACACGTTAAAATGTGAAACGTCCTCAGGTTCTCTGACCAAAAGCAGTAATTCAGGTAAGTCTTGCAGCCTTGCACATGCGCTAGTCTCTCCTTCCGCTTCCTGTATATTTGTAATGAAGTGGACATGACGATAATCTTTATGGTGTAAACAGTCTGACACCAATAGGAATAAGAATGCTGACCAAGCATTTCTGTCCTGAATCATATCAGCAGTACATTTATAACACACAACATTAATATTGTGTGTCAACTATTTTCTCATTGTAGAAATGTTTTAACACAAAACGCGTGGGCGTAAAAAAATCATAGTTTGTCCAGGAAGACATTTCGAGTTGAAGCACTGGGATGAACATATCATAGGTTTTTGGTTTATTTGTCTTTGAACGTGTGAAATGTTTTATTTCTTTTCAATTCGTGATGAGCTCTCGATATATAATTGACTTGTAAATGACAGATTTAGGAAGTAGTTGCCATAAAAGGAGTGTACAGTTCTTATAGTTTTGCACGTATTTCTGTCCTAGCGTCAATACTGGCGAGCAAAATTATTAGGATGTCAGTTGTGGGATGTAGTAGTGGACTCCATATTAAGGGTACGAGGAATGGAGTTCTTGCAAGCTGGTTCTATTATTAAGAAATTGTCATCAACAAGAAGGCCAGCAAAGGACAGTATTCTGATCACGTTTGAGCATATCAGTCACCCCTAAATTCACCGATAAAAAGTCTTTATTGGTGATTGACCTCACGATGATTTGATGTTACCAGCGTCTGTAGATTCCCTGGCGTGCGGACTGTCACATAATCATCGTGAGGTTTGTGACGTGACGGAACAGCAAAATGAATGGGGTGACCTCCATGTCACCACAACGGTACCGAACTTATAGAGGAAACAAATGCGTAACACAAAACGTCTTTCATTTGTTGGTCAGCTTATTATGTATTCTTACCAGCAAATGCCTATCAGTTAACATCAGGACGAGAGAGTTCTTCAATGTTATATAGAGCCGATACTGTTGTACGGATGTGAAACACGAAACGTCAGAACACGATTGAGGCAACTAAAATGTGGTTTCTAAGAATATTAAGAGTTCCATGGACAGCAAGAAAACAAACAAGACTGTCTTGAAGAGGCAAATGCAAAAAGAACTTTGGTGAAGAAGATTAGGAAAAGATAAATAACATTTATATAGGGCATTTTATGAAGCAAAAGAAATCAGAGCAACTAGTCACAACATGAAAGCTGGAGGGAAAAAGAGCGCTAGGTAGACCCAGGAAGAAAATACTGGACGGACTAGCGGAGTGAATGAAGACAGAGATGGTGGGAGATGTACTTGCAGTGACAAAAGATAGATTCGTATGGAAGGCCATAATCGCCAACGCCATGTGGCAGGACACATGATGATGATGATGATTCTGCATTCGTCCCTATAGATCTCTCACACGAAATAGACTATATATAACTAGAAGCATACTGCAAATTGGAATCCATTAAATGACCTCTTTCGCTTACATCACCACTTTCTCTTCGATGACGCGTGCTCTTGCAATACAGTGAAACCAAGGACAAAGTTCTGTTGCGTAACTTCCCCTTGCAACAACAGATCCTTCTCTGCAAACGTTGTTCAGCCATTGAAAATTTCGAGTTGGAGTTTCCATTTTGATCCTCACTTGTGGTTGTAACTGTGGTGAAAATCAACCGATAAACAGGCAGACAATGCTGTGATGATTTCACTTTCGAGGTCTGTGTAAACTTTAAACGACAGCCTGCCTGTCCAACTGTACGAGTGGTTTAGTTCTTGTTATACATTACATTTGTGCACCTGATATACTTAAGCCCAATTTTTATTTTTGAATGACAAATGTGAGTGTACGTACGAATATGAAAGCAGGCCAGCGCAGGCACACACACGCATGCACACGCACACACTCAGACGTGTTTTGCTGAGACCTGTCGTGTAGAAGGACTTCCTGTCTCTAGTAGAGACTATAGGGAACGAGAAGAAAAGAAAGATGTATATAAGGATCCTGCCTCTGACAATACTCACTACATAAATGCATCACTCACACTTCAAGAATTAAAAGATGCCATTCAGTCCCTTCCAAGTAAAAAAACGTCAGTTGGACTAGATGCAATTTCCAATGAGATGCTGAAAAATTTACCAGAAAATTTTATAATTTTGCTACATGACATATTTCAAAAATGCTGGAATAGTGGGAAAATGCCCAACAACTGGAAAGAAACAATAGTGGTTCCTGTACTAAAATCAGGTAAATGTAATACCGATCTGAAAAACTACAGGCCAATTGCATTAACATCACACGTATGTAAACTAATGGAGAAAATAATCTTAAAGAGACTGATGCACTATTGTGAAAAGAATAAAATAATACCAGTAAATCAGGCAGGATTTCGAAAAGGCAGGTCACCAGTAGAAATCCTAACAAAGCTAACTACTAACATAAAACAACAATTTGCAAGACGTCAATGTGTTTTAGCTACATTTTTTGATATAACGAAAGCATACGATCAAGTGTGGCACTCCAGATTGTTATTTAAATTTAAAAGTATTGGGCTGACAGGTCACATTTTTGACTATGTTAAGTGTTTCTTAGAAAACAGAGTATTTCAAACGAGGATTGAAAATGTATATTCCACGAAACGAATTCTTCAAATGGGTATCCCTCAGGGATCCGTTATAGCTCCCCTTCTTTTCATGATATTAATGCATAACTTACCCAGTAAAGTATCTAAGCATGTAGTTTTAGCTCAATATGCCGACGATTTATGCATGTGGATGCAGGTAAATATGAAAAGGAAAACTCCTTTGCGCTGTATTAATTATACACGCAAATGCTACCAATTAGAACTTGATAAAATAGCACGATACATGGTAGAAAATGGGTTACATCTATCCCTGGAAAAATCGAAAATAGTTTTATTTAATAATGGAGCTAACCCAGTAAATATTCCCACTTTCAAACTGGGAGATACTCTTCTTCAGTTTAATGAGTCAATTAAATTCTTAGGAGTTTTTCTTACGGCAAAATTATCTTGGAATCAGCATATTGAATACTTATTAACCAAAGCTCAAAAAAGTTTAAATTTCTTAAAAATAGTTCGCAAACAGGCATTGGGTCAAGATTCATCAACACTTGTTCATCTTTGTAAATCGCTTGTTAGATCTAAATTAACCTATGCCCAAGAAATCTTCTTCAGTGCACCGAAACACTTACTGAAAAAACTGCAGAGCATAGATTGTAAAGGTTTCAAACTTGCACTGGGTCTTCCAATGCATGCTTCCTGTCTTCACACATATAATGAAATCAAACTGTTGCCACTTGATGAGCAAAGGAAAGTCGCTTCTACTAAATTTTTGTTAAGACACACCACTGTAGAAAACATCTCTGAAACAGAAATTAAACTGAGATCAGATACCGACTTTCCAAAAAGAGCTAAATCAATATCTTCACAGGTCACTCTTGCAACATACACATCTGACGTCATGAAAGGTTCAGGAATTGATCTACACGTAGATCCTGTATCTATAAGACCTTCCTTTTCGCCAGTACCCAGTTGGGAACTCCAAAGAGCACAATTTGACGTACATCACACTAACTTAAAAAAAGGAGACAATGTAAACTTACTGGCAAGTCAGGTTAAAAGTCATATAGACGACTTATATTCCGATCATTTGAAAATTTACACTGATGGATCAGTAATTGAAAGAAAAGCAGGCTCAGCGTTTTTAATACCTGCTCTCAAAATTGAAAAATCTTTCTACATAGGACTTGATAAATCTGTCTTTACAGCTGAACTTTTTGCAATATTAATGGCTTTAAACTTTGTGATAAGTCTTCCTAGGACAATTTTTCAAACACTTTTTTGCGTTGATTCAAAATCAGTACTTCAGGCTCTTGAATTATCAAAATTACAAACAAGATCAGAAATGATTCTGGAAATTAGTCACTTGATTCATAATTTATCTTTAAGAGGCACTGATATTACTTTCTGCTGGATACCTTCTCATAGTTCTTTTCGTTATAATGATAAAGTTGACAGGGCTGCCAAACGGGGAGCTATAAACTCACCAGATTCAAACAATATCCAGCTTTCTCTCTCGTTGCACGAGAATTACACTTTAGTAGACAACTACGTCTGGAAGCAGTTCCAATTAAAACAGAAAAAGTATGATAAATGTCACATGAACTTTGAAGTTAGCAAAATACTTAAGCAGTTTCATGCCAGCAGAATTATACAATCCCTTATGTATAGATGGAAACTTGATGCATTCAAAACAAAATACACCAAGAACATAGTATGTCTGTGTGGAAAGAAGATAACACATAGTCATATTCTTTCTTGCGTTAAGGTAAAACGACATATTCCAACACTATCTATGAGTACAGTTTCTGATATATTTGCCTCATCATCATTACTGTATGAATTTTTTGTTAAATTGTCAAAAAGTCCTATAGCGAATTACCTTTAAAATGTTATTTCACTTGTTCACTGTTATGGTTAGTCAATTATTAGTTTTATTTTTTTCTTCGTTTCTTCCAGATACATGTATTTATCAATTTTGTTTGTTAGTTTGTTTGTTTAAATCGTTAATTATGGTAACATTATTTGTTAGTTTTACCTTCCCCTCTTCAAAACAGTTGTTTTCTGGATCATCTTTTCTCAAGTTCAAAATTGACAATTTTCAAATATTCTCTTCACTCCTCTTATCACCCCCCCCCTTTTTTTTTTTTTTTTTTCTTTGTCTAAAATCACTTTAGTGAATAGACATTAAATCAAAGACCACCACCACCACGCACACACTCACACACACACACACACACACACACACACACACACACACACACACACACACACACACACACACACATATATATATATATATATATTATATATAAACACACATACACTAAAACACTAACAACACACACACACACACACACACACACACACACACACACACACACACACACACACACACACACACACACACACACACACACGCATACACACACTTTGGTAATCTGACTTAATCAGCAACGAACTACTATATCGTGAAGAATGTTTTCTGATGTAAAACAGCACTTGGAAAACCACACATCCTGGACAGGTCTAGTATGGCAAACATTATGTTCACATATACACAAAAATCTACGTGAACAATGGAGGCGTACGCACGAACGCACATCCATACGCTTACATGTGTGAATACAACAATTAAAGTTACACAATAACAGCATGTGAAAGGCAATAATAAACATATCATGATTACATCGCATATTGATATGCATTTTAACCAGCAAAACCGTGTTTCGAACTCCAACTTTATGCTTTGATACAAAAGCTGATACATAGGTGTATAATATATTGTATATCATACCAGTCAAAGTGTTTCTCTTATTTCTGTAACCCATACACTATAGTTCTGCAACGCATACACTGTGTTGATCAACACTTTGTAAAACAAAAGCAATGATGCAGTTTCAAGGCTAATTTACACTCTTAATGAACCCATGGATGCAAAAAATAACATGGCCATTTGAAAGCTAGCAGGGCTGATTAAGCAAAGAGACGGCCAAACTGGTGTCTGTAATTGAAACTTTGATGCCTATTCTCAAAGGTATCCCCTCTCTAGCCTTGTTCATATCGCCCATTTTCTCTCACAGTTAGTTGTCTCTTTAAAAATATACAAGTGAACGAGAAATTGCCTCCAAAATTGCAATTTGAGAAACATCACAAGTTCATAGTCTGTTTTGATTTTGTTCGTTTGTTTTTGTTTTCAGATCTGTTGTCACTCCTAACTGTTTTATTTTGAGTATTGTCCTTATTATGTCATTCCCAATGTAGATTTTCTCTGTTTTTCTCCATCTTTATCTGTGTCTGCCTGTCTGTGTGCCCCTCTGTGTCCTTGTGTGTTTCTAAATGTGTTTGTTTGTTTGTATGTGTGTACGTGTTTGTGTGTGTGTGTATGTGTGTGTATGTGTATGTGTGTGTGTGCTTTTGAGTGTGTGTGTGTGCTTTTGTGTGTGTGTTATGTGTGCTTTTGTGTGTGTGTGTGTGTGTGTGTGTGTGTGTGTGTGTGTGTGTGTGTGTGTGTGTGTGTGTGTGTGTGTGCACGCGCGCGTCTATAGCATCCATTTTTTCTATCTTGCAATCTGAACAATGCATTCAATTTAAATGACGTGCTCGACATTCACTGGTGAAAATGACCGATTTTAGATCGTAATGATATTAATGTGATACTTCTTCTGCTGAAGAAAAGACTTGATTCTGCAAAGCCAAATGTACTGTTCAACATATCTTTAACTAGCGCATCCTTTGTCAAAACACTTGCAACACTAGAGGTGTTTTACTACGTCTTTATAGACTTCAAGAAGGCGTCTGACAGAAAACCAATCAACACCACCTAGCAACAATACACTAAAACAATCAGTACAATACTTACTGTAGGTGCTATTGGAGAGTGGTTCCTCTTTCAATGGGGTTTGTCAGGGCTGCGTTCTGCCCCCCACGCTTTTTAACATATTCGTTGAACACACCATGACTAATGCACTGAAATGTCATGTCAACACAGTCAACGTTAAAAGAAGATCCATTACAAACATCAGCTTTGCAGATGACACTGATGGTCTAGCTGGCAGTGAGCAAGAACTCTCTGGACTTTAAAAAAAAAACTAGATAAAACATCGACAAAGAATGGCATGGAAATCAGCGCAGAGAAAGCCAAATTGATGGCCCACTACAACACCACCATCACTTGTGATATAACTGTCCAGAGACTGACGGTAGGAACTGCTCAACAATTCACTTTCCTGAGATCAATCATTAGACATGAGAAAACCATGCCAAATATCCTCTCAGGGCAAAGACAACAACAACAAGGCTCAGGCTGAAACCTGTATGGGAGGACAAAACTGATTCCATGAACCATAAAAATCAAGCTGTCATGTGCGTTGTTATATTCAATGTTCCTGTGTGCATGTGAGACCTTAATCCTAACAGCCCATTTGGGAAAACGAATTCATGCCATAAAACTAACCTGTTATACCAAGATACTAAACATCAGACACACTGATCATATATATAATCAATGAACAAGTGTGCCCAGCCTCAAGCATTACTCTGGACCATATGGAGATATGCTGACATCAGTAAAATTTAAGAAAAGAAAACTACATTGGTATGGACATGTGACAAGATCCATTGGTCTTGCTTAATTAGTCCTCCGGGGGACTGTTGAGGAAAGGAGATGGAGGGAAAGACAGAAAACAAACAAACAAACAAACAAAAAATACAAAAACAAACAAACAAAACAAAACAAACAAACAAAAAACAACAAAAAAACCCGATGGACTAACAACATAGCGTAATGGACAGCGATACCATTTACAGAAACCAAGACTGGTGAACAGTTGTTTAGCACATTGTGTCTGTGACTCTTCGCGGAGTCCAGGGAAAAGTAGAATATGACGATATTGATACTGATGATGACGATAATGACGACGACGATGCTAATTTTGATCTTACGATTTATTCCAAATGCAAGCATTTCAATACAGTGGAATTTTTTCTATGAGTCAAAGACTCCTTCTAAAATTCAATATGATGTTGAGTATAAAATCTTGATAAATGCATACGGACACATTCCATACTTTTGATCACAATACCCCAAATGATGAATCAGGCTAAATCCACAAACTGCCTATGAATCTTCAGTGACGAATGTTTTCAGACACACACTTTACACACACAGACACACAAGGACGCCATAGCTTTTTTCGGACAAAATAGTGACACACACACACACACACACACACACACACACACACACACACACACACACACACACACACACACACACACACACACACACACACACACAACCACAAATCAACTGAAGAACACTTCCATGTAAACGAAACAGTAAGTCAGATGAACTGCTAATTATATGGGAGGAGTCAAGTTTGAATCCTATGCTTTTGCCTTCATTTCTTTTTTCAGCTCTCTAGTCTCTATTGTGATGAATTTTAAGAATGTTATTTTACCGACAACCCAACTTCATTATAATCCTGCTGTAGCTGAGATAAAAAAAAAAGAAGACAAAAAGGGGAATGATTTTATGTAAATAATATTGCTCCAAAAGAGCATAGCGTTTTGAATCCCTGCAATTCAAAAGCAACAAAACATCTACAATATTGTTTTGTCAACAGCTCAGCTTATCAGACTCCAGTAATTAAGAATAAGTGAAAGAAACCATTGAACAAATATTACTACTACTACTACTACTACTACTACTACTACTACTACTACTACTACTACTACACACCACCCACCACACACACACACACATACACACACACACACACACACACATACACACACACACACATGCACACACACATGCACAAACACACACACAGAGACACACGCACCACACACTGAGAGAGAGAGACAGACAGAGACAGAGATACAGAGAGGCAAGAGAACAGAGAGAGAAGAGAGAAGAGAGACAGGAGAGGACAGAGAAACAGAGAGACAGAGAGGAGACACAGAGAAAACAGAGAGAGAAACACAGAGAGAGAGAGAGAGAGAAACAGAGAGAGAGAGAGAGAGAGAAACTCATATAAAACAAACAAAACAAAACAAAACAAAAAGGCCGTAATTAGAAGAAATGTTTCAGCACAGCGCGCACGTTTATTTCTGATGTACAGAATCAACCCAGCGCCTATGGGTGGTTGCCACCCCACCTTGTATGTAGTTTTCATGGGAACCAGCTTGACTGTCAGATTAGATTTTGTCATGGAAAACGCAATTATCTTTCCTGTTTGCTTCAGGCCGAAAGAGAAAAGCTCAAAGCTGCAGTGGACACATTCACCGCAGTTATTGGCCCTGCTGTCCAGATATCTCATTTGTTTTCTCAATCTATCTTTCAAAACAGTTAAACGAATAGGTTGCAATAAACCTGAGTGTGTGTGTGTGTACGTGTGTGTGTGTGTGTGTGTGTGTGTGTGTGTGTGTGTGTGTGTGTGTGTGTGTGTGTGTGTGTGTGTGAGTGCGTGCATGTGTGTTGTGTAAGTGTTGATGTGTGTGTGTGTGTGTGTGTGTGTGTGTGTGTGTTGTTGTGTGTGTGTGTGTGTGTATGTGTGTGTGTGTGAGTGTGTGTGCGTGCGTGTGTGTGTTCTCTTTGTGTGTATGTGTGTATGTGTGTGTGTGTGCGTGTTGTGTGTGTGTGTGTGTGTGTGTGTGTTGTGTTGTGTGTGTGTGTGTGTGTGTGTGTGTGTGTGTGTTTTCATGTACAAGGCTGTTTTTCAGGTCACAACACAGCCATACGCATTCAAACCCGAGGAAATGAATTTGAAAAAAAATCTTATTTGATGTCAAGTTATTGATAACTTCCTTTCTGTCGTTCTGAAGATTTATTTCTAGTTTACATTTTTTGTAAAAAATATTTTTTATTAACATGGCTTTCCTGTCTCCATGTTGGACTTCGTCAATTGTTCATTTGTGTGCATTTTCGAACCAGACTTTGGACGAGAAATAGGCTCTGTGACAGATGAACACGACCTTACTTAAAGTTTAATTATCAAACTCTGTATTAACTTGTGAGTGATTTGATCCCCACCCCAACCCTTCCTGTACTGTTTATTGTATTTTCTCTCACGCTACACTTCTTTGTTTCCCACACAACATCCCGTATTCCTTCACCGCAGCTGAGTCCTGCACTAAAGGCATTTCGAAATACAAACATCTCTCTCTCTCTCTCTCTCTCTCTCTCTTCTTTCTTCTCTCTCTCTCTCTATTCTCTCTGTCTGTCTGTCTGTCTGTTTCTCTCTTTCTCTTTCTTTCATTCTTTCTTTCATTCATTTTATCTTTCTCCATTTCTTTCTCTTCCCCCTCTCTCTTCTTCCCTGACTCCCTCCTCTTTCTCTTTCTCTATGTCTCTCCAGTCTCTTCTTCTTCTTTTCTCTCTCTCTCTCTCTCTCTCTTCATTATCTCTCTCTCCCTTCTTTTCTCTCTTCTCTCTCTCTCCCTTTCTGATTCCCCTCTTTCTCTTTCTCTTTCTCTCTGTCTCTCCACTTTCTTTTTTCCCCCTTTTTTTCGCCCCCTTTTTAAATCTCTTTGTTTCTCTCATTACACACACACACACACACACACACACACACACACACACACACACACACACACACACACATTAATATAATATATATATATATATATACATATGTCTCTATCTCTTTGTCTCCCTCTGTCTCTATCTCTCTGTCTGTCTGTCTCTCTCTTTCTCTCTCTGTCTCTGTCTCTCTGTGTCTGACTATGTATCTGTCTCTCTGTCTTTTTCTGTTTCTTTTTTCTGTCTCTCTCTGTCTCTGTCTGCCTGCCTGTCTGTCTGTCTGTCTCTCTAACTCGCTCGCTCTTTCTCTCTCTCTCTTCTCTCTCTCTTTCTCTTCTCTCTCTCTCTCTCTCTCTCTCTCTCTCTCTCTCTCTCTCTCTCTCTCTCTCTCTCTCTCTCTCTCTTCTTGTAATGCGTGGGTGTAGAAAAATCGTGAAGATGAAAAAATACAGATTAAATATTTGACAGACACACAGAAATATGGACAGACAAATATGCATAGAGATTCGCCTCTTGTCTGTTTGATTCGTTCATCCTTTTCTATTAAAAAGTTCTAAAGTGGTTGTAAAAGCGCGCTTTTGCAATAGATAATGTGTGAAAATAAAACATAAAAAGAGAGTATGCGGCTAGCAACCGAAAGAACCGAAACACGTATTTTCTTTTTGGTTGAGAGCTTGAATATCGCACGAAAGTGAACATAACAAAATAAGCGAGAAAAGAAAAAAGAAAGAAGAAGAAAGACAACAACGAGCAAAGGTAGAAATAAAGCGAGAAAAGAAGGAAGAAAGAAGAAGAAAGATAACAATGCATAAAGACAAAAATAAAGCGAGAAAAGAAAAAAGAAAGAAGAAGAAAGATAACAATACATCAAGACAAAAATAAAGCGAGAAAAGAAGAAAGAAAGAAGAAGAAAGATAACAATGCATAAAGACAAAAATAAAGCGAGAAAAGAAGGAAGAAAGAAGAAGAAAGATAACAATACATAAAGACAAAAATAAAGCGAGAAAAGAAGGAAGAAAGAAGAAGAAAGATAACAATGCATAAAGACAAAAATAAAGCGAGAAAAGAAGGAAGAAAGAAGAAGAAAGATAACAATGCATAAAGACAAAAATAAAGCGAGAAAAGAAGAAAGAAACAAGAAGAAAGATAACAATGCATAAAGACAAAAATAAAGCGAGAATAGAAGGAAGAAAGAAGAAGAAAGGTTAAAGGAAAAAACCCCCACTGAAGATGGATTAGACAACCAAATGTGAAGGATTATAGAAAAAAAGAACAGTACAGAAATTGGAGGTAGCCATCTCTGCATAGTGATCAGACTGCCGTTCTGCTCTTATAACAGAGGCCTGGCTTTTCGGTTTTCTCAAAGTTTGATAGAGTCCCAACTGGTATCAAAACAGAGCGTCCATCTTCCAATCCGTCTGTGCAAGTTTACATGAGTGTCAATCACGGTTGGGGAAACTTTGCACTTTCGTGAGGCTTCCAGTCTTTGTTGTTGTAAACGGGCACATGACTTCGTTTAAAGTTCATCATCATCATCATCAGGTGCCCTGCCACATGGCGTTGGCGATCATGGACTTCCATCTGTCTCTATCTCTTGTTGCCTCAAGCATCTCTTCCACCCTCCCTGTCTTCAGCCACTCTGCAAGTCCGTCTAGTATTTTCTCCTTGGGTCACGCCTTGTACTCAAAAAGAAAAAAGTGACCACATATCTCCTCTCCTGGCACAACTTCACTGGCTCCCTGTATCAAAGCGCATATAGTACAAACTAGACACCATGTGCTACAAAAGCCTCAATAACGCAGCCCCCGATTACCTGTCAAGCCTACTTGAGATCTATGTTCCCTCACGTACCTCCGCTCTGCCTCTGATCTCTGACTCTTCGCTTTCCACGCACTAAGCTCAATACCTATGGTCCACGAGCCTTCTCTGTTTCTGGTCCACTCTCCTGGAACAAACTTCCTCTCTCAGTCCGTCAGCAACCTACTTTTGTCTCCTTCAAGTCCGCTCTCAAAACTCACCTTTTCTCTCCTGCATAAAATCCTAACCTCACTCAACCCTCCCTCTGCAGCCTGTCTCCGCTCGGAGGGAATCACATGGTATAATATATAATTGTATGCTATGCTCTCTATAATTTTCCATTGCTTTTATTCTTGCTTTTATATGCTTTTTCTTTTCTCCCCATTTATAGCCATGCGTGTGTGTGGTGTGTGTGGTGTGGTGTGTGTGTGGTGTGTGTGTGTCTGTATGTGTGCGTGCGTGTTGTGCGAGCGTGCGTGCCTGCGTGTGTCTGCTTCAGCGCTTAGATTTGATTTTATCAAGATTTTGCGCTATATAAATATTGTAATTATTATTATTATTATTACCTGGTGCTCTCTTTCCCTCCAGATTTCCCGTTGTGACAGGTGCTCCAATTCCCCTTTCCTCATAAAATGGCCTATAAATGTTGCCTGTTTTTTCCTTATATTCCTTATGAATGATCTACCTGTGTCTGCCTCCATCAAGACTGTCTGATTTGTTTTCTTTGCTGTCCATGGGACTCGCAACATTCTTCATAGAAACCACATCTCGGCTGCCTCAATCTTGCTCTGGCTTTGCTTGTTGACTGTCCACGCCTCACAACCGTACAACAGTATTGGTTCTATATAACATTCAAGAACTCTCTTCCTGATGTAAATTGATAGGCATTTGTTGGTAAGAATGCTTGCCATCTTCTTGAATGCTGTTTTGGCTTGGCCGATTCTGCTGGCTATTTCTGATGTGCATCTGCCGTCTGATGAAATGATCGTTCCCAGGTATTTAAACCTATCAACCTGTCCCAACGTCGTGCTGTTTGCTGTTATTTTGCATGAGGGGATTTCATGTTTTTTACTGATCACCATGACTTCAGTCTTCCTGCTGTTTAGTTCCAACCCCTTACCTTTGCTTTCTATGTCTAGTATATTCACAAGATTTTGTAGGTCCCTTTCATTTTCTGCAATTAGCATCTGCGTATCGAATGTTGTTTATCATTTTCCCTCCAACCTTTAATCCAGGGTCTTCCTCTAGGTTTTCTCATGTTTTCACTGTAAAGTGAAAACAGATCTGGTGACAAAACACGAAAGTTATGTAAGGTAAAGCAGTGATGATGTGAGGTAATGGTGCTTCCCCTGAGAAAAGTCGAGGTATCTATCACCTCGCCCCTCAAGACCTCAAGGTTGTAGGAAAGTCCTTAACTGAAGCTAAAATGCACCAGCAGTCCATGTTTCAGGTTTAGTTTTCAGGACACAGATTTTATAGCATCTTATTATTGTTTAATTGAGACGTGAACAGATCAGCTGAGCACGAGCGTGTGCATAGTCTTCATAACGACATCAGAGTCTAGGCTCCGTTGTAGCCTTAAAGCAGTAGTGGACACAAAGTTGGTTGGCTGATTGTGTGAATTGCTGGGAGATTTAGGAAGGGGGTAGGGGGGGGCGCATATGGAATTGTCCTAGTGCGACGATTCCCTCTTGACCAAAATCCAAAGTCCAAACTCACGTTCTCTAAATTTCATCACACTGATGCCTTGACGCATGCACTATGGTTCGTGACACCCCCAAATCAATGCATGAAGTGTCCCCAGTTGTCACTGTAGCATAGGGATAATTGATCTGATTTGCAGCCACGTCATTCCGCTGACGAAGCATGGAGGGCAGTGTTTTTAATACCAGCGTATGTCGTGATCAGCCCAACCCCAGCTTGTTAGATGAAAAAAATCAGGGAAGACGTGGATGACAGAAGGTGAAATGGAATTTACAGGTCCCCTGTGTGGCGTGTCTCTGCATACTGACGAGCTGCATATTCGTGTGTATTTCTTTCAAAGCCTCATAGAATAGGAAAAAAAAACGTGATGTTGCTGACTCAATCAGGACAAAATGTGATGCTGAGTAATCACGTTAAGTATGTTTACAATTTCATGTGTGTTCTTGCTCTCTGTCTCTGTCTGTCTGTCTGTCTGTCTGTCTCTCTCTCTCTCTCTCTCTCTCCCTGTCGCTCTTTTCTCCTCTTTCTCTTTCTCCTCTCTGTGTGTCTCTCTCTGTCTCTTTCTCTCTCTGTCTTTCTCTCTCTTTCTTTCACTCATTCTTTCTCTCACATCTCTCTCTGTCTCTCTGTCTCTGTCTCTCTCTCTCTCCCTCTCTCTCTCTCCCTCTCTCTCCCTTTTTCTTTTTTTTCTCTGTCTTTCTTTCTCCCTGTCTCTCTTTTTTCCTGTCTCTCTCTCTCCCGCTCTCTCTCTCTCTCTCTTTCTCTCCCCCTGTCTCTCTTTTTTCCTCTCTCTCTCTTTCTCTCTCTCTTTCTCTCTCTCTCTTCATCATCATCTTCTTCTTCTTCTCTTTTTTATTCTCAATCTTTCTCTCTCCCTGTCCTCTCTTCTTTCTTCTCCCTCTATCCCTCCCGCTCTCTCCCGCTCTCTCTCTTTCTCTGTCTCTCTCTCTGTCTCTGTCTCTCTCTTTCCTCTTCTATTTTTTCTTCTCTATCTTTCTCTCTCCGTGTCTCTTTTTTTCCTCTCTCTCTCTCCCGCTCTCTCCCTCTCTATCTCTTTCCTCTTCTCTTTTTTCTTCTCTGTCTTTCTCTCTCCTTGTCTCTCTTCCCCCTCTCTCACTCTCTCCTGCTCTCTCTCTCTGTCTCTCTGTCTCTGTTTCTGTCTGTCTGTCTGTCTGTCTGTCTGTCTCCTTTTCTCACCGCGTGTTTGTATAAGTTTGTGCATGTGTGTGCGTGCATGCGTGCGAGGCGTATGCAGCGTGCGGGTATTTATGTATAATTGTGTATACTTGCCTGTGCGCGCGTATTTAAAGTTAAATTTGGCAATGGTCTGTCACAGTCGAAACTGATATCTTATGTAAATGCAGTTCGTGTACAGATACAGATACAGAGACATCCACGAAAAGGGGCTTCAGTGATAGATAAATGGCACAGAACTTCACACAGAAATGTCTAACTAGATTACCAGTCTAGGTCAGACAGACAGATGTGCACACAGACAAAAAAAGATATGTCTCTAACTATTAAGTTGTAACGCTGAGACATAAACCTACACACTCGACACAGACAGACGAACGAGTCGAAGCGTACAATGACCGTAAAAACAGACAGACAGACAGACAGACACACAGGCACACAGACAAACGTACAAACAGAAAGAATACTTACCCTCTAAATAATTATGTCTAAAGGACCATCGTTTTGCTGTAGTTGTAAAGAGAAGACTCCAGGGGCATAATAATTGTAATTATCATATATATTATCTGTATGCAAAGAAAGACGAAAGAAGGGATGATAGAAAAAAAAAGATAATTCCTTAGCAAACAATGAGAGAAAAAAGAGAGAGAGACAGAGAGAGACAGAGACAAAGAGAAAGAGAGAGAGACACACACACACACAGAGAGACAGAGAAAGAGAGAGAGAGAGAGACCGAGACAGAGACAGAGAGAGAGACAGACAGACAGACAGAGACAGAAACAGACAGACAGAGAAACAGAGATAGTGACACATAGAGAGAGACAGAGACAAAGAGCAAGAGAGAGAAACGGAGAGAGAGAGAAAGAGAGAGACAGAGAGAGACAGCGACAGAGAAACGGAGACAGAGAGACAGAAACAGAGACACAGAGAGAGACAGAGACAGACAAACAGACAAACAGAGACAGAGAGATTTTCAGACAGATTATGTTTTTCAGATCATGAACAGTCTCCTTCTTTGAACAATCCCATTTCACTGGCATTGCATGTGAGCTTTGTGTGGGCTCCACTCGTACAGAAACAGTAATGTTCATATTCCTCCATAGCACAGCCACATGAAAGCAATAAATGTCACAATTGTTAATACAACACGCGTATCATTGATCCAGACATCGCGTGGGAATAGGGGTATTTTATATTTTCTCAGTCTGATGTTGGTCTTTTTTAATCTCCATTATAAGAAAAAAAAAGTTGATTGTTATTGCCATAAAGCGGTATGGGTGCACAAGGGACAGCTCTCTGTCCCTGACTGTCTCTGTCTGTCTGTCACTGTCTCTCTTCTTCTTCTTCTTCTTTCTTCTTCTTCTTCTTCTTTCTTCTTCTTCTTCTTCTTCTTCTTCTTCTTCTTCTTCTTCTTCTTCTTCTTCTTCTTCTTCTTCTTCTTCTTCTTCTTCTTCTTCTTCTTCTTCTTCTTCTTCTTCTTCTTCTTCTTCTTCTTCTTCTCTCTCTCCTCTCTTTGTTGCTGTTGT
>JAPXFY010000012.1:33764245-33769245 GCA_030674185.1 Monoplex corrugatus | reverse complement strand
ATCCGGATCCACAAAGACATTCCAGTATTAGCACACCACACTACAGTACATGTTTCGTCTATAACAAAACAGATTGCAAGACTTCTCTCAAGACAGCATAATTCAAATCTGGAGACAGAAATAAATAAAATGAAATAGAATTATTTATTACATGCCCAGGAGAAAAAGTAGACAAAAGAAGAAAATATTGTAATGAAATTCTCGACTCAGAAATAAAATCCTCAACTCAAAATGAGATATCCCGGCATTCAAGGCACAGGAGGAGATAACTGCATGTGGTTCATGGCAGACAACACATTGGAATCCACACGAACAGTGGTACGTGGCGTGCACAAGGAATTGACACCACTCTTGCTCTGTGACATCAGACATCATGGTGAATCAGAGCAGTGGTAAAGGAACAAGCTCCATGTCTCTCGCTGGTGAATTATCATTTGTTTCCGCTTCTTTCGTGGATCACATACACACAGATACACAGACACAGAGACACAGACACAGAGACACAGACACACAGACACAGACACAGACACAGACACAGACAGACACAGACACACACAGATACAGACACACACACACAGACACACACACACACACACACACACACACACACACACACACACACACACACACACACACACACACACACGTACACACAGGGGAAGTCTCCATTTTTTTAGTATAATAAATGAAACAAAATGTATTTTCCAGAACTAAACTGCAAAAATTTCATCTGAATATTTCATCATAGGCAAACAGAAATAATAAATCTCAATGCAACATGCAATAACATGCAATGTCTTGAATTCCTTGTCAATCTTCGCTACAAAACTCAAATGAATAAGATAACTTTTCATTTAATGCTGTAACGCTATTCCTCAGCACGGTCACTGTTGTGTTGCTTATTCTTATTTTTCTTCCTCCAGCTCTGATAACCGACGCGGAATGTTTGAGATTAAGTAAGCATTCCCAAAAGAAAGCAGGTTGTATATTTTCGATGAATATATCTCAGTTCAGTCCCTTGATCCCCGCAAGCAAAGATGGTGAATGACATAAGGTATGAAGCACAAAAAAATCGATACGTCATTTCAGTAGGTTAACACCTTATTTGATGTATGGAATAATATCATGCACACATGCACGTAGTTTTTCCTTGTCGTTCTTTGATATTTACTTTCTTGCCATTCTTATACCTGTCTTTTTTTTTCTTTTACTAATCTTTTCTCACTTCTTTAACTTCACGTTACCGGACCTCATAACTTTCTGATTCTGCTGTGTTTCATGCACATTCATGAGGCATGCTTTAGTGTGCCTCTCTCTCACTCTCTCTCTCTCTCTTCTCTCTCTCTCTGCTCTCTGTCTCTCACTCTCTCTCTCTCTCTTTTCTCTCTGTCTGTCTGTCTATCTGTCTATCTGTCTCTCTCTCTTCTCTGTCTCTGTCTGCCTCTCTCTCTCTTTCTTTCCCTCCCTCTCTCGCACTCTCTCATTCTCCCTTTCTCTCTCTCTCTCTCTTGCTTTCTTTCTTTTTTTTTCTCTCTGTCTCTGTCAGTCTCTCTTACTCTTTTTATGTGACTGTTTATCATAGAATACTGGATATACATTTTGTAAAGTAGTTAATGTTGTTAATAGATGTGGTTGAAAATGTATTCTGATTTGTAATTTTACGTTCACAATTTCGTTTTAAATTATTTCATTCTGAGACGCATGCATGCAGACGTGTGTAGGGTGTGTGTGTGTGTGTGTGTGTGTGTGTGTGTTGTGTGTGTGTGGTGTGCCTGTCTGTCTGTGTGTCTGTATGTGTGTCTGTATGTGTGTGAGACAGAGACAGACAGACAGACAGAAAGAGAGAGACAGAGGCAGAGGCAGAGACAGAGACAGACAGAGACAGAGAAACCGTGTGTTGAACAAAATCATAAATAAAGTTTGAATAAAAACTATACACTCTTGATTGATTTTATTCACTTGATGATTGAATGCACAACAACATTCAAATAACAAAAAAAGGACACATTTGACTGTATACGAAAAACCTCTTCATGATAATTGATTATAGAGTTCACCTTAACAGTATTGTTGTATAATTGTGCATTTATGTTTGAGCGTGTCTCTGTGTGTATATATGTGTGTGTCAAAGCTCTGAGCAAATCATCATCGTAATCAAGAAGAAGAAGAAGAACAACAACAACAACAGCAACGACAACAATACTGAAACTTATACCATCCAGGTACCCCACAACCTCAAACAAAACATCAAGTCCACACTTGAGACGGTTGAAAAAGAAAACACAAAAGAATAAGCAGAACGTTTTATTCACTTCCAGTCTCCCTTTCTCACACACATACATACGCACATAACGTAAAATGAAAAACTGAATAATATAACACTATAGGCGCATTCAGTTAACTACATTGGTCAGAAATCCCGATTGTTTAATAACTTTGTCATAACTATATCTGGGGTTATCATTAAACAATATTTCACCACGATGACTGTGTCGGTGTTGTAACATAAAGATTACAGTAGAAATGGAAAACATAGTGTACATATAACACATTCTGAGACTTAACAAAACCGGTTGCACGTATAAGACATATCGAGATTGTACATAAAACAAAACAAAACAAAATATAGTGTACATATAACACATACCGAGATTGTACACAAAACAGGTTGCACATATAACACATACCGAAATTGTACACAAAACAAAACAAACATAGTGTACATATAACACATACTGAGATGTACACAAAACAAACATAGTGTACATATAACACTTACCGAGGTTGTACACAAAACAAAACAAACACAGTGTACATATAACACGTACCGAGGTTGTACACAAAACAAAACAAACATAGTGTACATATAACACTTACCGAGGTTGTACACAAAACAAAACATAGTGTACATATAACACTTACCGAGGTTGTACACAAAACAAACATAGTGTACATATAACACTTACCGAGGTTGTACACAAAACAAAACATAGTGTACATATAACACTTACCGAGGTTGTACACAAAACAAAACATAGTGTACATATAACACTTACCGAGGTTGTACACAAAACAAAACATAGTGTACATATAACACTACCGAGGTTGTACACAAAACAAAACATAGTGTACATATAACACATACCGAGGTTGTACACAAAACAAAACAAACATAGTGTACATATAACACATACCGAGGTTGTACACAAAACAAAACAAACATAGTGTACATATAACACTTACCGAGGTTGTACACAAAACAAAACATGGTGTACATATAACACTTACCGAGTTGTACACAAAACAAAACAAACAAACATAGTGTACATATAACACATACCGAGGTTGTACACAAAACAAAACAAACATAGTGTACATATAACACATACCGAGGTTGTACACAAAACAAAACAAACATAGTGTACATATAACACTTACCGAGGTTGTACACAAAACAAAACAAACATAGTGTACATATAACATACCGAGGTTGTACACAAAACAAAACAAACATAGTGTACATATAACACATACCGAGGTTGTACACAAAACAAAACATAGTGTACATATAACACTTACCGAGGTTGTACACAAAACAAAACATAGTGTACATATAACACTTACCGAGGTTGTACACAAAACAAAACAAACATAGTGTACATATAACACTTACCGAGGTTGTACACAAAACAAAACAAACATAGTGTACATATAACACATATCGAGATTGTACACAAAACAAAACAAAACATAGTGTACATATAACATATACCGACATTGTACACAAAACAAAACAAAACAAAACATAGTGTACATATAACACATACCGAAATTGTAAAGAAAACAAACTTAGTGTACATATAACACATACCGAGATTGTACGCAAAACAAAACATAGTGTACATATAACACATACCGAGATTGTACACAAACAAAACAAAACAAAACAAACATAGTGTACATATAACACATACCAAGATTGTACATAAAACAGGCTGCACATATAACACATAACGAGATTGTACACAAAACATGTTGCTAAACAATGAAAGTGGAACGCCAGGCCTGGTGGATTCAGCACCTGCCTATGATGCGAGAAACCCGGGTTTAAATTCATGTTGGACAGAGATTCCCCCGCCCTCTCCATTTCCACTAAACCTTGGCTGAGGGTCTCTGAGTGCTACTCTTCGGAATTCAGCGGCAACAAACGAGTTGTCCTTGCCCAAGTTTTGCAGAAAAATTTATGTTCATAGGGAAACAACAATACGCACATACAGTAAAAAAAAAACAAAAAAACACACAGTTAGGTGGCGCCGAACTATGGCGATTCTCTCTCCATTGGGATAGAGGGTCCAGCCGCATTTTAGGCGGAAAAAATATTGTATTGCGACCAAACTGAAAAATCCGGTTCAATCTAATTCACACCATATGTGTTGAACGATTCATTTCTGAAACCATAACAATGCTGATGCTTGTTCATAATGTGTATTAATTAATGCTACTTTTCACGAAAACACGTTAATGCAAATAGAAACGTAAATGATGATTTATCAAGAGTGGTTGAAGTCTTATTGTTGGTAAACAATAACGTGTGAATACCAACATCATGTGCGTGTAACAACATCTGTTCATAACTACATACACGTGCAACACGTTTTACTGTGATAAACACCATGATCCAGTTTAAATCTATTCGTAATTATTCAAATTTTATGGTTTTTTAGATGAACAATTTAACAAGTAACATAACATGCATCTTAAACATCGGAGAGAGCACATTCAATCACATATCTTTTTTCCCATCGCTTAGATGAGCCCAAAATCTGTTAGGCAGAGTGATGATGGAAATTAACGACAGACAAGGACAACGACGGCATAAATGGAGATAGAAAAGAAGAAAAAAAAACCGAGACGACAACGTTGATGATGATGATGATGATGATGATGATGATGATGATGATGATGATGATGATGATGATGATGATGATGATGATGATGAT
>JAPXFY010000012.1:33751745-33759245 GCA_030674185.1 Monoplex corrugatus | reverse complement strand
TTTGTGCTTATCTTTATTTCAGGTTGTAAATATGGTCAAGATCAATTGTCAAACAACCCCGAAATATCTTGGCTTTAATGACTTTACGTTTTGAATCACTGGGAATTTCTAAAGGATGTATGCTTGTCCAAGTGTTGCATGATTTATCTTTTGTTGTATTACATTTGTGTCCCTTGTATATTTAGTCATCAAAACAATATAGAATCTGAATTAAAGAGATTGTCAGGGTTCAATTAGGGAAACTATCTATTTGCTTTTTTCTGTTGTTGTTTTTTTTCCCTCTAAGTGTTGCGCATTTGTATACGCGTGAAAAAAGCAAGTTAGTTGAAAATTTGGGACTGTCTTGTTTTGTAACAGTAAATACACATTCTTTTTCTATTCTTTTTGGTTACCATTAAACTATAACAAAATGACACAACAGATCCTTCTTTGGAAGGTAGTCTCACAATGGATTTTTGTTTGATTGTTTGTTTGTTTGTTTGATTGCTTGATTGTTTGCTTGTTTTGATACATTCTGCGGACTCTGTGACAAGTGAGACTGTCAGATAATAAATATGGGTTTGTTGTGGCAGGAGCCAAAATGGAAAGCATTCCCTATAACTAGCTGCACACGGGATTGAATCCACTAAATGGGCTCTTTCGTTTGCATCCATTCTTCCCTTCCTTTGCATCAATTTCCTCCTTCGTGAAGCGTGCTGTCCTGATACACTGGCAATAATGAAAAGGTTCAGCAGTGTAAATTTCAAAAAACGATCCTTTTCTGCAAACGTCCAGCCATTCAAACATTCGACTGGGACATTTTGTGCTGATCTTTATTTCAGGTTGTAAATATGGTCAAGATCAATTGTCAAACAACCTCGAGATATCTTCGCTTTTAATGACTTCACGTTTTGAACCAATAGCAATTTCTAAAGGATGTATGTTTGCCCAAATGATGCATGGTTTAACTTTTGTTATATTACATTTGAGTCCCTTGTGTGGTTAAGATTGTTGTATTAACAGCCGCGATTGGTTGTTTTAGTTTCACAATCACAAGTACGTGTCTACAAATACATTCTTGCGAGAGAATGCATAGATAGAGAGAGAGAGAGAGAGAGAGAGAGAGAGAGAGAGAGACAGACAGACAGACAGACAGGCAGGCAGGCAGACAGACAGATCTAGAAACAGAGAGACAGAGATAGACAGAGAGAGACAGAGAGAGATAGAGACAGAGGCAGGGGCAGACAGAGACAGAAACAGAGACAGTGACAATGAGACACAGACACAGAGAGAGAGACAGAGAGCAACAGCCAGCCAGTCAGCCAGACAGGCAGACAGGCAGACAGGTTAACAGAGACAAAGATAGAAATAGAGAGAGAAAGGAGAGAGAGAGAGAGAGAAACAGACAGACAGACAGTGAGACAGACAGACAGACAGAGGGATAGAGACAGAGAAAGAGAGAAGGAGAAATAGAGGTAGAGACAGAAAGAGAGACAGAGAGACAAAGAGAGACAAGAAAAGACAGAGGGATAGTGATAATGTACATAGATAAAACAGTAACTGGTGTAAGAGAACAATTTGTGAAATTGAGCAGTAGCTATCGCATAATTATTTCTCACAATAATAGTACTTCAAAGATAAAATTCTCACACACACACGTTTCCAATCCATGCCTTATGCTGTGACTCAAAAGGAAAAAAAGCCAATATATCAGGCAAAGCGTTGTTAAAAAAAGTTGTGACCACTTTTGGGACAAGAAGAAATCTAACATTTTTCTGGAGCCAAAAGCAGTTCTGTGATTTCAAGGCTAATCTAAACTTTTAATAGACATAAAAACATCGCCATTTGCCTGCTAGCAGAGAGCTATTTGGGCAAAGAGATGGCCAACTAGCTTGGCTGTAATTGTAACTTTGAAACCAGTTCTCAAAGGTCTTCCTTCTTCAGGAATCCTTACATCATCCATTTTTTTCCCACAATTAGTTGTGCTCTTAAAACTATCAGTAAACGAGAAACTGGCTGCAAGAAATGTTATTTGAAAAGCATTTTTTTTACTCTTGTTACTCTTCGCAGTTTGATTTAAGGTATTGTCTTTATATCAGTTTCAGCGTAGCTGTCTGTGTTTCTCTGTCTCTGTCTCTCTCTCTCTCTCTAACGTGTCTCTCACTCTTCTCTCTCTCTCTCTCTCTTCCTCTGTCTGTCTGTGTGTCTGTGTGTCTGTCTGTCTATCTGTGTGTCTGTCTATGTCTCTCCCTCTCTCTCTCTCTAACGTGTCTCTCACTCTTCTCTCTCTCTCTCTTCCTCTGTCTGTCTGTGTGTCTGTGTGTCTGTCTTTGTCTCTCTCTCTCTCTCTCTCTCTAACGTGTCTCTCACTCTTCTCTCTCTCTCTCTTCCTCTGTCTGTCTGTGTGTCTGTGTGTCTGTCTGTCTGTCTGTGTGTCTGTCTATGTCTCTCCCTCTCTCTCTCTAACGTGTCTCTCACTCTTCTCTCTCTCTCTCTTCCTCTGTCTGTCTGTGTGTCTGTGTGTCTGTGTGTCTGTCTGTGTGTCTGTCTATGTCTCTCCCTCTCTCTCTCTCTCTCTAACGTGTCTCTCACTCTTCTCTCTCTCTCTCTTCTTCTGTGTGTCTGTGTGTCTGTGTGTCTGTCTGTCTGTCTGTGTGTCTGTCTATGTCTCTCTCTCTCTCTCTCTAACGTGTCTCTCACTCTTCTCTCTCTCTCTCTTCCTCTGTCTGTCTGTGTGTCTGTGTGTCTGTCTGTCTGTCTGTGTGTCTGTCTATGTCTCTCCCTCTCTCTCTCTCTCTCTTTCTGTCTGTCTGTCTATCTGTCTCTCTCCCTCTCTCTCCTCTCTCTTTCTCTCTCTTTTCTTTCTCTCTCTCTCTCTCTGTCCTCTCTTTCTCTCTCTCTACTATCTTCTCTCTCTCTCTCTCTCTCTCTCTCTCTCTCTCTCTCTCTCTCTCTCTCTCCCTTCTGTCTCTCTCACGCACTTTATGTCTCTCTGTTGTTGTTTTGTATTTCTGTCACTCTGTATCTAATCTCTGTGTATGTGTCTCTGTGTATGCATCTGTCTGTTGGACACACACACACACACACACACACACACACACACACCACACATACCCTTTTTTCTTGTCCTTTATATCCTTCAAACAGCCCTATGTTTTAAATGTAAATAGCGTGCTAGCGGTGTGTTCTGGAAATGGAAAGACTTACACACGCATATGGATGCCACAGCTTCTTTTTTATTTTTTTTTAATCTGAAAAAAGCTATAAAAAAAAAACTCTACAATATTGCACTTTTGCATGAAACAAAACAAACAACTGACTTGAACAGAGAGGAGTCAAGTTGGAATCTTACGTTACAGTGGTTATTTTCTTTTCACGCTTTCCAGCTTCCAGTGAGAAAATGTAAAATATTTCATCAACAACGTGAACGTATTATATTCCTATTGTAACTAAAACGAAAGAATTATAAATAAAGAGAAGGAGAAAGAGAGAGAGAGAGAGAGAGAGAGAGAGAGGAGAGGAGAGGTGAGAGAGAGAGAGAGAGACAAAGGCAGAGACAGAGACAGAGAGACAGAGAAAGAGAGAGAGACAGAGAGAGACAGACAGAGAGAGAGAGAGACAGACAGACAGACAGAAAGACAGACAGAGAGAGAGGACAGGGAGACAAACAGAGAGAGACAGAGAGAGAAACAGAGGCATAGAAAGACAGAAAGAGAGACAGAGACACAAAGAGAGACAAGAAGAAACAGAGGGAGAGTGATAATGTACATAGACAAAACAGTAACTGCTGAAAAAGAACAATTTTGTGAAATGCAGCAATTGCTATTGCATAATTATTTCTCACAATGATAGTACTTCAAAGATGAAATTCTCAAGCGCATATATTTCCAGTTCAAGCCTTCTGCTGTGACCAAAAAACAAAAACAACAAAAAAGCCAGTATGTACATTACATGTCATATCCCACATCCAAATCAGGCAAAGCGTTGTTAAAAAAAGTTGTGACCACTTTTTTGGGGACAAGAAGAAATCTAACATTTTTCTTGAGCCAAAAGCAATTCTGCGATTTCAAGGCTAATCTAAACTTTTAATGGACATAAAAACATCGCCAATTGCGTGCTAGCAGAGAGCTGTTTGGGCAAAGAGATGGCCAACTAGCTTGGCTGTAATTGTAACTTTGAAACCAGTTCTCAAAGGTCTCCCTTCTTCAGGAATATTTATACCATCCATTTTTTTCACAATTAGTTGTGCTCTTGAAACTATCAGTAAACGAGAAACTGGCTCCAAGAAATGTTATTTGAAACACAATATTTTTTGGGGGGAGGACCCTCGTTACTCTTCGCAGTTTGATTTAGGGCATTGTTTTTATGTCAGTTTCAGTGTAGCTCTGTCTGTCTGTCTATCTGTCTGTTTGTGTCTCTCTGTCTTCTCTCTTTTTCTCTCTCTTTATCTCCCTCCTTCTCTCTCTTTCACTTTCTCTCTGTTCTGTCTCTCTCCCTCTCCCTCCCTCCCCCTCTCTTTCTCTTTCGAATCTCTGTGTTTGTGTTTGTTCGTGTGTTTGTGTGGGTGCATCTGTCATCAAGCCTTCTGCTGTTACCAAAAAACAAAAACAATAAAAAAAAGCCAGTATGTACATTACATGTCATATCGCACATCCAATCAGGTAAAGCATTGTTAAAAAAAAGTTGTGACCACTTTTAGGACAAAAAGAAATCTAACATTTTTCTTGAGCCAAAAGCAATTCTGTGATTTCAAAGCTAATCTAAACTTTTAATGGACATAAAAACATCGCCAATTGCGTGCTAACAGAGAGCTGTTTGGGCAAAGAGATGGCCAACTAGCTTGGCTGTAATTGTAACTTTGAAACCAGTTCTCAAAGGTCTCCTTTCTTCAGGAATCCTTACATCATCCATTTTTTTTTCACAATTAGTTGTGCTCTTAAAACTATCAGTAAACGAGAAACTGGCTGCAAGAAATGTTATTTGAAAAGCATTTTTTTTACTCTTGTTACTCTTCGCAGTTTGATTTAAGGTATTGTCTTTATATCAGTTTCAGCGTAGCTGTCTGTGTTTCTCTGTCTCTGTCTCTCTCTCTCTCTCTCTCTAACGTGTCTCTCACTCTTCTCTCTCTTCCTCTGTCTGTCTGTCTGTCTGCGTGTCTGTCTGTCTGTCTGTGAGTCTGTCTTGTCTCTCTCTCTCTCTCTCTCTCTCTCTCTCTTCTGTCTGTCTGTCTGTCTGTCTCTCTCCCTCTCTCTCCCTCTCTCTTTCTCTCTCTTTCTCTTCTCTCTCTCTCTGTGTCCTCTCTTTCTCTCTCTCTACTATCTTCTCTCTCTCTCTCTCCCTTCTGTCTCTCTCACGCACTTTATGTCTCTCTGTTGTTGTTTCTGTATTTCTGTCACTCTGTATCTAATCTCTGTGTATGTGTCTCTGTGTATGCATCTGTCTGTTGTACACACACACCCCACACACACATACACACACACACACACACACACACACACACACAGAGACCCTTTTTTCTTGTCCTTTATGTCGCTCTAACAGCGCTATGTTTTAAATGTAAATAGCGTGCTAGCGGTGTGTTCTGGAAATGGAAAGACTTACACACGCATATGGATGCCACAGCTTCATTTTTTATTTTTTTTTAATCTGAAAAAAGCTATAAAAAAAAACTCTACAATATTGCACTTTTGCATGAAACAAAACAAACAACTGACTTGAACAGAGAGGAGTCAAGTTGGAATCTTACGTTACAGTGGTTATTTTCTTTTCACGCTTTCCAGCTTCCAGTGAGAAAATGTAAAATATTTCATCAACAACGTGAACGTATTATATTCCTATTGTAACTAAAACGAAAGAATTATAAATAAACAGAAGGAGAAAGAGAGAGAGAGAGAGAGAGAGAGAGAGAGAGAGAGAGAGAGAGAGGAGAGGAGAGAAAGAGAGAGATACAAAGGCAGAGACAGAGAAAGAGAGAGAGACAGAGAGAGACAGACAGAGAGAGAGACAGACAGAAAGACAGACAGAGAGAGAGGACAGGGAGACAAACAGAGAGAGACAGAGAGAGAAACAGAGACAGAGAAAGACAGAAAGAGAGACAGAGACACAAACAGAGACAAGAAGAAACAGAGGGAGAGTGATAATGTACATAGACAAAACAGTAACTGCTGGTAAAGAACAATTTTGTGAAATGCAGCAATTGCTATTGCATAATTATTTCCCACAATGATAGTACTTCAAAGATGAAATTCTCAAGCGCATATATTTCCAGTTCAAGCCTTCTGCTGTGACCAAAAAACAAAAACAACAAAAAAGCCAATATGTACATTACATGTCATATCCCACATCCAATCAGGCAAAGCGTTGTTAAAAAAAGTTGTGACCACTTTTGGGGACAAGAAGAAATCTTACATTTTTTTGGAGCCAAAAGCAATTCTGCGATTTCAAGGCTAATCTAAACTTTTAATGGACATAAAAACATCGCCAATTGCGTGCTAGCAGAGAGCTGTTTGGGCAAAGAGATGGCCAACTAGCTTGGCTGTAATTGTAACTTTGAAACCAGTTCTCAAAGGTCTCCCTTCTTCAGGAATATTTATACCATCCATTTTTTTCACAATTAGTTGTGCTCTTGAAACTATCAGTAAACGAGAAACTGGCTCCAAGAAATGTTATTTGAAACACAATATTTTTGGGGGAGGACTCTCGTTACTCTTCGCAGTTTGATTTAGGGCATTGTTTTTATGTCAGTTTCAGTGTAGCTCTGTCTGTCTGTCTATCTGTCTGTTTGTGTCTCTCTCTCTGTCTTCTCTCTTTTTCTCTCTCTTTATCTCCCTCCTTCTCTCTCTTTCACTTTCTCTCTGTTCTGTCTCTCTCCCTCTCCCTCCCTCCCCCTCTCTTTCTCTTTCGAATCTCTGTGTATGTGTTTGTTCGTGTGCGTGTGTTTGTGTGGGTGCATCTGTCATCAAGCCTTCTGCTGTTACCAAAAAAACAAAAACAATAAAAAAAAAAAAATGCCAGTATGTACATTACATGTCATATCGCACATCCAATCAGGTAAAGCATTGTTAAAAAAAAGTTGTGACCACTTTTAGGACAAGAAGAAATCTTACATTTTTCTTGAGCCAAAGGCAATTCTGTGATTTCAAAGCTAATCTAAACTTTTAATGGACATAAAAACATCGCCAATTGCGTGCTAGCAGAGAGCTATTTGGGCAAAGAGATGGCCAACTAGCTTGGCTGTAATTGTAACTTTGAAACCAGTTCTCAAAGGTCTCCCTTCTTCAGGAATCCTTACACCATCCTTTTTTTTCACAATTAGTTGTGCTCTTGAAACTATCAGTAAACGAGAAACTGGCTCCAAGAAATGTTATTTGAAACACAATATTTTTGGGGGGAGGACTCTCGTTACTCTTCGCAGTTTGATTTAGGGCATTGTTTTTATGTCAGTTTCAGTGTAGCTCTGTATGTCTGTCTATCTGTCTGTTTGTGTCTCTCTCTCTGTCTTCTCTCTTTTTCTCTCTCTTT